>QEPC01014905.1:1703834-1770522 GCA_003113815.1 Sphenodon punctatus | reverse complement strand
CCCAACTGACTCCCTAGCAGGCTTCTTGCTTCTGATGTATTTGAAAAAGTTTTTGTTGCTTGTTTTTGCCTCTTTAGCAAGCCTCCCTTCAAAATCTCTCTTGGCCTGCCTTATTAGCACTTTACATTTAAGTAGTCGGTGTTTATGCTCTTTCGTATTATTTTCATTGGGATTAGCCTTCCATTTCTTAAAGGATGCCTTTTGGGCTCTAATAGCCTCCTTCATCTCCCCATTTAACCACAGTGGAAGACGTTTGGTCTTCCTGCTTCCTTTTTTAACTTGCTTCCTTTTTAACTTCACCAATTATATCAGGTTCTGACCTTTTCTGTCAGACTTGGATTTGGCAACTGTCATCCATGCCTTCGTAACCTTGACGCTAGACTACAGCAATGTGCTCTACATGGAGCTGCCTTTGATGGCCGTTTGGAAGCTGCAGCTGGTGAAGAACGTGGCAGTCTGCCTTCTGGGGTCACATTACACCAGTGCTGTAGAGTCTGCACTGGCTGTCAATAGCTTTCTGGGCACAATTCAAGGTGCTGTTTTTGACTTATAAACCCCTATATGGTTTGGGTCCCAGGTATCTGAAAGACTACCTTTCCCCTAATGTTCCGTCATGGCCTCTGAGGCGAGCAGAGGGCTCCCTCCTGAGAGTACCAACTGCCTGTGAGGCTCATATAATGAGGGCAAGTAGAGAGGCATTGCTTTACAGTTATGGAACTCCCTCCCCTTGGAGGGCTGTATAAGCCTGAGCCTGCTCATCTTTTGGAAGAGATGTAAAACCTTCTTGTTTGACCAGGCATTTGGCAGGCTTGGATAGGATTGGGTGGAGGGGTTCGGGAGAGTGTTGGAGGGTATGGGAGTTTAGGGCTTTTAACCTTTTTTTATATGTTTATTTATACATGGTTCTATGTTTTTATATTTTTACACCTTTGTAAGCAGCCCTAAGCCTTTGTGGGAAGAGTGGGGTTAAAATAAAATAAAATTAAAAAAATTGCAGCACAAGTGCATGTGGTGATTCCCGAGTTTACTGGCATATCCTCGCCAAAATACATCCCTTTCCTATTCAGACTTCTTCGAGAAGTAGCATGAACGTGACCAAGCATGTTGCTGTTTTAGTCTCCTGGATCAAATACTTCAATTCAGAACTTTCATAAATTAGTTGTGTTTCTCTGAGAAGCACAAACATAACCACCTGCAGAGGATTTATGCGCAGTTAGAGGCAGACAGAATAACTATCCTAATATAGTCTCTTCTTCAGAGATTAGAAATTATTTGCATGACTGAAAAGAAACTATTGGAAATGTGCAGAGCAATCCCTGCGGCCTCAAACCTTCCTAAAATCTGAAAGACCGCCTGTCCTCCCATGTGCCACTGTGGCCCCTGCGATCGGCTGGGAGTGCTCCCCTGTGGGTACCGTCTGTTACTCTTGCTCGTATGACAGGGGGGCATTCTCGGTTGCTGCTCCGATGCTGTGGAACTCCCTTCCCCTGGAGGTTTGTTTGAGCTCGAGAGTCTTCTGGAGGCACTGGTGTAAGATGTTTCTATTGGGAAAGGCATTTGGCGGGCGGGGATGGGGGCGGTGGTGGTGGTGACTGGGGTTGGATTAGGGGTGTGAGGGAGGGTGGTTGTGGGGAATGGGGAAGTAGTATTGGGTGGGTAAAAATAAAATAAAATAAATAAATGAACGAATTACAGCACAAGTGCATGCGGTGATTTCCAAGTTTTCTTACATATCCTAGTCAAAATACATTCTGTTATTCTTGGGGTTGGGGTGGGGTGTGGGTTTGGGGGTTATGTTTGTATTTTAATGTTGATCTCTTACACGTGTTTTATATGGTTTTTATATTTTTTATCTTGTGAGCCGCCCTGAACCTTTTTGTAGGAAGGGCAGGATAAAAATCTAACTAACTAAATAAAATGAAGTTCAAGTAAAAACATGTATGTTGTGCCGCCGCCCCAGGATTTGTGATGAAGGCCACATTCTCACATGCAGTCAAACTAGTTTAATAAGTCCTTAGCTTGCTTGTACCTGGGTATTGTTCACTCGTCAAGTGACAGTATTTGAAAGTAGGAGGCAAAGTATGTGCTTGGAAAAATCAGGAGCAGATGTTCCCCTTGGCTTTAAAACCAATGTACCTTGTAATGTGAACCCTTTGTTATATTTGGTTGATGAACACAATATGAAAATCAATCACAGGTTGCAGTATGAAATGTCTCTCCTGCTGAGAACTCTACAGATTTCATTCTGGAATGCTTTGCATGCAAAGCAAAAACGGATAGGTGTCATTGTGTGCACTTTCAAGACATGGCCACTGGGGGCAGATGGAACAGTGCTAAATTGTTTTAGGAGCATTGTGTAAACAATACCAAGGTGAGTTACTAAAACCTGATTAATTGCTTTGACTTTGAGAAATTGGCTTAGTTCTGTACTTGTGACTATGGTCCAGGGAACTTCAGGCCCAGTCTTACTGAGTGACTTCATGAATATCAGCTGTCATCGCAACAGTGGTAGAACGTAAAACCGACTATGTAGGGCTCGTCTCTCTGTTTTGCTGTATGTACACTGTACATGCAGGATGCTAAGAAAGACAGGATGACACATACACAAGGAATAATCCTGCACGAGGAATAATCCTATCTTCCAGTACTCAGTTCCAACATGAAACTATAGGAGGAGCTACTGAGATACTAGAGGTGAAATATTCTCCCAGCTGTCCCAGCGATTAAGGAAAACATAAGCATGAATGGAAAGCAGGTGGCTTATAGTGAGTAAAACTGAGGAAATGCTAACAGTGAAGGGAAAGACGCCCTGAGAAACTTGCAGGAATTATTTGTGCAGATTCTCTACAGGGTGCTGCCTACTGGTAGTCAAATTAGATTGAATTGCCAGTGTCATTTTGAATTAACTGCTGCTCCATGACACCTACATAGCTGTAGAAACATCTTCCAACTTCACTTATTCAAGACTGTTCTCCTGTCTCCTAGGCAGATCTGTCCACAGTGATCTATGTCAATGGTTTCCAAACTTGTTTAATCAATTGACCAAGTCCATCCCCATTCCCCAAGCTCTGTAGCTCACTGAAGGACCAGCATGGTTAAGGCAAACCACTTTCTGTGGTCTATAGTATGGAACTAGTACCACATCCAGGTAACTTCAGACTTCCACCAACCCAATGGTTCAGGAACCTATTCATTGCTGAGTAAACTGGAGGCAGCAATCTGATGCAAGACCAAGCAGGTTTGACCCCCATGACCTTCAGGGATGTATTCAAATGCCTTAACTACTCAGCCACCCAGGCACAGACAGCTGCTAACCACGAGAATTTCTCATGTGCCACCACAGGAACTGGCCATGTCCTGGCACATGCTTATTGTGGGCTGGCTGCAAGTTTCCACTTGTCTTGCAGCCAGCACATCTTGAGGTCATCACCATGGCCTCCCTTCCCATCCCCAAATTGCTGTGGTGCTGGTATTGGTGAGGATTGGAACCTGCTTTGCTGTAGTCAATTCTGCAGTCCACCAGTGGTTTATGGATCACAATTTAATGGGAAGCCCTGCCCTAAGCCAAAAAGGAAACCACAGATGTGCTCTATCTATGACTGGACAAGAAGATCACATGGATGCTGTAACTGATCTATCACAATGCAGCTTGACATGTAAGTGTAACAGGCTGCAGAAAGAACTTCACTCTGGTGCTCCAGAAACAACACAGTCTCAGATCCCTACCTGTCAGGGTCCAGATATTGCTTTCTACTCCACCCACAGTAGTTACAATTCATGGAAATGTCAAGACTATTTTTTTCGGCAGGCAGGAAAACCAACGTTATTAAAACATCCAGGAACTTATTTTCAGAGTCTCTTTATCATTTATATTAAAGCCTCCATATTTTAAAATGAATAAAAGGTTTCCCACCAAGTTCTCCACATCCCTGTTAGAGCCAAGAAGTTCCCTCCACTTGGTCTTTCCACAGTCACTGGGATGATTCTTGTGCAAGGATCCCAATGCATTTCTTATTTCCGAAGCTTACCAGCATATCAACCTTTCTAGCTTTTGCCACCATCTCAGGATAGCAGTAGGATGGAGATCTCCCTCATGACAGTGCCATCTTGACCATGAAAAACTGAAGAGCCTATTCAGTCCATAGTTATACACCTTCCAGAATACAGACTACTTTTAAGTTTGCATGTCCCAATGTGTTACCTTCAGGATGAGATGCTTATCTCCCCTTAGCAATAAGAATATTCTGTTTTTTGAAAGGGGAATGCACTAAATGGCCATTTGAAAGGGGAATGCACTAAATGGCACTAAATGGCCACAGCACCAACTTGAGTAGGATTGGCAACCAGCCAGCCAGTTTCCCTTGCAGTTCAAACTCTTGTCAGTTTCACACTGGGATTTTCTTCTTCTTCATCATCTTCTTCTTCTTCTTCTTTACACCTGGGAGAAACCACGCCAATTTCACCTGGATATTGCATTGCAGATCCCTCCTCAATTGATCATTTCCCTTGCAGTCGCAATCTTTGTCCATTACGTGCCTAAAATAATTCTATCCAACTTAGTTTAAATTCCTCAGTGCATAACTACATTCAGTCTTTCTCTTTACTGTATCCCTTCCCCAGGAGGGATAAAAAGTGAGGAAGTCACAGAGAAGAAATGGAAAGATGGGGGATCCTTGCCTCCATCATCCCACTCAGCTCCCTGTCATTCCAGCTGCACCAAGTTTCACCCACCAATTCCAGTTTCACCTACCATTGTTCCCTGTCATTTCAACTGCTCTCAATGGCCTCATACCCTTTGTTCCACTCAACCTCTTTATCATTCCAGATCCTTTTAAATGCTTCTTGCATGTATTCCACCCGAACACCCATCATTCTATCTGTTCCCACTTGCCTGTTACTACTTATCATTTCTATAGTGCACTAGGCATATTGCAGCACTTTACAGACTCAGCTTTTTCAGAGTTAGGTCCCTGCCCAGTGGGCTTGCAGTCTAAGATGGACAAGGGTGAAGGAAACACAGGGAAAGACACACACACACACACACATTTTTTGTTGTTTTATTTTTTACAGATGGGGAACTGAGGCTGAGAGGTTGTGATTTACCCAGAGCCACTCAGTGAGTTCATGGCTTGGGAAGGATTCAAACCCTGGCTTCTCAAGTCCAAGTCCAGCACCGTATCCACTACACCACCCTGGCTCACACTAACATGTTGCCTCTTATATGCCATTCCACCCAGCTCCCCATCATTTCAGCTGTCCCAAGTGGATTCGTACCCATTGTTCCACCCAACACCCCCTCCCCCCCATCATTCTAACTTCTCCTACTGCCAATTTTCCAATCCATCAAAGTAGGCAGATACTAGGTAAGTTATTTCATCTACAGTGGCTGGAATCTTGCCGCCATTTAAGTCAATGGGAGCTTTCTCATAATTTCAGTACAGTCACTATTTCATCCAGTGCCTGTTTATATTTACACGCCAGCCCACAGGTGTGTATGTTAGAGTATACAGATAGTATACTATATGGGGGAGGGATGGAATAGGGTGGGGGAATTGATGGGTTTATTGTTTTAAGTTGTATGTATTTTAAAAACGTCGCCCCGAGCTGCCTTTGGCAGGAGGAGGTGGAATAACAAATCTTTTTTTATAATAATAATAATAATAATAATAAATAAATACATTAATTATATCATTACATTTTAAAAACATAATTACATGAATTAAATAAATGCATTGCGTATTACATACATTACCTAGACAAAAAACCTTCTGTTTAAGAAGCTTGTTAAGGCAGCATTACAAATTATACTCAAACATTAACATAACAGTAAACTGTATGTTAAGGCAACTTTATTAAATATAAGAACAATCTATACATTTTAATTTTCTTATTCATTAATTAAAAAAATATGACAACTGAAATTAAGCTGCATATGTGTGGTATGGTGACTGAACAATACTATATAGTTTAATATCAGTTGTCATATTTTTTTAAATTAATGAATAAGAAAAGAAAAATGTATAGATTTGTCTGATATTTAATAAAGTTGCCTTAACATACAATTTACTGTCATGTTAACGTTTGAGTATAATTTGCAATGCCACCTTAACAAGCTTCTTAAACTGAAGGTTTTTCGTCTAGGTAATTTTCTCTTCTTTTGAAACTTAATAGTTTTGTTAATGCATAAGCTGGCCCCAGAGACAGGAACACTGCAGGTGCACACAGGCGTTCACCCATCCCCCCACATCCCCCCCTATGGAGCAACCTGTTTTTTCACAGATTTCTCTGTGCAGGGGTGATGGGTGGAGGTGCGTGTTACACAGGAGCGCACAAGCGACTGCTTTCATACGAGATGCACCGACCCATGCCACTGCGTGGATGCGTCTCGTGTAAAAGTCACACACTCATTCACACACGTGCTCTCACCTCTCTCACACACACTCATTCTAACTGATCACACACACAATCATTCAGACACAGTACACACACTCATTCTAAGTGATCACACACAATTCAGACACAGTACACACATGCTCTCAGCTCACACATTCATTCAAATTGATCACAAACACACACATCCATACACACTACACACACATGCGCTCACCTCACACTCATTATGGCCCTTTTTGCACAGACGCTCTAACACTGATAAAATGGGTGTTACATTTTATTATACATGGTACAGGGCACCACATAAGATGCCTCCACCCAGTTTCTCTGGGTGGAGATGGGTGGAGGCATCTGTGTAAACACCACTTGAAGTCGGTGTTGGTGTGTGCATGCTCCTGCGCAACACCCATCTCCACCCACCACCCACCCATGGAGCAACGGACTCCACAGCCGATTGCTCTGTGAGTGGAGATGGGTGTTGCACGGGAGCATGCACACACCAACACTCCCTGCAAGCGGTGTTTACACAGACGCCGCCACCCATTGCCACCCAGAGAAACTTGGTGGAGGCATCTCATGTGGTGCCCTGTACCATGTATAATAAAATGTAATAAAATGTAACATAAAATGTAAAATGATAAATGTAATTTTATCGGTGTTAGAGCATCTGTTTAAAAAGGGCCTAAATTGATCAGTCATGCACACTAGGCCAGGGGCATAGCTAGGGTGCAATGGACCCCTGGCCAAGAAGTCAAGATGGGCCACCCTCTTTGTGTCCCACCAGTGGGCCTAGGGGTGCCACCTGGCTCAGTGGGCCTGGGGGTGCTGCTATCAAACACACAAGACACCCAAAACGTAGCCAGCCTATTAAACATATTATGCCATGAAAAGAGACATATATATAACCAGTTCAGTTGTGCCCCCATAATCAATTCATGCTGCCCCATCCGTAACAAGTTCAGTTGCACCCCCGCCCCCCATATAATCAAGTCACACTGCCCCCCCATAACCAGTTCATGTGCGCCCCCAGGGCAGCGTGAATTCATTATATGGGGGGCGCACATGAACTGGTTATGGGGTGGGGGTTTAAACACAGTATTCCTGTTAGCAATAACTTCATTAAGAAGTCTTAGTGAACTAGCAGCCATAATAATTTCAGAACCATATTTGCAGATTTTCCAAGATAGAATAGATATTGCTTTACATCCTAAATTCCTGCCTAAGATAGTATAAGTAAGACAGTTGTGAGAATGTGATCCTTTTTACATGGGCCTCTCCCACTCATGAACATGCAGATTACTGCGTGTTAATGGGTGGGGGAGCCCTGTGTGAACGATGCAGTGCCCACCTAACACGCATCCCCACTCACCCCCATCTTGTCCCCAGGCATGGAGCAACCGGGGAAAATGACGGTTGCTCCATGGGGGTGGATGAGTGGGGGTGGTGTGGGGATCCGTGTGCAGCCATGTGCATGCCCTGCCCATGCACCAGTGTGCCCATGGATCCGCCACCCAGTGGAGCCATGTAAAAACAGCCTGTGAGGAGCCACTCGAAGAAGAACAGAAGGTTGCTGCCTTGTAAACAAGGTTCTTCAAGATGGCTCCTAACTTTCTCACAACACCCACCCTTCCAGCCCCGCATGGAATTTTCTTATATTCCTAGAAAGGGTTGGAAGGAACTGTCATTCTGAGGGGGAGAGTGCTTTTTATATTAGAGGAGCTCAAGATCATCATGTGGTCTATTATTTGAATATGGTGAGCATGCACAACCCAGTTGTGAAAATGTTAGGCGCCATCTCAAAGAACCTTCTTTACAAGGCAACAACCTTTTGATCACTCACATGAGGAGGAGTTGTTTGTAAACAAACAGCTTTATCTCCCAGTCCTGCAGCACTACTAGCAGGCAGAGGCAGGTGAGGGATGGGGACCCCACCCCCATCTTCAGCCTCCACCCCGCCCTTGGAGTCCTCTTCATTGCTTGTAATCACAGAATACATGTGTTGCTGGAAGAAAGCTAGAATGGTCACCAGCCGGAAGTTTTTGCTCTACTGACTCAGATTGAACAGCATAAGGGCTGTTCAATGAGAGTTTGCTACCACCTTAACTATACAGCCACAACCGTAGCCCTATAATGTATCACATATTATACATTATGTTATTTACCCCACTAAAACTTATTCAACTCCAGAATAAAAATCCATCATCTTAAGAACACCATTTGAATTTTAAGGGAATGGTTCTTCTTTCTTTATTTAAATGTCCTGTCCCACCTTATCCTGTGGGCTCAGGACAGGCAATAACACAAATTACAAAGAACACACAAATCATAATTAATTATAACCCTCTTCCCAAACCTCCCCAAGCCTTATTTTTGCTTGACAAATGCCTGGCCAAATACAAATGTTTTGTCAGTTCCCTCTCTCAGAGGGGAAATACGGATCTGTTATGGAAATGACACAGTTAAGCACACAGGATGGCATGTATATGGTAATGTTTATATATCCCAGTATATATACTGGTATAGCATAGTAATGATAGCATACTCACACATAACAGGTAATGATATTAAACACCGTATATGTTATGAGTTTTAGAGTACTTTGAAAATCAGGCTAAGAAGTTGACATGAGCAGAGAATCATGGGATGGTTGGGAATAAAGAGCAAACGAGCTACAGGGAAATCTTATCGGGGCATCAGGCAAACTCGCAGGAGGACTGACACCCCAGCTGGTGTGTCTCACTTGGCATGACAAGGAAGGGGAAGAGATCAAGGGAACAGTTATGGATAGGTGATTCTCTGGGACTCTTAGGTGTCTTAAGATGACACCTTAGATTTAGGGGGACAGTTGTAAACTTCGAAGAACCTACAAATGAACCTTGGTTTTGAATATTCATAAGCAACAGGGTTTGGAGCGTGTCATGATAGAAGGGTGTCACTCTGGGTGGGAATGTTATAATGTTGTAATTAGCTTGGAAAGGTATAAAAGTTATGGACCGATGTAACTGCCTTTGTCAGCTAAAAGGACACCAAAGGCTGGGGGTGTGTATTTAGCTCTCCAATACTCCATATAGAGGTGAATAAACTCTACATCGCTAACCGCCTGTCTCGATCTCTGTGCTAACTGTGTGCATGGCAACTACTACCTAAAGGGAACCTGACTCAACACCCTCAACCCCAAGTAACATAAAGGGCGCCTGTTATTTTACAACTTACAAAGCCCCTTACAACTTAATGGGTGTCCCTTATTTCAGCACTCCATGGTGTGCTTTGTTTTTAAAATTTTGATCTGGCAACTACAGTGATAGATCTGCCATTCAGATGCTTGGCTTCTTTCATGATCCAGCCAGCTGCCATTGGGGTAACTGCCCCGCACTGACTGTGCTCCACTTTTCATCTGAGATGGTTCTGTTGCGGCCATTTCCCACCCCCAGGAGTGTGGGAATCTCAGGTCTGGGGGCCAAATGAGGCCTCCCAGCTACAATTTAAAACCCCCACCTGGTCCCAGCAACCCTCCCCAACTGCAATTTAAACCTCCCACTTATCCCCAGCTCTCTTTCCTGCCTTCAGTTTAAACCCCCTGTCCAGTCCCAGCACCCTAACCAGAATATGCAGTGGAGAAGGGTCAGACTGGGAGGAATACACTTCAATTATGCATGGATGACATTAACACTCCATTGACTAATATGAGAAATTCAAAACATTATAACTTTGAAACTAGCAGATGGATTTTGAAAAATAAAAAGGCACACATTACAAGGCACCCTTGAATTTCCTAACACCACTACACCTTACAAAAAATTGTTCTCACCAGAATACTAAAAGTATCTGAAACAGGGGAAAAAAGAAATCAAAAACCAACAACCCCGGCCCTCCACCCCCCCCATTAACTTCAATTTTCAAGCAACTGTAACATTTTATGTTTCTGTCCGATTTGCACAAAACCTTGGACAGATTGTACCCCTCATCCAAGTGATCATCTTTGCCAAATTGCAGACAAATAGGATAAATGGTGGCGATTTTATAAGCCATAGATTGAATGTTAATATGTTAAAACAAACAGTACGAGCTGACCTTAACTATAGAGCTGCTTCCGCAGCTCTAGAATGAAAGGTGGTATTAATCTTAGAAAGGATACTGAAGAAATTTAATTACACACAGACGTAGTTTAAAGGGTGCTTTGCTAGTTCAACACAACATGAACTGAACTGCTACCAACCATGCTTAGCAGTTTATACTTTATATACCAGCTAAGGGATGCAAAAGTACTGGAAACTGTTGCAAAAGTACTGGAAATTGTTGCACAAAGAAAGACAGTTCTGAAAAGTCTCAAAACATCCTGAACAGTCCCGAAAAATCCCAGAAAGTGATAGAAATGATGGGAAATTGCTGGTGCCAATCTCACAATGGAAGAGGCACTGAATAGCTAACCAGTGGGGAAATACTAATGAACGGTTGCAAGGGCTCATGAAAGGTAGTTATTTCGCAAAAGGAAGGGAACACTTGCTCTCATCTCAGTACTACTCCACATCAGAAAAATGGAAGTTGGAAGGAGGAGGTCAAATATATTCTACTATTCTTATTTCAAGTTAAAATTATCAGTGCTCCTGATGTCTGAAAAAGTTGAATGTCTGCAGAGAATGGTTTCAGTAAATTCATATACCATTTATATGATAAACAAAACTGGATAGCAATATATTTGAGGATTACTGAAAGTACTGTCAACTTAACTGTGAATGTTATGTAACAAGCAACTCAGCCAAACGATTTAATATCTGATCAGAAAGATAAATGATCTTCAAAGTAATGACATTTTTATCATCAGTAAAAGAGAACAATTTACTTTGCCTGCTTCTACTTCTTCCTATACTGTCAGACAAAATAGCACTCATACACAAAACCTTTTCAAATGAGAGATGGCAGCTTTATGGAAAATTACTCTAAATGCATTTCAGGAGAGCCCAACGCTCCCTACCTTATATTATTCATGGTAAGCATGATTTTCAGTTCTCATATTGTCAGGGTTTTCTATTAATTGTTAATGAAACAGCCAAATCTCTTGGGGTGGGTGGGAGGTAGGTTATTTTCTCATTTTTCAAATCAAGTGTATTGTAATAATCCCTCATGAAATCAATAATCTTCTTGTCAAATAAGTACAGTGTAATTTAAGGGTTGAGGTTTT
This sequence comes from Sphenodon punctatus, assembly GCA_003113815.1. Lineage (NCBI taxonomy): Eukaryota > Metazoa > Chordata > Lepidosauria > Sphenodontia > Sphenodontidae > Sphenodon > Sphenodon punctatus. The sequence goes on along the minus strand of QEPC01014905.1, from coordinate 1,758,950 downwards.
AAATAAAGATTTCAGCAGAGCTATCATCAGACTGATTTTAATATATGCTTGCAATCAAAATGAAACTAATAATCCACAAAGAAAAAAAAAGTCAGGGGAAAGGAGTTATTAAGACCAAAGTTGGATAAAAATGTTCATTAGAGATGTCATAACTCCCCCATATGTGAGGGTCTCTTGGAATCTCATTTAATACCACATTTTACAATAATCTGGATTTGGAGAAATGGAAGGGAATGTGTTAATTTTATAACATGATCTTTGTGGATCAGGTTATTTTAACACCTCTCAACAACTCATGAGCAAATCTTCTATTCCTTTATACAGTTTGATGTCATCTCCCTCAAAGACAGCCTCAAGCCATTTCCAGTCAGAAGGCTAGACTGGGCTGTTAAGACACAGCTCTGAACACAGGTTGGCATATAAACTGCCTGACCCCAGGAGCAGGACCTGAGGCATGGTGACGCAGAACTCAGACACCTCTCACAGATACATTTTCTTTCCCATTCACTGACTACATCGGGTGGTGAGAAGAACAGATGAACAGTGTTTCCCGTCATCCATACTGCCCGCCATCGCAGGTGTCCCACCGCTTGAGATTCCCAGTGAGGTATGGAGATGCCATCCACCAGCTAGGATGGCGCTGTACCACAGTTAGCGCCAGGCACTGAGATGCCATCCACCATCCAGGATGGCACCAGAGCACAGGTAACACCAGATGCTGTGATGTCATCCACCACCCAGGATGGCGCCAGGTCGCTACGTCATGTGCTATGGCCATGGCCAATAAGGGGTGATTTCAGACATTACGTGAACACGGTGAACCACGGTAAATACCCACCTGTGGTCACCGTGTCCCGTACGTCTGTTCACGGCGCGCCAGATGTTGGCCACGGTCAATCCCCACATGGGGTTCGTTTGAACCACGTTTCCCGGGCTAGCCGGGGGAAGGTCCCGGGAAGCGTGGTCAAACGGACCCCGGGCCGTGACCAAGGAAAAGTCACGTCTGGCCGTGCGCCACGGCCCGGGATCCCCGGCGGGATCCCGGGCCGTGGCACGTTCGGCCGGACGCGGCGACCGCATTGGCCCCGCCGCCCGCCCCGCTCCCCNGAGGGGGCGGGGCCGTGCGGCCACATGTTGCACCGCGCGGCCCCGGCCCCTCCCACTTTCCCTGCCGGGATCCCCCCGGCACATCTGTTGTGCCGTTACGGGGTGACCCCGGCGGGGAACGAAGCCGGTGGTGCCGGTATGGGGCCAACGGCCCGCGTAACGTCTGAAAATACCCAAGGATTCATTATTGGATCGAAGGGGGTGGGGGTAGGAGGAAGCTCCTAGGACTTCTCTATCTCTATATTAAGGAAAGACTGCCATTCCATCATTGGCTTGTCATCTGTCCAGATCTCCTGCTATGGCTTGTCCCACCTATTTGTATGGGAAGTAAATAGACCTCCTGCTCTGGCTTGCCTCTGCTCCCACATCTTGCTCCAGCTCCTGAGTCCCAGCTTTAGCCTCTGCTCCCATGTCTTTCTGCGACTCTTGTATTCCGGCCCCTGCCCCTGGTTCTTCCACCCACTCCAGTCCTTGACCCACAGACTCCCATCACCACTAGCCCCAGTGCACATGCTCACTTCGCTCAGACCATCTCTTGGAATTTGTCTTGGACTCACACATTGACTATGAATTTGGACTTTTTTCTCTGCTCTGGTGATTACTACCTACCCTAAACCGGGGCTGTATCTGGCCACATTCTTGACATCTGTTGACTCTTACATGCATAAACTGAAAGTCTGTGTAGTCCCACAGGAATATAAATGTTGAAAAAGATCTATAGGAGCTGTTCTAATTCCTACCTCCTGAACATTAGTGATGTGCAATTAATTTTTGTTATTATGATAAAAACCAGAAAATTTATTTTTTCTTTTTTTATTGTCAGAACAAAAAAAGAAAAATAATAATAATGAAAACAAAAATGAATTTGAATTTTAGTTTTCAAAATAATGGGGAGAAAATTGAAAAATGCATTTCTGGCTATAACCTTTTGTTCCTTACTCAATTCTAAAGGAACTATGGGAGATTGTACCCCCAATGGGGGGCACTAAGTGTAGCGAATTGCAGAAGGATTGGGTAAAGGGAACCAACTTAATAAGCAATTGAATGTTGTGATTTTAAGAAAAGTTGCATACACATTATTTGTATTTATTTATATATTTTACTATTTTTATACCCCACCCCCTCCCGCTCAAGAGCAGCTCAGCGTGGCTTACAAAACATCAATAAAAACACATATGAAATATCATTAAAAACATTTAAAAGGAAAAAAATAACTAAAAGGGCAGAATTCGCCTCCCCAACCCACCCCAACCTACCTGTCTCCCTCTCCAAAGGCCCGGCGGAACAGCCAGGTCTTACACTGTCTACGAAAAGAGGGGAGGTCTGGGGTCAGGCAGGCCTCCGCCGGAAGGGAGTTTCACAGCCTAGGAGCGGCCACTGAGAACGCCCTCCCCATCGTCGCCACCTGGGCAACCTGGCAGACTTTGAGTCGGATGTCCCTGGCCGACCACAGGGGCTGCAATGCAATACGGGGCCTGAGGCAGTCCTGCAGGTAAGCTAGGCCCAGGCCATTTAGGGCTTTATAGGTCATTACCAGCACCTTGAATTGGGCCCGGAAGATAATAGGCAGCCAGTGCAGAGAACGGAGCACTGGTGTAATGTACTCGCGGCGACACGTCCCCGTTAAGAGACAAGCTGCCACATTCTGCATCAGCTGCAACCTCCAAACCATCCCCAAAGGCAGCCCCACGTAGAGTGCATTACAGTAGTCTAGTCTAGAGGTGATAAAGGCATGGATGATGGTGACCAGATCCGAGTCCGAAACATACGGCCGCAGCCGTCATACCAGATGTAATTGGCAAAATGCTCCCTTCGCCACAGCCTCCACCTGGAGATCCAGGCAGAGTTGTGAGTCGAGGAGCACCCCTAGGCTACAGACCTGTGTGGCCATACGGGGGTAGACCCCCCCTCCCCAGCCCTCCCCACCAACATCACCTCCATCTTGTTGGGATTCAACTTCAGATGGCTCACCCTCATCTAGTCCCCCACAAGCACTGGGTGAGCACCGAGACTGCCAAGTCTGGGTCTACAGAAAAAGAGAGGTAAAGTTGTGTGTCATCGGCGTACTGATGACAATGCACGCTGAACCCTCTCACAACCTCGCCCAAAGGCTGCATATACACATTGAACAGGAGGGGGAGGGGCAGAATAGAACCCTGCAGGACTCCAAACGTGAGGTCCCAGGGAAATGAAGTACATTCCCAGAGAACCACATGCTGAGTTCTCCCGGCCAGGAACAAGTAAAACCATTCAAGAACAATTCTACCCACCCCAGCCCTGTCCCGCAGCAGAGCCACCAACATCTCGTGGTTAACGGTATCAAAAGCAGCTGACAGATCTAATAGAATAAAAATAGAAGATCTGCCCTGGTCTAATTCATGGCGCAGGTCATCAACCAAAGCCACAAGCGCAGTCTCTGTGCCAAACTAGCCATCACCCATTCAATAACCTTCCCTAAAAAGGGAAGGTTAGAGACTGGCTGGGGAGTCAATGTCAAAAGATGGTTTCTTGAGCAGGGACCTCACCACTGCTTCTTTGAGGCGGCTTGGCACCCTGTCCTCCAGGAACGGCCCTAATGTCTCCCGGCAGGCCTTGACCAGCCACGATGGGCACGGATCTAGTTCATAACAGGTGGCCCTTACAGCCCCTTACAGTCCACTGCATCAGCGGGTGACACCCACTGAAATTGATCCCATGAAATTAGACAAGATGGGTCCTCCACCCCCTCAGGTTCACCTACTGTTATAAGTGCAGCATCGAAGTTGTGGTGAATCTGAGTGATTTTATCCACAAAAAAGTCAACAAACATGTCACAGCGGGCACTGGAAGATTCCAGTTCCAGGTGGAGAGAGGCCAGACTGACCAGCCACTGCACCACCCGGAAAAGCTCCACTGGACATGACTTTGCAGATGCTATGAGGGCAGCAAAGAACTCTTTCTTTGCTGCCTGCGCCGCCACAGCATAAGCTTTTAAACTAACTTTACATTGCAAACGGTCAGCTTTAGCACGACTTCGGCGCCACCGGTGCTCCAACCGCCATCCTTCTCACTTCATGTGGTGCAGGTCCTCTGTAAACCAAGGGGACCCATGTTGTCGGCATTCCAGAAGAGGACGCCTTGGAGCCGTTCGGTCAATGGCCTCAGTCAACAAACAATGAGGTCATCGAGCGAACGGTCATAGAGATCAGGAGGCAATTCCCCTAGGGCATTCTGGAACATCTCTGTTCCATACGTCTCCGGGGGTGGACCAACCGAACTGGTCCTACACCTCTCCGGGGGCAGACATGTGCCAGGAAATCGGTCTGGAGGAGATAATAATTCGTCCATGACAAGGGTGTAATTGATACATCCCCCACCACCGGATCCCCCACCTCAAGGCCAGTGCAGAATATTAGGTCAAAGGTATGTCCTCCATCATGCATCAGGCCCACAACCCTCTGAGACAGTCCCATGGTTGTCATGGTGGCCATGAGCTTACGCTCCGCCCCCACAAGGTCGGCATCAGCGTGGATGTTGAAATCCCCCAGGATTAAAGTCATTGGAGACTGCAAGACCACCCCTGACACCAACTCAGCTAGGGCATGTAGGGATGCTGCCATACAGGTAGGTGCACGGTATATGAGCAGCAGCCCCAATTTGTCTCCAGCCAAATCGATCACCAGATGGATCCCCTCCATGCCCAAAATAGTCTGCACTGGATACCCCCTCACAGACCAGGTGTACTTAAAAATAACAGCTACATCGCCTGCCTCCCTGCCCCTCTGGTCTAGGCTGGTGCTGTACAGAGTACCCGGCTGGAACAAGGTCAGCCAAAATTGGCCCCGACTCAGTATTCAGTCAGATCTCTGTAATACACAAGAGGTCGGCTGATTGATCCAGGATCAACTCCCGGAGTGTTGTAGATTTATTACCAACCGACCTTGCATTCAATAGCAGCAGTCCCAGACCAGCCCCCCCCCAACCCTCATTCTCGATCACTGCATTACCTGTCTGGGGGCCTATAAAGGGGACCGACACCAAGCACCTGTTCCTCCTCATTGATGTTACCTGCTTCCTAGCCCATTGTGACCCCAATGGCTGCGGACCCCCCCTGCCTGCCTCCCCCTGGTGGCTGTCCCATCCAGCCCCCAAGGGAGACCTCCTCCCCTCAACCCCCTATGTCCCCCTCCCAACCCCCCCTCTCACAGGGGAGCCAACCCCTCCACTCCTGTCGGGTCACACACCCCTCTCACACCGGGGGGACTGTCCCAACCCTCCCCAACCCAATTATGTCCCTTTCTAAGATTACCAATCCTGCAATTTTTTTGAAAGACTGAACAAAGGGTCCTGAAGTTATGACATTAACTTGAAAATGCATTTCCAAAAGTAAGGTTTTTATATTCCATTCTTTTTACAAGACATTTGGCAGGAATATATCACACACCTTCCCTGTCATTTCTGCCAAACAGGACAATTTGATAAAGCGCCCCAGTTTTATAAGCAATTGAAGTTATCCCCTTAAAGACCATTATTCAGATAAACAGCAGCACATGCAGTGTCAGTCAGAGGCAGGCACCTGGAATGGCAGGGGGAGGGAGGCTGTAGAAGTGAGGATGAGGAGCAACCTAACAGACTGACAGACACATTCACTGGCCAATTACTGCATGCTTCCAGCTTTACAGGATCAATTGGTGGTGAATTCAAGGAAGGCATAGGGGGTGGCCCTGAGACGGGCATAGAAGAGAAATAACTTGGACTTTGGGGATAGCATGCCAGAAATCGGGAGACATGGTTTACACATCCAGGCTGGCCAATTATCATCACAATCACATCCTGCAGCACTGTGACCGAGTACATAAGAGAATCTCTATTGGTTCTTTCCTAAACAGATGCTTCCAACTTCCCAGTAACAAGCGGGGGAGAGAAGTTGGGGTGGTGACAGCATAGAATGAGGATATTTGGTTGACATTTCTGCTGTCCAATTGGCATCACAAAGAGATAAGAACATAAGAAGTGCCATACTGGGTCAGAACAATGGTTCGTCTAGCCCAGCAGCCTGTCTCCGACAGTGGCCAATCACGGTGGCTTGGGAGAAGCACCCAACAGGTAACAATGGGGGACCCATTCTCTGTTGTTTTCCCCCAGCTCCCGTTATGTTCCTTGATCCTGTCTGGCTAATAGCGGCTAATGGATCTATCTTCCAGAAACTTGTCATAAAGCATAAAAATAAAATAATAACTGCAAAAAGTAAAGAAAAGCTTCTCACATCCCCTTCTTCAGGCCGAGGAACCCAAACAACGGCTGCGAGATGATCCCCGAGTGGGCCCAGGTTCTGCTGCGCCCCTCAGCACGTCTGCGATGTGGCTAGCAGTGAAGTTCCCCGGCTTGCAGAAAGGGATGTGAGAAGCTTTTCTTTACTTTTTGCAGTTATTATTTTTATGCTTTGTATTTAATAAAACAGCTTTCTTGGCATCACTCATCTGAGTTATCACTGATTTGCTCCAGAAGAACAAACAATTTTATGACACACACCCAGATCCTTTTCCTGCGTGGTAACTCCTAGCTTAGTACCCAGCATTGTGTACGCATAGATTGGATTATTTTTCCCTACGTGCATCACTTTGCACTTGTCCACATTAAATCTCATTTGCCATTTAGATGACCAGGCACCCAGTGTCATACGATCCTGTTTCAGTTCCTGCCCGTGTTTTAACTACCTTGAATAACTTGGTGTCATCTGCAAATGTGATTGTTTCCACCAGCATAGGTGTCAAACTTACTGGTTTATAGTTTCCAGGATCACCTCTTGATCCCTTTTTAAATATCAGGGTTACATTTGTCACCCTCCAGTCCTCGGGTACAGTGGCAGATTTTAGTGACAGGTTACAAATTACTAACAGTAGGTCTGCGATTTCATATTTGAGTTCAGAACTCTGGGGTGAATGACTTGTTAGTATTCTTATACCACAGTGACACTTAAGAGAATCCCTGGCATAGGCTCATTCTCTGCATATGTTGTGCAGGTTTATAAAATTGTGATCCTTTATCACATCTTTCCAATATCTGACAGAGATCATCCTGAAGGTGTGAGATATAGCCCTGCCAAATTTTATGTACGCTGGTTCAACTACAAAGATGTTATAGTCAGACATACATTTATAAGTTAATTGCTTATAACACCAGGACCTTTATCCAATCCTTCTGAAATTTGGCATAGGTAGTAATATTGGGTAGGGGTACAATCTTTCCAAGTTTCATACAAAGTAGATGGGAAACAAAGAAGGTACAGCCAGGAATGTATATGCAGGATTTTTTTCAAAATAACATCATTCAAGCGCTTATAGAATCAGATTTCTTTATTCTATCTTTCTGAAATTTGGTACACATAATGCCTTCTGTTGGAGTTATAAGTTCTCGAATTTCCATCCAAATATACTGAAAAACAAAATAGTGACAGCCAAAAATGTGTTTTCCATTGAAACCAAAGGAAAGCGAAAGCGAAAGGAAAACCAAAACCGAAATTTTGATAGTCACAAAAATGAAAGATTTAAATAAAGAAAATGAAAAACAAAAAAGAATAAAAACATGGGTCCCTGGTGCACACCTCTACTGAACATCTGTACCTAGAACAAAAGAACCTTAGTAATCATATAGAATTCTCTCAAATGCTGGTGTAACTAAAATCCCATCCTACAAGCATGGTCAAAATTAATGTGACTGACTTGGCTCATGTGACTAGTCCCACTGAAGTCACTGCATTTACGGTGTTTTCTCTCAAAACACTCTCCACCCATTGCCCACCCACTACATGTTACAGGGCACCCACAGGGCAACACTGCAACATGTATAGTGAGTGGGTGGTGGGTGGAGAGTGTATTGTGTGAAAACGGCCATAGGTTCATCCATTTCAGGAGTCACCCTAGGTCTATGTTTGCAGAAACTAAAGTACTGATCAAGATGGCAAGAAATACTACAATACCTTTGTTAAATTCATTGCAATAAAAACTTTTCAAAAGATGCATAAAATCATAATGTATCTTAATCCCTATAAAGAATTTATTTTGGAGCCTCTGATGCATAAGCTTTATAAATATCTTCTGCCAAGTGGAAAATGCTATGTAGAGTCAGAATTTTAGGTTTTCAGTTTTTACATATTTCTCAACATTTCTTTAAAAACAACCTCCCCCTCCCCCTGTATTTAGCACTTTCCTACTGGTAAAAAAAAAAGCAGGGGGTGGGGGATTTAGTTTAAATTCAGGTGTAATTTTTTTTTTTGCACCTACAACCCAGCTTCCTAGCATTAATTTATTATTGACAAATGTGTTATCACACATTAGCACTCTCCTGTCTTGGTGCCAGGAGATCTTGGGTTCATGTAGCACAGAGTGGCCTGTCATAGGGTGCAAACAGACATGACGCTAACCACCCTTGGTGGTCATTTATGCATGTTTCAGGGCTGCATAGGGCACCAATACAGCCCTGCAACATGCATAAATAACCANTTTCAGGGCTGCATAGGGCACCAATACAGCCCTGCAACATGCATAAATAACCACCAAGGGTGGTTAAAGGGTGGTTAGCGTCATGTCTGTTTTTAACCATAGTTGCTATGAACATTCTCTACACAGTCCTAATGAGGAAAACAGTTTCACTGTAATAATAATGGAGTGGGGAGGGAGAGATAATGAACCTCTCAATTAAAAAAATGTCCCCTGGGGGACCCTTTTTGGAAGACGGATGCACAAAAGCACGGCTTGAGCTCATGCCCAACATAGATCTGCAGTGCCCTACTGGGAATCCTAGAGAGCAAGAAATGGCTGTCCAAGTAGAATTTAAAGACAACAGGCACAGTCCTCTAGCTGCTTAACAGCACCAGCACAAGTCCCATTGAAGTGAAAAGAGACTCAGGCCAATGCTGGGGATTCACATGGCACTAAACAGCCAGAGGACACCCCTCCCCTCCCTCCAGGATGCTGCATCCTAGCCAATATTTCCTTTGAGAAAAACAACTCTCATTTCTACAGCTGTGAGCCACTGCTGCCGAGCACACAATAGATTTTCCATTTGTTTGTTAGTAGTTCTAGTATTTTGCAATCTTCAAATTGAGCTCCGACACATTAGGCTGTTTAGGCACCAGATAAATGCCTTCCCATCCCCCTTAAAGCCTATGCAATTATGTCCATTGCCTATGTAATGTGCAAATGGTGACTATAACGTTTTGAATGCCAACCACCATAAAGGCAGTTTCTGTTTTACAGCAGGAACACATGTTTGCAAACAACATCCACTGAATTACTGTCTTCTGCTTGTTAGCTTTGTCTGGAATTATTTGTTCAATTAGGCAAGCATTTGTTAACCCAAGCTTTATGTGGAAACTAGACAGCACTTTAAAGACGATAAAAATCCAAACTTTCTAGGTTGCAAACTAGAAGGAGTTTTGCGACACATTCGTGATAAGCAATGCTAGTGTTAATATGGATTAAACCTTTTACAAATATTACATGGCTACTTTAAATGAACATATAACATTTCTAACTGTCCTCAGCTCTTTGTGATTAAATTATTCCTAGACTGCAGCTTTCAGCCTCAGTTGTCAGATCATATCACTTAAGGAACACACTTAGGAGGCCCTTATCATGCAAACAGAAGTAATCTGCTTTACCTCCATTTAGCTCAGCTGGCTGTGAATATCCCGCCAGAATAGTATGCTTCAATAAACCTGGCTCTTATGACAATTGAGTCAGATTATAGAAAATTATTTTCCCCCTTCAATATCCCCAAGAAATCAAATTAAGTACTTTAAAAAGCAGCAAAGTATACCTTAACATTCAATGCTGATTTCTCCAACTGGTAACACTTTTCATTCCTGAGGAGAAAATTGTATTGAGTTTCTTATAAAAGGTATTATTCCTGAGAAGGTAAATGCCATCTTTTAGAGAGTGTAATTAAACCATCATTTAAGGGAGATTCCTATGTATGAAGTGCTTCTGCTAAATAAACTCTGAGGCCCAAAAGGAAGGGGTTTCTCACACATGATTCAGTGTTATGGGCAGAAAATACTCCACCATTCAAGTTGGGGGATTTTACTGAACAGAACAGGTCTCATTGAGACAAGAAATTGAAGTTTTAAAAAGAGAAGGATCTTATAGTCAATTTACCCCAAAGGGTATGAGATCTAGATTAAAGTAAGGTACTTCATAAAAGCGTGTCCTTTGTCCCCACCTCTAACCATGATCCATCTAAGATTATATTATATTTTGGTTTATAAAGAAACTTAGAATGCAAACATATTTTTCTTCACAGAGTGGAGTTTCGACACATATGAATATTCCTTTTAAATCAAAAGGTTCTTTCATACCTCTAGGACCTAAACCTCCAGCCATACATGTATTTGGCTGGAACGTGTTCTTAAAGACTTAGGGATATAGGAGAGATCATATAGTTCGAAGATGGAACAATTTGAATAAGCAAGAGTCAGAGGTATTCCATAGATTACCACGCTATTCAGATATTGTTACAAAACCAGCTGATGAGGGGGCGCTATTGTAGTTTTACATAAGGCAGATTATGAGAGGGAGATATTGAACCGACTGAATGATAGATGTTTTTATCATTTTTGTAAAGGAGATCCAACTAGGGAGATGCAAAATTGTATTAGGAACTGTTTATATGAGGCATTAACATTTCTGATACAGAGTTTTGTTTTTATATAATGAAAAACCTAGAGTACAGTTCCTATGGGCAGCTCTCATGAGGTTCCCATGTATGGGTTTGATATTTTATATTGAATAAGTCTACTTTCACTGAGATACCCCTGATGAAGAGATCATCTTGAAACCCATTGGGTTTTTTTATTTCAAGCTTGGAATTTATAATATAGCTATTTGGGCTTTTTTAAACTATATGTATATAGAAATTATAGTGTATCTTGTTGAATATTTTAAGTAGATTATTATATCTTTTTGCAGAAGCTTTGTTTGTTGTCTCTTGACAGAGATCAGCACATGAACCCGGGGGTGGAAGACAGGCTGAGGAATGGACGAGGTAGGCCAACAAGGCAAAACAGAACTGAACTAGATGGGATGCAACAAGACAAGGCAGAACAAACTGGAGCAGAGGCTACAGCTAGATGAGCTACGGGAGCCTAATCCCTGTGCAGCCTCCTGGAAGCCGGCAGGCAATTGCTGCTGCCACACTGCAGGGGCGCTGCGGGGAGCGGGGCAAGTGGGCAGATGGTTGTGAGGAAGCCAGGTAGGCCAGGCACTGCCAGAACTGCTGCCGTGGCCAGGACAGGCCACAGCACTGGCCGCAGGCACCAGGCCCTGCTCCACCTCTCTTCCTTGGCCTGACCAAGATCCTTCCCCTGGCTGTGACATGGCTGTGCACAACAGGCAACAGCCCCTGGCGCTCAAGGGCCCGCAGCAGTGCTCCCTATGTGGCAGGGAAAGCACAGCCCAACAGCCTCAGAATTTTTTGAGGAAGTTCGATGTACTGCATTGTGTGGCCCAGCTGCCTGGAGTAGGACAAGGCTACCCAAGGCATGGTAGCCTCCTCACTCTGTCTCATATGACTTCACCCAGAACTGGCACTGGGCAGGATGGGCTTCCCTGGGCTTCTCAGGCTGCTGCATAGGGGCACACCAAGTGAATGCCAAACCCCTATTCTAGCAGATGCCACGCCCCAATACTCCAGGAGCTAGCTCACCCCTTCCAAGGAGGGAGCTCAGAAGGCTCAGCCACCAGCTGGCCCACAGGACACGCCAGGAACAGAGGCGTGCAGAGCTGGTCCAAAGTGCATTGAAACATCAGGACAAGCCAACGAATGGAAGCCACAGGAACCAGGAAGTGACTGATGATCCACCCAACTTCCTGTGACTGCTGACTGGCTTTATATACAGGCCAGCAGCCAACCAGGAAACTAGAGGTGTGGAGCAAGGATGAAGAGGGGGGTGGCCTAACGCGCACTACAGTGATGCTTCTAGCCATTACCAGGCCCTGCTGTTACCGGGCCCAGTTCCTACAATTAAATGCTATCTTCGGCAGGTGAGATGATACTTTAGGAAGGAGGGGGTCTATCTTTGCTGTGAGTACATTTATTAAGAGTTTTGAAGACTGAGGGGATTAATAATAATAACCATTGTAAGCAGAGCCACAGAACTGGAAAATGACACAGCACACACTCCCACAACAGTGTCTGGGAGTGCCTGGGGCATTTTAACATTTTTCTTGCTGGTTCTGAGGTATACAAAATAGCGCTGGTTTGAACCAGCCATTTCGTTTTCACAGAACAGGTCCACAAAAACAGAACAGCCGGCAAAATTTCGATTGGAACACTGATCGTAAAAAGTGCTCCTGCTGAAAATGGTCACTACCATACAACAAAATGGTGGGTTCCATACTGTGGCAGTGGCCACAGCCGCAAATATGCAGTACAGCCGCAACCATTTTGCACACGTCCAAAATGGTTCAATTTATTTTGATCATCCTGACTGGAAATCTCAGAACAGAATGAAATGATCAAAGCACCTGGTTCTGACAAAATTGGAATGCGGGCAAATAATCTGTTTCACCCCTCATAGAAAAACATGCACACACAAACACTGCCCCCAAACATTTTGCATTTTTATCAAGCATTGAGCCACAGGTTGGGTGTGTGTGTGTGTGTGTGTGTAATACTCTAGGTGATTACACCATACTTTTTTATTATTATCCATCCTTTATTTTTCTTTCATAATTAGGGCTGGTTTTGCACGGACGCCCCTCCCCCCCCCTCCGCTGAGTGTGCGGGAGGGTGTTCCACCGATGGGGGAGTCTGTGGAAATGGCATGGCGGTGGTGGTGGGGTTGGATGTTCTACCAGTGTTTGCCCGTGTGAACACCATAGGCAGTGGGTGGAGGTGCATTCACGCTCCCAACACACACCCATCTCCACCCATCACCCACCCATGTCCACCCACGGAGCCATCCGAAAAAAGGGAGGAGGCTCTGTGGGTGAAGATGGGTGTGTGTCTGTGGGAAAGGACACACACACACACATCTCCACCCACTACGCCAGCACACCCATCCCCCCCACCGCTGCCTGTGTAAAAAGGGCCTAGCTTCAAATGGCTTCTTGCTTCCACTTGCTTTGTCAGTTCATCCTTATATTGATAAAAATATTGAAGGATGTCTGAGACCAATACATATTGCGAGAAGCTTTACTTGTAGAAATAGAAATCCATAGCAGTTCAGAGAACTTCTTGACTCATGATGCGGACATACTATGGATTTGGACAGCGGAAAGAGGTTTGCTACGCTGAATACAAAAAACAACAACCACCGGCTTCCCTCAGAGAGAACTGTATTGCGCCCACATTCTAGGAAAGTCAAACAGAAAGATGTGGTGCTAATGTGTTGCCAGAACCAGAAGAGGCATATTTCAAATTTGAACGCTACAATGAATGTATAAGGTATCGGCAGCAGACTGTGCTGAAAACAGCTTGGACATGCTTCCAAGGGAATGAGCCTGACTTTACAAGGATTTCTTGCTTTCACCAAAAGCAGAGTTTATTGATCAAAAACGTTCTAAATTAGTTCTGCTACAAGCACCGGAATGTCAACACTGCCCAAGAAGGTTAGAACACATCATTTTTTGTAAAGGCAACATTTACATGAAGCTCTGGCTCAGTACACTTGCCATAGCGCTCCTATTTTTCTTGTTCAAATTTTGCTCTCTTTTCAAGTTCTAGAAATAACGATTTTCTTCAATGAGGCTTCAAAATCTGGAATAAAACTCCTGGGCAATATCAGATCTCTGTTAAACAGTGGCATATCAGTACAACCTTATTTTGTTTAAAGAGCAGGCCATCTCAAGCACTGACAAACTAATGAAATTCTACCTTCAAGCTAAAGATACCTGCTAAGAATGGAAGATTGGGTTAGAGATGATATTTCAGACAGGAGACCTTTTTTACAATATGGAAAAATCGAAAGTATAATTCTTCAGCTGTGCCATTTCTCCCCTTCTTATTTAATCTCTGTCCTTTTTTTGCTAGTCGCTGTCCCTAACCGTATGTCAAATGAGCATCTTATTAAATGTCAGGCGATCCAGGTTAATGTATTCAACAAAAGAAGAATTTCCAGTGACATGGAATTTCTTTCTTACCAGAACACTGTTATGCGACTGAAGGGGTGAGGGAGTTTGCTTGGTGAGGGTTAGCAGTTCAGACATTTCTAAAGCATTTCCTTGGTTTTGGTGATCGACCATATCTGGGAAGTACGTAAAGTCCTCTAGTGGCTGATTTTTATTTTTTAAAGAAACAGCTTTGATAAGAGCTTTGAAAAACAAATCTGAAAGTCATGGGTTGAACGCAGGGGTAGGGAATCTCAGGCTCAGGGGCTAAAGATGGCCCAATGCTAGTTTTTATTGGATCTGGCCCCTGGATCCAGTTCCTACCTCCGAGCCCTGAAAGACTGTGCTCAGAGTAAGGGAGGAGAGATGAGGGCATGTACGCAAGAATTGACTACCACAGAGAAGTATGGGAGAATGTTGTCAGAGTCAACTGCAGCCCCCTATTCTCAGCTTCAGTGAGAGTAGTATAGGTTAGATACCTTATGTCAAATTTTAATCGAAGCTTTGATGGATGGTCTTATCAAATGATATCAAATGATATCAAAAAATGACATCAAATAAAATTTTGACAGATTAATTAAATTGTGATGAATTAATTAAATTTTGACATATCAAATAAAATGTTGACAGATTAATTAAAATTTGACGGATTAATTAATTTTTGACATATCAAATAAAATTTTGACAGATTAATTAACTTTTGATGGATTAATTAAATTTTGACATATCAAATAAAATTTTGACAGATTAATTAAAATTTGACNTGATAAGACCATCCATCAAAGCTTCGATTAAAATTTGACATAAGGTATCTAACCTATACTACTAGTGAGCATCTTTAACACACGCTACTGATGCAAAGTCCCTCAGGAACCTTGCTCAGCCACAGCCATCTTCTCCTTTGAAGTGCTGTCTTTCTTGCCCTGGACGTGGGTTCAGGCACAGAAGACAATGGGACTGTCTTAGTTAACATTATGCCACTGGAAATACCACCTTTACTGAAGTCAATTTTTCAAGGAAAGACTCTAGCTGCTCAATGCATACCATGTTGTATTTACAGTATATCAGTTATATGTGACTGAATATTGTTGGCCTTTTAAGCTGCACTACATGATACATCCAGTCATTTCCTCCTGTCAGTTAAACAAATGCGATAGTATTTAAGTGTGTGTTGAATTTTCACTTTACAGCTGGACCCTGCTAGTAACCTGCTCTAATCTATTTTTATGCTTTTAATGTGTTGCAATTGGAAATACAACTTTCTTGCTTCCTTCTCTCTCTCCTTAGAAGCACTTTCTGTGACGAGAGATCTTGGTACCATACATTTCTCTCCCAGGGAGGGCACTGAAAATAGTGCTACAAGTGAATCCAGGATCCTCCTGAGATCGGAGCTTCCAACTTAATGCTATAACCTTACTGCAAGATAGTCTTTTATTTTGTTAAATTATAAAACACAGATAAGCAACCACATCAGAGCCATATAAATATTACATCTCTTTCATTAATGCATCTTACTTTAGGCTGTCGTGCATGTAAGCTCCCTCTCCCCCACCCCCCTTAATCTGGAGACATGACAGAGAGCAAAAATGCCATTAAAGATTATTATAATTTTGTACAACTGTATTAGCCTTTGCTAAGAGCATTTTTTACATTTCAGGGTAGACTTAAAGAAAGAGGTTGTTTGTTTGGTTTTTTGTTGTTGTTTTCTGTTGTTTCTGGTTTTGGTTTTTTAAAAGTCCTGTGGCTGCCCATTGCAGGGAGAGAGGGAGGACAAATGTCATCCCTTCTTGGAGAATAAAAGGGGAATCCTACAACAAACCGGGATGTAGGTTTGAACACAGTCAACAGAGGAATAAGGGAACCGCATATGACGTTCTATCCAAGCCTCTAGGAACCTCTCTAGGCTGTCCTGAAAGCTTTACTGAATCTTTAATGTTCACTTTGAGCTCCAGGGGAAAGGGGGAGCTTGGTAGGGATCGGTTGTGGTAATTAAATTCAGGGCGGGGGACTGAGCCCCAGAAAATGTTCCCAATAGAAGTGTGCACCCTGAAATGAGAGAGGCCAGGAAAAGGTTGATATTGGACATTTCAGGGTTGGAAATGAAAACCAGAAACCTGTCTTTCCTGCTCTGCCTCCTGCATGGTGACCAAATAGATGAAAGCAAGACAACTCCTGTTTTATATTCAGCTGTAGAGAGGCAGGTCAGTCCAGTGGTTGGGTTGCTAACTAGAGAACAGGGCTCCTTTCCCTGCTATGTCAAGCTCTGGACTGGGAGACGTGGCTTCTGGGGCAGGCTTGGCCCCTGACAATTCATTTTTTACAAATTAAACACTGTTGAGCTCTAACCCCCATAAATGTTGTAACAATCTTGTAGATGAATGGTTTGGTATAGAAGATGCAGGAGCCTTTATTACAAAAAGGCCCAGTCTGATGTATATGCAGATAACTCATGCTTTTCCACATTACCGTAAATATTGTAGTCTGCAGTGATGATTAATAGCACACTTTCTTACCTCATTTACTGTATCTACTTCTCGTCATATTTCAAGACTGTTATCTTGAATTACCATATAGACTGGTGTGTGTATGATGAGAAATATGGGGCTAAGTTTCAAGTCCATATTGAAGAAGTCTGCAGATCAGATCTGTAGATTGAGTAATAGAAAAAGTGCATGCAAAAAGAGCACTGCTGGTTTGTGGATTCCAGGATTTCTTGCAAGCCTACCAGTGCTTTCCTAGGGGTTTTTATTCTAGATTGTAAGCCCCTTCAGGTTGGGACCTGTCTCTATAATTACAACTGTTCAGCATCAGGCATTAGGGATGTGCGAACGCGGTTCGGGAGTTCGGCCCAAACCTGGCCTGTTCGGACGACTGAACCAAACTTCGGAACCAAACGCTCGAACTTCCAAACAATTCAGAAAAGTTTGGATGAGTTCGGGGGCAGGAAAAACGTGACTTTGGTCAGGAAAAACGTGACTGGAAGGGGGAGGCAGCTGAGGAACAGACTTCCTGGCACCAGGGGTGGACACCAGGGGTGGTTTCAAGGCCAAAAATACCGATACCGAAAAAATTTTGGTTTCGGTACCGATAGCACTTTTTTGAATGTTTGGCTGAGTTCGGCCGAACCGAACTCCGCCGAACCGAACTGTCAAACCCGAACTCGGGTTTCAAACCAAACAACCGAACATCCGAACGGCGTTCTATTCGCCCATCCCTACCAGGCATACTGCTAGTGCTATATAAATAAAATAAAATAAATAATAATAATAATAATAATAATATAATATATGGGAAGAGGTTAAGTACAATGACAAGAAAAAGCACAGGAAAGCCTCAGTAGGCTTACAAGAAGTCCAGCAGACTACAATAGTTATGGTAATGTGGAAGAGCAAGCGGATCAGATACCGCAGATCCAGTATCCATGACTAGAGCATGGACTAAAGTTTTTTGCAGTGGAAACAGTAATACAGGACTGGATTTTAGCAATATTATATATGGCAAAGTGACAGGATTTGGCAACAGCCTGAATCTGAAGTGTAAAGGAGATGAATGAGTAGAAGAGGAATACCAGGCTACACACCTGAGCGACAGGCTGGATGGGACAGGCTTCAATGGAAACTGAGAGGGAAGCAGGAGGGGAATGTTTTTTTTTTGGGGGGGGGAGAGGAGGAGTTCGGTCTTGGACATATTGAGCTGGTGGTGAGACATCCAAGCAAAGATGTCAGAGGGACATAAGCAAGATGTGTGACCGGATGGAGGAGGAGAGCATGGGAGCGGAGAGACAGAGTTGCGTGTCATCAACATACAGGCAATACTGGAAGCCGTGAGATTCAATGCGTTTACCAAGAACACAAGTAGTGCCATACTGGGCCAGACCAATGGTCCATCAAGCCAAGCATCATGTCTCCGACAGTGGCCAATCTCTTTCTCTTGGGAGAAGTTCTCAACAGGTCACAACAGGCAATCCATTCCCTGTTGTTCCAGCCCCCAACAGTTGTTCCATGTTCCCCAAACCTACTTGGTGAATAGCCATGAATGGACCTATCTTCCAAGAACTTTTTCAATCCCCTTTTAAAACTAGCTACACTATCGGCCTTGACCACTTCCTCTGGAAATAAATTCCACAAGTTAATTGTGCGCTAAGTGAAAAAAATACTTTCCCTTATTTGTTTAAATCTGCTGCGAGTTAATTTCATGGAGTGAAATTAATTTCAGAGAAAAGAGTGTAAACGGAGAAGAGGAGAGGGTCAAGGACAGAGCCTTGGGGAACTGCCACAGGGAGGGGAAGTGACATAGAGGAGGTACCAGCAAGAGAAACACTGAAGGAGCAGTTTGAAAGATATGAAGAGAACCAGTTGAGAACAGAGTCCCAGAAACCAAGGGAGCATAGCTAATCAGGAGGCGGCTATGGTCTACAGTGTCAAAGGCAGCAGAGAGATTGAGGAGGACAAGAATGGAGTAGACTTAGCCAAGAGAAGGTCATTGGTGATTTTAGCGAGGACAGTCTGTCATATGGAGAGGGTGGAAGCCTGGCTGAAGGGAGTCAAGGGAGGAAATCAAGACAGCGCATGTAGACCACCTGCTCCAGGAGCTTGGAAGTGAAGGGTAGGAGCAAAATGGGGCGATAGTTGGAAGGGTCAGAGGGATCAAGAGTAGCCTTCTTAAGGATAGGGGAGATAGTAGCGTGTTTGCAGGCCAATGGAAATGACCCAGTAGATAGGGAGAGATTGATGATGTGCAGCAGAGAAGGCAAAGGGAGCAATTGCTGTTAGGAGGCAAGAAGAACAGATGAGGCCAAGGGGCAGATGGATGGGTTGGATGAAGAGAGGAGGGAGGTGACCTCATCAAGGGAAGCTAGGGAGAAGGAGAAAACGAGAGAGACAGAAGGGGGAATAGCAGGCAAGGAAATGGGGGAGGGAAAGGGTTGAGAAGCAATAGCAAGGTGGAGTTTATCAGTCTTGCTGTTGAAAAAGGAGAAAAGATCCTGCGTGGAGAGAGAGAGAGAGAGAGAGAGAGAGAGAGGAAGGGAAGGCAAGCAAATGTTGAGAAGAGACTGTGGGGGTTGCGGGAATGAGATTCTATTAATGAGGAGTAATAGCAATCTTTAGCCAGGAAAAGGGCATTGCTAAATGCAGAAAGAGCAAACATAAAGTGGCGGAAATCAGCAAAATCATGAGACTTCCACCAGAGGCACACAGCAGTTTGAGAGCAGGATAGAAGGTGGTGGATGCGGTGAGCCAAGGAAGGGGGGTTATACATTGGACAGGGCAGCTCGAGAGGGGAGCAAGGGAATCAAGGGTGGAAGAAAGGGATGAGTTGAACGTGGAGACAGCAGAGTCTGGGCAGGTGGTAGAGGAGACAGAGGAGAGAAGGGGGGAAAGGGCGGAAGCAAAGTCCAGAGGGTTGATGGATTGAAAGTCACAGAAAGAGCGAGAGGTTGGGGAAGTGGGCAGGGGGTGAGTGGGAGACACAGAATGAAGCAAGGTGATGGTCAGAGACAGGAAGGGCATCGAAGGAAGGATTTGAGAGAAAACTGTTTTTTGATCATTCTAGGCCAAGGGAGTGGTCATCATGATGTGTTGGGCAGGTGGTTCAAAGGCGAAGGTCAAAAGAAGAGGTCAGCGAGAGGAAGCAGGAAGCAACAGGGTTAGAGGGTGTGTCTACATGGATATAGAAGTTCCCAAGAATGAGGGTGGGAATATTTTCATCAGAAAGGAGGAAAGTATCAAAGGGTGTTTTTAGACAAGCGCCTCCCCACCCATCACCCACCCATCAATGCATATTGCGGGACTGCGTAGGGCACTAATGTAGCCCTGCAACATGCATGAAGGGTGGGTAACGGGTGGGGAGGCACTTGTCTAAAAACACCCAAAGTCAGAGATAAAAGAGGAAAGTGAACCTGGGGACAGTAGATGACAGCAACACAGAGTTGGAGGGGTGAGTAGAGGTGAATGCAATGGGCCTCAAAAGGAAGAGTAAGAGTCAGAGGAGGACTGCTGAGGGGTTGAAACTGGCAAGATTCTGCAAGGAGCAGACCAACACTGCCATCACAACCTTCGGGGTGTAGCGAGTGGGTGAAGGAGAGGCTGCCAAGGGAGAGAGCAGCAGGAGTGGCAGTGTTACAGAATCCAGGTTTCTGTATGGGCAAGCAGCTGGAGGAAGCAGAAGAGGAAAAGATCATGAATGAATGGTGCTTTCCAGATGGAAGAACAGCAGTTCCAGAAAGTGCAAGAGAAAGGCAGCCAAGATGCGGGGAGACAGGGGATGGGGATTATATTTGGGGGGTCAGAGTCGATGGCAGTAATGGGGAGTAGCAGTGGGGACTCAGATATGGAGAAATGGAGGTGGGGGTTGATAGGAAGGAGGAATGCTGCAGTATTGGTAGGTGCACGGTATACCAGCAGCACTCCCAAACTGTCCCCTGCCAAATCGAACACAAGATGGAGACCCTCAATACCTTCCATGGATCGCACTGGATACCTCCTCACAGGCCAACCCTCTTTAAAAGTCATAGTTACACAGCCTCCCCGTCCCTCCAGCTGTAGCTGGTGCTGTATGGAATACCCGGCCGGAATGAGATCAGCCAGAATAAGCCCCAATTCATCATCCAGCCAGGTTTCCGTGATACATGCGAGATTGGCAGCATGGTCCAGAATTACCTCCTGAACTGTTGTTGCCTTATTTGCCACCAATCTTGCATTGAACAGCATCAGAACTGGGTTGGGGGCCCCTTGACCAAGTTCCACCTGCCCCCCGCTGGAGGAGGGGTAAGCGGGATATGCACTAAGCATCTATCCCATCTCCCTAATCCCACTCCCCTCCTCCTGAAACCATATCTCCCCTGGCCTATCACAACCCCAATAGCTGCGCCAGCACACCCCCCCCCCCAGCTGTCCCACCCAGGCTGCAAGGGAGATCTCCCCCCTTTACCCCACCCCTTTCCCTCAAATATCCCTTCCCCATCCCCTCCCTAACCTCACCCCCTCTCCTTGGGGGTCCCTCTCTCACAGGGAGTCCCCACTCCCTATCATTCGGCGGCTTGCCTCCTGATGCAGACGAGGTGCCATGAGCACATAACACCAGTGCTCCACTCTCTGCACTAGCTGCCTATGGTCTTCCGGGCCTGATTCAAGGTGTTGGTTTTTACCTGTAAAAAGCCCTATACAGCCTGGGACCCACTTTCCTGTGGGACCACTTCACCCCTCAGGTCCTGGATCAGCCCCTGTGGTTGGCCATGAGTGCCCTCTTGGAGGTCCCTCAGCCTGTTGCGACGTGTGAGAAGGCGTTCTCAGTGGCTGCACCGAGGCTGTAGAAAGCTCTCCTGGTGTAGGTCCACCTGTCTCCACTCTCTGGACCTCCCTTTCATCCATAGACAGTGTAAAACCCTGCTGTTTCACTAGGCATTTGGTGAGGGGGGACAGGTGCTGGGTGGGAGGCTTTTGGGGGGGAGAGGATGGTTTTATTCTGAGGCCTCATTTGCATGTAGATTTTTTATATTTATATTGTATTTTTAATATATTTTTGTATTTGTATATTTATTGCCTTTATTTGTTAGCTGCCCAGAGCTGCCACTGAGCAGGAGGGGGCAAAATATAAACTCCAATATAAAATAAATAAATAAATAAATAAATTTGCTACAAAATGACCAATGCCCGTTTGCATCATACTCCGCTGCCGCCCAAGCAGTAGACCCCTCCCTTCAAATGAGTGACCTGAAATGATACTTGACCTCCTAGCAAACAGGTATCAGGTATCCTGACAAGTCGGAGGTGATGGTGGTGGGTAGGGCTGAGGGGGTTGTAGCTCCCATTGTTGGCGGTGTCTGCCCCCCTCTAGCCGTTCAGGTCCGTAGTTTGGGGGTGCTCCTCGACCCACAGCTCTGCCTGGATTGTCAGGTGGACGCTGTGGCGAGGGGAGCATTTCGCCAGTTACATCTGGTGTGACGGCTGCGGCCGTATGTCTCCAAATCGGACCTGGCAACCATCATCCATGCTTTCATTACCTCTCGACTGGACTACTGTAATGCACTCTACGTGGGGCTACCTTTAAAGATGGTCAGGAGGGTGCCACTGGTGCAGAATGCGGCGGCTCATCTCTTAACGGGGACGGGTCGCCACGAGCACATTACACCTGTGCTCTGTTCTCTGCACCGGCTGCCTATAGTCTACCGGGCCCAATTCAAAGTGTTGGTGATGACCTTTAAAGCCCTAAACAGCTTGGGGCCTGCTTATCTGCGAGATCACCTCAGGCCCCGGGTCATTTCGCAGCCCCTGCAGTCGGCCAGGGGCGCCCAACTCAAGATCCCCTGAGTATCCTGGGTAGTGATGGCGGGGAGGGCGTTCTTGGTGTCCGCACCAAGGCTGTGGAACTCCCTCCCGATGAAGGCCCATTTATCCCCAGACCTTCCCTCTTTCCAAAGATCGTGTAAGACCTGGTTGTTCCACCGGGCCTTTGGGGAAAGGGGGGGGGGTAGATGTGGAGGGGTGTGTGTGTTTTTATTGCCTTTTAGCACGCTGTCTTTTAGAAATTTTAAACATTTTAATATTTAGTTATGTGTTTTACTGTTGAATTTGTATGTTGTTCGCTGCTCCGAGCTGCCATGGTACAGGAGGATGCGGGGTAAAAGTGTATAAAATATATAAATAAATAAATAAATAAATATCAGCAACCCCTTGACCTCACACTCAACTGGGGAGGGGGCAAACAGACCCTTCCTCAACCCTAGCTGAGCAGATTCCTCATGAATTTTAGCTTGTCCATTCTTCTTCTTAAAATCTAAATCCAACCCTGAAAACACATTATTTGTTCTTTCATAGACATCATCAATTAAAACTGCTGAGAAGGCAGCATAAATATGCATTTACTTAATGCTTCCGAACAATGAATGCATCTGGTTTCTGTTTGTTAGTGGGATTGTGTCATTCACTGTGCTGCTCTCAGCGCTTTCTCTTAACAGGAAGCAATCCATGGCCAAGAGTTATATTTTTGCTTATGTCTACAGACATTCATATCACAGTCTAGCCAGAGAGAATTTTACGTTACACTTATATCAAGCTTACTAAGAATAAGTTGTCACGCTTTTTCCACTTATTCCATTTATGTGATCTTTGCACCCTGGTAGCAGATATCATCTAATAAATATTTGCATATCAGTAATTCCAGCTATGCTTTAGAAGTTCTACTACATTTTATATCTAGCAGCATACCCTCCACAACCCACCATTATGATTTTCTTTACCTGTTAATAACATAGCAAATCTGTTCAACAGACAAGTTGTAAGTTAACCCTAGTCTGGCACTGGGTGCAAAGACAACGTGATATCATCCATAGAGAAACTGCAGTCGAAGGAGCTCCATGGAGTTCTATCACTATTATTCCATTATCAAAACAGATACATCATCCCAGGTCAAGCTGCAAAGGTGGATACAAAAGACCCATTAGGAAAACTCTGACTGATTTCAACAGGAACAGGGTGAGACAACAAGAATTAAAACGTGTTGTACTTTGTACTATCATATCATGTTACTGTTACATGTGAAGTTTCTATGAACTGTCTTTGAGGGAAAAGAACAGTTTTTTTGAAGTAAACATATGGACACCAACCAGGTTTTAGGGAAGCTGAACCATTCTTTGAAAAACTGTACAAATGGCAGTGTTACATCAGGAAATAGAAACCTTAAAGTCAATTAATACGTTCAATACAAATGGGCATCAGGAGAGGGGGTATAAAAGGGTGCAGTTGCACTTCCTACCCAGCCCCTTCCAAGGCTACACTGGAAACGGGTAGGGGGGAATTGAAGGGGTCCCCCTTTTCTGACTTGATCAAGCCCCTTTCCAAGCTCCATGATGTCATGATACTTGGAAAACAGGATGTGCTCACGTCAGAAAAGGGTGGAGTGAAGTTGCTGGAGCCCTTGACCATACATCTTCAGGACCATGCTCAAGTTGTGGACAACCGAGGTAGGAATAATCTTGAAACTATTGTGAAGTCAATGGAAATACTCATGAGAAAGTGCTTTCAGGACTGTGGCCTAATTTCCTTAAGCTGACCATTACAACAGTTGTCTACAACTTTTATACCTTCTTTCTAGTGAAAACAAACATGACAGTGGACCAGTTTGGCCCGCTGTGACATGCTTGGGTGTGAACTCTGCCTGCATACATGTGCAAGTGCTGCCAGATGTTGACCCGGGTTTTCCGGTTCATGTTGGTGGCTAGTCCAGGCTCTGATCTCAGAAAACCTCTGAGGTCACAGCCCAGGCTAGGGTCTGCCCAACTGGGCAAAAGCGGGCCACCTTGGTGCTGCACGTGTGTTCCTGGGCCTGGCTGCTGGCCTGCCGAGGTCCACCATGACAGGCAACCATGGCTGGCCATCATGGTGGGGGACGGGGCACTGAGCACAGCACGGGGGCAGGCTGCATGTTCCCTGTTCTCCCTGCCCTGGGCTGCACGGTCATTGTCCCAGCCACATGCATGTTTGGTTTACACCCTAGCCTGTTGTGCACCATGTCTGCCAAGGCTGCCTGTCCTGGGTCAGACCAGGACATGGCAGCCCAGGGTCATTTCTGTTTTTACCCAAAGGGACAGTCTCAAAAGATAAGTTTGAGAGAATTCCACACTGATATGAAATCATTATTCAACTCATAAAATAAAATATTTAAACAGAAGAAGCTGCAAAATAGCCCAAACAATTCCTTAAAGAAGGTATTCTTCCCTTTAAAATGGATTTTTATTGATAGAGAAGGAGAGCACGTCCAGTCTAATGGAACAATTTAAATGCATAACAGTTAAAACAAACTCTTTAAACTATTCCTGACGTGTCCCAACATTCATCATGTTGACTAGTGAGACATCACTTTTTCATAAAATACTGCATAACTGAAAAGGAAACACTTAAAAGGAGAGAGA
The DNA here is from genome assembly GCA_003113815.1 of Sphenodon punctatus. NCBI lineage: Eukaryota > Metazoa > Chordata > Lepidosauria > Sphenodontia > Sphenodontidae > Sphenodon > Sphenodon punctatus. Next base: position 1,733,846 of record QEPC01014905.1, on the reverse strand, counting down.
GAGAAAATTAACTGTCTGTTACTGGCTGGTCTATAATGATATCCACATTTTAAAAGGTGATTGATTGTACGAGCGGCAGAAGTGAACAGCACTTCACATTGTTTTACAGATTGAGGCTTCTATTCTGATTTTATTCTTATACATTTGCAGCTTTCTTCTTAAAGGAGCATCCGCATGGCAGGATAAGGCAGCCCTGGTCAGTGAAAGAGCAATATGGTTGTCCTGACTCATGGCTCATGATGGAAGCAAGTAGGAATCTCAGAAAGGAGCAAGATGGATAAAGACCATACATCATTTGAACACACCCCACACCTGAGTGGTTAGCTACAGCATAAGGTGCTGGACGCAGATGTGGGAGCGCAAGGTCCAAATCCTGATTTTAGCCATGAACTCATTGGATGGCCTCAGTCAAGTTACTGTCGCTCAGTCTTAGTTTCTGTCTGTAAAATGGGACTGTATGTATCCCTGTCCCTCCCTATTATCCCCTCCTTCTTGTCTCCCCTCTCTTGTCCACCCTAGATTGTAAACTGCTCAGGCAGGCACCTGTCTCTAATTACAACTGTTCAGCACCAGACACATTGCTCTCACTATAGAAGCAATCAATGGCCACAATCCCAGTCCTCCTCTCCGCATGGAAGCTGCGGATTTTAGTTGTCACTACGGGCATCACCACACAGCACACGTACTCCCAATGTACGTGCCCGCGGTGGGATCAGCCCCAATAACAATATAATGAATATCACTTTTAACCTTCTCTGAGTCTTACAACATTTAATTAGGCTTAGAGAAGGAGTGGCTGGGCAAAGACACTTCATTCCACTCTTGCCCTTTTGCCCCCACAAATCAGAATTATCCAGCTATTCTACAGGCCAGTCTGGATGTGCCGGGATGGGCCAAAGCACCTAGAGAGGTCTCATCTATTCAAACAAAAGTGAGGCCTAAGCCAGGCCTTTCTGCTATCACAAGAGCAGAGAAGGCTCCTTGCTGTCGGGGGCCTAATGGATTGAGGTGACACTGGGTCCTGACTTTGGCTGTCTGGGCTGGTTTGGGGCTTGTTCATGAGGTTCCTGGGAGCAGACCAGCTTCCAGGGGAGACTCTGGGTGCAGCCACATGAGCCAGGTGAGATCCCCCCGCCCCCTCCCATTCACCCCAGGGAGGGCAATCCCAGCCGCCACACTTCACGGCCAGTGCGGAGAGCAGGGCACATGGTCCACCCCACAGGGGGAAACCGGGTGGGTGGACCGCTATCTGACATCCCACCATGCCCCAGGGCAGACTGAGGTGCTAGTCACACACGTGGGCACCCAGCCTCCCCCAGCCCACTCACTATCTTGCCCCTGGCTGTGCAGGAATGGGGACCTCATCGTGGGGCAAGGCAGACAAGGACGGGCCCATGAGCAGCAGCTCATCATCATGATTCGGGCAGCCTTACCCCACTTTGGGTAAAGCTACTATGCGCTGTGTCAGCTGCACACCCCACCAGAGGGTGGGGTGAACATCTGGTGGCCACCAGGCATACAAGCCACTGCATTGCATGTCAATGGTGCCTGAAATGGGGTAAGGCTGGCCAAATCGTGTTACTGTATCATGTGGCTCTACCCTGTATTCCAGTTTGACCCCCAGCTGCCTCTCCCCACCAGGCCTCAAAGAGCTTCCTTCCTGCTTTCTCCTTAGTTGCTTTGCTATCCATCTTTGGCCCTCTACTTCCTCCCCCTGCTCCTGCCAAATCTTGTACATTTTAGTGTATCTAATTGCTTTAAATTCTACGGCGGATGGCACCCTAGGATCGGATAAACCTACCCGTGCTGCCAGGTAAGGCAATAACATCAGAGAAGCTATGACTCATGCTTGCCTACATTTTTTATTAACTGATGCCAAGACTTGTGAAACAATAACATTTTAAAAACTCACAATGGTTCACCTAGGAGAAGAAAACTCATAAACAACCAACAGTAGATGAAACATTGTCTTGTAAATGGAGCTCACAAAGTGGTTTAAATTGCTCATATGAAAGCTAGCTCATTTGGCAAGTTTATAGCATAACAGTGGCTAAAATACCAATGCTCCAGCAAACTCGTGAACAGCAGAGTGGTTTGCATACTCCTAAAGGTTTGCATTTATTTATTTATTTATTATTTATATAGCATCAGCCATTTGTTAATTCCTCCATTGTTGCTGTCACTGCTGCCGCTCAGGAAAAAAGAGCAGACAGCTTCAAAGAGAACATGCTACCCTGTGCGCACACTCCCATCATTTATCATGGAGCACAGGGGAACCCTCTGACACAGCCTTTAAAGAGCAAGGTTGTGAGAGCCCAGATATTACCACTGGCTCAGATGAGAAGCAAAGACATAAATTGGAAACATGTCAAGCTAAAAACATCTCAAAATGTTACTGACAGAAAACAGGAGAACTGACACCTGTTCCTTATGTGACTGTGATATGGAACAAGCTGAGAGTTGGGCGGGGTGGAGGAGATGAGAAACATCTCTATCTGAAGCCTACATGTAAATGGAACCTTGTTCTCCTTTTTGCAAAGAATCCCCCTTGATATTTTTCTCTGGCGTTGTCATTTATGAACGGACTTTGCAGCAGTAAATTTACAATCATTACTGTAGAAATGTAATACAGCAGCAAAGCTGCTCCATCCAGAGGACCCCACTATTGATGATGATGGAGCACTGTGGTGAAGTAAGGGGATACTTTGTCTAAGCAGGTTACCCCAGGGAAATCAAACTTATCCTAGGATACCCCTACACACACCCTGTGCCATTCAGAGGATGCACGGGAACTTCCCAGGACAAACTGCCCCAAACCGCCACTTACCTTGCTACAGAGCAACCAGCAGAGGGAGACAGATTATCCCACAGCAAGTGGGTTTGCACAAAATTCTCCCCCAGGGGAACTGCAGGAAAAAAGTTACCCTAAGGATAGGGTTACCACCCCTCCAGACCTCCAGAGGCATAATCTTTGGGCTCTGTATGAAGCCCCAAGGTCCCGGAGTATCCAGGCGTTCTTGGATAATCCAAGGATAGAGGCACGAGTCCTGTCCCCCTCCGGATAAAGTTTCAAGGGAGGTATCAACCCTAGCCAGATATAACCCTGGAGCTGCTGGACTGGTCCCCACAATTTATTTTTGGGGACACCTCTTGAATTCATAGGCAGTTAGAAAATAACAGTGGATTCTAGTGACATTGGACATGGTTAGGCAGAATGAATGGAGAAGTATGCTCAGAATAATTTAGAGCTGTGAGGGAAGGTTGTACCATGTATGCTTAGAAAAGGAGTTTCCAGTCCACTACCAAAGAGAACTGCTCTGAGGGATAACCAGCAGTCTTATGTGGTGCACTAATTCTTTTCAGCACTGAGGACAGCGGTCATGTTTTGACCCTGATCACAAGAAAAAAATAAAAATAAAAAAGGAAGTTTTCTGGTCTTTTTCTATAAATCCCTAAATTATCTATGTGCCAAAATCAGTCACAGCTTGGCATGACTGGTACTTTCTGTATGAAAAAGGAGGGAGGGGTGAAAAAGGGACTCTGATGCCTATCATCTATCTGATCTATCTATCACAGACACATACATGCGCACACACACACATTTATGAACGGACTGTGTTCATAAATATATAACTTCGTTCACTATATTTGTTCACTATACATTATATATATAATATAGTGCTTGAGACAGGAGGAGCACAAGGGGAATGTCAATGATATCCTATTCGATATTATCACTTTAAGAGGCTGTTACCCAATGTATCCTCTGTCTCCCACAACCAGTCGTAGGCCGCTTTTAGACGATCGCGCGGTGCACTCGCGCGGGGTTTCAAAACCCCCGCGAGGAGAGATTACACGTGATGCCACCGGCAATCACGCGCCTCATGGCACCGCGCATTCTTTTCAAGCCGCGAATGACCTACCTCAATCAGGCTCCCGGTCAGTTCGCGGCTTGAAATGAATGCGTGGTGCCGTATCAGGCGCGCGATTGCCGGCGGCATCACGTGTAATCTCTCCTCGCGGGGGTTTTGAAACCCCGCGCGAGCGCACAGCGTGATCGTCTAAAAGCGGCCTGAGAGTGTATTGGCAGAACTTGGTATGCAGAGCTGCCAGAAGGACGCACTCTCCCTGAGACTAGATGAACGCTCCCGTCTTTAGTTCAAGAATGTTGTACGTAAACTGCTTTACTACAGAAACTATAGCTGCTGGTAATGTTCTTGAGAACTAAAAATAAAAGACTGCCCCCTTCAGCTTGCCATCCTAGGAAGCCTGTGCTGCCTTTATGGTAGTGCTGGCCCTGAAAATATGTATATATTACGCACAGAGAGAGAGAGAGAGAGAGAGAGAGAGAACGTAAATTTCAGCACATGTACCTTTTAGCTCTACAGTTATATTTTTAAATGACATAGTTGTTGGGGAGTTATTCTCTCATCAGGTGTGTGAAAAAGTATCTGCTCTAGATTCTATCTTAATTAAGTGTGCTTCTTTTTTATTAGTACTAAAATCTCTCATTTTTCTTTTAAAAGATGGCTTAAGAAATCATAATTTGCTACCGTTATCCACTCTCACAACTAGGTGGCAGAATTCCAAACGGCACATATAGTAGTGGTCTGTTCTGCAGCAGAATCAAACCAATGCCTCAGATAGAGAAAACTGTCTTATACGCAATATGCTGTGCTGGAACAAGTAAATAAAACAGGGTTTTGTAGTGCTATATAAATTCTTTATAAAGTAATAACAGTTTGTTTACGGCTTTCACCAAAATACAAATACATAACAATTATCAAAAGTTCATAAAAACTACAATCAACACAATAACACTAAAATGCACAATACTCAATATGTTGCATAATTAAAAACATTAAACTAAATAATTAAAACAATAATTATAACATTTTAGCTTTTTTTGTTGCAAGAAATAGAAAAGTTCCTAAAGCATGCAATACAGGTATCGAATCACTGGACAATAAACAAATGTTTTGGGGTTTTTCAGTATTAGTCCAAAGATTTCAATTTGGTAATAACAGCAACAGTCCTAAAGCAGAGTCCAGTCCAAATTCCTGCATAGATAATTTGCCAATGTGTCATTTTAGAAGACACCCTTTACGATATTATTTATAAAGAGATGCCAAATCTTGTGATTTTATTGTAGATATGATGATTTCTTAAATCCCCAGATGTCAAAATCTTGAGAACTTCAGCTTTTGTTTTAGAGAAATACAGCTTCTAGCCCCTGTGAGTGCATGGACCACCTCCCAAGAATGACTACAGCTTACCTGAAAATAATCCACTATTACAAAGTACAATTTGCTTTAATTCTTAGCGTCCAACTCGGTTTCCAATGAAATCAATGGGAATTTTCCTAATGACTTAATTCCCTTAAAGAAAAATCCTACCCTGGGCCCAATCCCGGATGCCCATCCCAGGCCAACAGCTGTCAACGCGGGCCAATCCTGGCCATCATGTCTGTTAGGTTCCGCCTAACCCCACCATGGGGCTAGATCCAGTAGGACCACAGAGCCCCGGCTGAACAGACCAGAGTGGTTAATGGAGTGGCTGGGCCTCAACACCCCACTCCACGAGACCAGCCTGGCACTCTGAAAGGAAACCAGCAGCAACAGGCAACACTGTATTGGGCTCTTTGATTGAAGGATCAATCTGTTGCCATAAGTCCAGAGATGGGGATGATTTTATATTGCAAATGAGATTGTTATAAGGATATATTTTTGGTGTATAAGGCCGTCCTATTAGAAGCTGGCTTTATAGGATGACCTTGTCTGTTCGCATTATGTACATTATATGTTTGTTTGTGTGGGCCGCAAGACAGCACACATTGTATTTAAAATTTTAATGGTTATGGCGAAAGTTAAATTACCAAATAAACTATTCTATTCCATCCAGTGCTGGCTACTTGGCTTGTTCATTTCAGGTTGGATTGTTTGGATTTAACAGGGTTGCTCATTTTTGAGGGTACCTGCTTTAGCTCTAGTTTTTAGGTTGTAAGCTGCCCTGAGCCTTAGGGAAAGGGTGGGATATACATTTAAATTAAACCTCAGTTTGAAATGACAACATTGCTAGTGTATTCTGATTCGTGTCACAAGAAGTGCTGGGAATAGAGCTGAAAGGAGTACCCAGAAAAAATCAGGTATACCCGTTGAATCTTCAGTGCCCAAATCAACTCAGTAATATTGGGTACCAATCAGTACTTGATTTCAACTTGTTTTGAGCACATGATGTCCGAGAATGTTGACTGCTGGTCCTGATTTTTTGGTTTTCCGTTCTGATTTAGTGGCCGGTAATCGGAAAAATAAAAAAATCGATACTAGAAAGTTGAAACCATAATTACTAATTGGTAATTGTCAATTACCCAATTCAGTACTCAGAAATGTGAATATTACCCATGGGTAGCAAATCAGCTCCCCATTTCAGCTCTAGCCAGGATTTAGATACGTGGGTTTCAGAACCCAGCCCTTTCTTTTCGACGGCTCTTCAAATAAAATTCTACATTGGTGGCCAAAATTTTCAACCAGTTGCCTGAAGTGGCAGTTTCTGAGACAATTTTAGGAGGGACATATTTTGAGCCCCTGTTCCAACTAATCCTTTGAAATCAACCCCTTTAAAGGTGTCAGGTTTTGGGGAACAGTTCCAAAAAATCACTAGCTGCTGTCTAACTAATGCAGGACTTCCAGATAAATGAAGAAACCTCGAGCACTCTGTTCTTACAAACCTCTTTGAAACTGTAGGTATTGTACATAATTATATTCTGAAGAGGGAGCTAGACAGAAGGTTGTAGCCAAGACAATTATTTAACCTTAAGGAATATTGCCAATGAAGTCTTCACCTCACTGCTTTACATTAACCATCTTTCACTAGCCTCTGTATTTGCAGTGTGCGCCAGACATTAAAAACATTCATCAACGTTATGAATAGTAATTGACTTTTCATTGCTCATGGTTTCCCTCATCGTTTTTACTTCTATTAATAGAGGGAACTCTTCCACCCCTCTCCCCTCTTGTTGCATAGCACAGTGGCCGTGCAGTCAGAGAAGAGCTTGAAAAGAACAGATAGTTTTAACCTCCCATTCTATTGTCATACTTAGGAGAATCGCTTTTTGTATGGAAGGAGATCATATAAGTCTTGTGTCTCTGTCTTTATGTAGTGCACGACAGAACTGCTTCTAAGTCCTGGTAGCTCAGGGAAAGGAAGAGGAGATTCCAGGAGGAAGATCCCCGATGCTGAGCCCTCGCACCACCAAGCCGTGTGAACTGGAACTGTCATCCACATCACAAGTGGCTTGGGGCAGCCAAAACATCCCAATCTCTTTGTTCAGGTGAAAATGTTTGTTTTTTTAAATCAAGCTCGCACCCCACTTTCCCTTTAAGAGTTTTCTCCCCATAGTATGGATTCTGTTTAGAAAGTCATCCATCCGCATTAGCCATCAACTAGCTAACAAGAAAGTCAACTTCTATCTCTGGGATGAATTTTTCCTCAGCCCCAAAGGGTCAAGCCCCACTCCCTCAGCCCAAATGTCCTCCCCCTCTGTCAATAAGCTCCACCACTCACACACTTTACACACCCACCCCTCCCAGCATTCCCAGTGTATAAAAAGGGACAGACACTCTACTGGTTCTCATTCCACCTAGTTCCTCATCATTTCTTTATCTTCCCGTTGTCCACTCAAGTGCTTTTCCTTGGAGGCAACCAGGAAAGAGGTGCCTGAAGTTTGAATTCCAGTCTTTTTGTCTGTCTCTCCTGACAGGGACAGTGGGATTCAGCACCCAAAGAGGGACTGTCCCTCCTAAGTAGGGACTGTTGGGAGGTATGCTCCAGTTTTTCTGGCGAGTGTTTTTGCTACCGCTATTTGTGCTACAGTAGAGGAATCAAGTAAGATTGGGTCCCATTGTGCTAGGCACTGTACGACCACATACTGACAGACTAGGTCTGTCCAGAGCTTATCAAGTCATTTAAAGCGAGGTGCAAGTGTAACCAAATATAAGAGCAAAGAGGTGGCTAATCTGTTGCTTTTAATATTTATCCAGAATTAAAATAAATCAGTATCAGCTATTCACAATTACTGATCAGTCTACTCATTAGACAGTGGAGGGAAGCATCAGCAGCAGAAGTGGGGCTTGATATGGGGATATGGTCCTCACAGAAATATTGCTCAAAGCCACTGCGTGTGTAATATGAGGGCAGTGTGCAAGAAAGTACTGAGACACCTGTGGCAGAAACAACTGAATGAATGGGTGCTTGAGATAGGGCGTTTGAGATAGGGGGAACCCCAGGGAGAATGTGAATGGTGGGGTAATACCTGGAATAGATCCCTTCGAAATGTACCTGAAACGCAAAGGACACGCAAGAGCAAGCAGCAGAGCTTACTGTCCAAACACTGATAACGTTGTACAGAATTTAACCTCCAGTTAGTGCAAAGCCAGACATATCCTCAGCAGAAAAATGCATGGTTACCACATCCCAGTTGTTGAAAAGCATCAGCTATTTCTATCTGATGGCAGCACATACATACACTTTGGATCGTCCCATTTTTCGCTAACAGTCATTCTGGAATATTATAGCACAGCCCACTGGAATCTTACAAATCAGATTAAAGCTTTATATATGAGTTAGAAGAATTAAATGTAGTTATTACCTGTAATTACAAATGATATCAGTCAGTTTTATGCATGGATAGTTAAGGCATCAAGGGCTATAAAATCATAGGATAATGAAAAGAACGGTCCTAATGGCTTTTATTTATTTCCTCTGCTATCACTTCAGACCACAACCACTATTATAAATGTGTAAACAATACCAATACAGGCTTAATGCATTTTATCACCAATCTCCATTGTCTGGTGCCTACAGAGAGGAAGCTTTGTGCTCAGCGGATTGTGTAATTAAGATCCTTTTACTGGAAAGTAAAGCTAAGATGGTTATGAAATCATTTATGCAGGAAATAAGCAGCATCTAGTGCCGCAATAAACAAAGCAGTGGTAAGTATTTTGTAAATATTAGATACTCACTGTAATTGCTATTATGAGCAGCTACTACAGGTAGGCTGCTAAAATAGGAAATGCTCAGAGCCTGAGCTGGCATCTAGGGGAGAACAGCGTGTTCCACAGAGTCACAGACATCAGAGCTGTCTCGGATTGCTTGCTTCTTTGGCTGGCGGAGCTCCAGCACTTCACACAGATGATGCACAGCGACCCAAGCGAATAAGCTTGCTGCACAATCATGATCCATATCAAGAAGGGAAAGGAGTTGGGGAAGCTTGGCCACTAATGAAGCTCGCAGTGAAGAGGTTGTCAGCAACCTCTTTGTACCCACTTCGTCCGCCCGTACAGATACCTTCTTTTATGCCTTGCAGACCGACATAAGACTGTACCAGGTCTGTGACTGACAAGTAGGCTGCCCTTTCTGGTGGCAGACACCGATCTGTGCCTCCGTTTCTTCTTTGTTTCCCAAATGATGCAAGTTCATTCAGGAGCTTCAGTTCGTCATCACTCTCCTGGTGTCAGGCCCTGGCCTCGAAACCCTGCCCTCAGGATTCCCTGCCCTCAGCCTGCCTGTGCCACTGCCTCAGCCTTTTATGGACCCATTCAGTAACTGCAAGAAGCTGGGTGGAACACCAACCCCCTTCCTGCCTCCTGTCCTTGCCTTGGTCCCAGCAATTACTCCCGTCTTTGGTTCTTCTCCTCTCCTCTGGTCCTTGTTCCCCCTTTTCCTGTCCTGCTTCCTTATTCCTGGCCCCACCCCTGTATGTGCCCTGGTCTTTCTCTTCTTCAGCCTCATCTCTCCTGCCTTGTCTTTTGTTTCCCCCAGCCTAGCTGCCTCTCAGACTTGTCCCTGCCTTGCTCCCTAACTCTCACCTTGATACGGGCCTTGTTCTGTCCCCCTGTCCTGCTTCCAGCCCTGTTCTCATCATTCCCCGAGTCCCAGCTTCTGGTCCTGTCCCTGTGCACTGTAAACTAGGGGGCATTCAGGGTATATAGTTGGAAACCTGTCAGAAAAGAAGTTCAGCTCTGTTAATGTTATGTAAATAACAAGATAAATAATTATTCATAATAATTATTCATAAATAATTATTCAATAATTATTCATTGTGTATTATTCATTCACAACTGCAAGACCTGCAAGGAAAGACGTGGCAGCGGGGAAGAGCCAGAGAGCAGAAGAAGAGCCAGCGCGAACGGGGATGTGCCGTGACTTCCCTCGCACGTCAGGGCAGGATCTTTCTCCCTGCCATGCGCGAGAGAAGCCGCGGCACATCCCCGTTCTCACCGGAGGGAAGCCGCGGCACATCCCCCATCGCCCCGGCTCTTCTTCTGCTCTCCAGCTCCTCCCCATTGCTGCGTCTTCTCTCACGGGTCTCACCAGCGCAGATGTGATGCGACTTAGGGCTAACAATGTGCCTGCTGACACTGATTGCGCACAAACCCAAGCTCTTAAAGCTACATTGGAAAAAAAACAACAACTAAAAACTCTATCACCTTTACCCAAATGAATTGCCAGCGTAGAGAAAGTCACCAGAAACAAACAAACAACTCCAGAAAGGAACCTATTGCACAGGCCCTCTAAATATTCTAGTATGTCTTCAAGCTATAAATACTAGCATTCATTCTGTTGTATCTTTCCTTGCTGAACCAAAATGATTGCACCTTTGGCGATGAGTCATCATAATCAGCAGTGCTTCTTTTAAATCAGTACACAGTCTGATCCTAAAAGCATCCCACTGGCCTAAGTGCCACTGAAGTGAATGGAGCTTGTGCCAGTGGAGTGCTCTGAGGATCGACTTGGTACTCTGTACTGTATGTTATCAGCTACTTGCTCGGATAGCTTGATCATAAAACCATTCTGGAGACTGCAGCTGTTTGTCATCCAATATAAAATGCATGGTGCAAGCCCCTTATTTTACACATTTACTGGGGAGAACCGTAATAAATGTTTGCCTTATGCTTAACTATCACCATATTCCATATGTACAAGCAAAGACCAGACGGCATAAGGAAAAGTCCTCATTTTGTTCCTAGTGTAGATTTATTTTATTTTAACACATTTCTATGCCGCCCCCTCCTGCTTACGCATCTCGGGGTGGCTCACAGCATCATGAAAACATTAATAAAACAGTTTAAACCATAAAACATTCAAAACCCTAACGGAACAAAAACACAAACACCCTAACCCCTCCCCCAAAACCCACCCTACCCCAGTTAGATCTGCATGAACTGTTTATAAGCAAACAGTCAAAAATTGCAGACTTGTTTTGGAACAAGATGTTCTGGTCACACACGTGAAGGATCACTACCTACCTGACCCAGAAGCGTGTCAACTTTCAAACAGGGGCGGAAGGAAGGGTAGCCAGGGCGGGGTAAAATTGGGGGGGGGGGGTGGATGGATGGATGGAAGGGAAGTCAGGGAAGGATAGAAGGAAACAAAGAGGGGGCAGAAACAGGGTTGAGGGTGGAAGGAAGGGAAGCCACAGAGAGAGGGGAGAAGAAACAGGGGTTCCGGTGGGGGGAAAGAGACAGGCAGGGGAAGAGACAGGGAGGAGGAGTAGAAGGAACAGGGGGTTGGGTGGAAGGAAGGGAAGTCAAGGAGGGGTAAAAACAGGGGATGTGGGGGAGGAAGGGAAGCCAGGGAGAGAGAGAGGGGCAGAAACAGACGGTTGGGTGGGGGAGAAGCAGGGAGGAGAGGAGGAAGAAGAAGGAGAAATGGGGGGTGGATGACAGGAAGGGAGGAGGAGAGAGGTAACATGGGTAGGTGGGTGAATGCAGGATGGGAGGAGGAGAGAGGTAGACATGGGTGGATGGCAGAAAGGATTAGAAAGGGTAGAAAGGGGGAGTGGAGGAAAGCAGGGACAGACAGAAATGGCATGGGAGGATGGGCAGGAAGTCAGAGAGAGAGAGAGAGAGGCAGAAACAGAGGGTGGTGGAAGCAGGTAGGAAGAGAAATGGAGGAGACAGGGAGGAAGGAGGAGTAGAAATGAGTGGTGGGTTGGGGAAAGGCAGGGGGAGAGAGAGAGGCAGAAACAGAGGGTCAGGGGGAAGCAGGGAGGCAGACTTAACAGCAATTCTTGTCCAGGCTGCAGAGTCCAGCAGCCATCTTGGTTCTCTGGTGAGAGGAGATGTAGCTTCCAGTAGCAGCCAGGAAGATATCATGCCTCCCTCCCTTCCCCTCTGCTGTGCTGCTATTGGCCCGGGGCAGTATGGATCACCGCCCAGAGGCAGTACTGACTGGGGGGTTCCTGCATTGGGAACTGCAGGGAGCTCTCCAACCGCTCTCCTTGCCTTTTCTGCCCAAATACCCACAGGGAAGCTGAGGGTGGCAGTAAAAGCAACACATGGCCCTGCCCCCATGGCCCACCCCACCTCTTTCCCACAGCTGAGATGGTTTTTCACTGGCATTGCAATGTGGCAGTCACCAGCTCAGCTATGAGTCAGTCTAGGGTGGCGGGGAGGAATGAGGAACAGATGGAGGGAGGGCAGAGCCCCACCACCTCTCCACCACCAGCTGCCCCTGCAAAACGTGCAATCTAACCATTAATGTTTTAGTTGCATATTTTCCACACAGTTACAGTTTTCCGATTCTGTCTGTGGTTGAAGGTTCTTAATTTAAGCCTGTCCTCCTTTGTAAAATTAGCTGTCACACTCTAATTAACAGTCTGTACACTTGAGAAATATAACCACATGTTGTAAGAGTAACGGCTGTTTCCTATTCCAGGTTACTACTTAATTTGTTCTTTGTCAAATAATTTAGAGATAGCAGTTTCTAATTAAAGGAAAAGGTAAGTCTTCAGACTGCACACACTGTGTTTGTTACAGATTTCCTAATCCTTGACAAAAATTATCTTTGTGGATTGTAAGCCACAGGCAGGGACCACAGCTGATTGTATGTTCTGTACAGCGCCAGGTTGTTACTGGCGCTTTATAAATGTTTAATAATAATAATAATAATAATTACTATACTAAGGCATTCAAAAATCTTTTGTTATCTGAATCTTCAATTTCTCATCATGCCTTTGTCATAAATCTGAAAATTAGTGCTTTAATAATGGGGTCAGGGCATGAAATGTTGTTTAAAAATAAATAAATTTATAGAGCACACACACACACACACACACCCCGACACCCACCCCCACCCCCCAAATGGCTCTTGGAACACTTTACAACATAACATACAGTATAGGACTTCAATGGAAAACAGGCCAAATTTCTTAGATGTTATTCTTTTTTTAAATATACATTTTTGGCCAGTGAGAACTGTACATACATTGGGTAATTCTCGCTTCTCAGTGGATTGCTCTACCTGCTATATTGACCACAGGGGAAATCAGGCCATGGTATTCATCCCACAAGAGAGCAGCATGCTGTTCTGTGTTCATGCTGCTTTCCTATGGACTCCGATCAGCAGGGGGAGCCCATTGCATGGCAGCATCAATGGGTCACGGCCCAAACTGACACGGTGCAAGTCTTTGTTTTGTATTGTTACGAAAAGGAATGGAGCCACATTTGTTTTAGTAACTAAGGACACAAAAACGAATTAATAAGCTAGCGACATTCATTTGCTTTCATTTGTTTTCATTTAAAAATTAAAAATAAAAATAAGAAAAAAATCACTGCGCATGCACAAAATGGCCACCAGACCAGTCTGCGCATGTGTGTATTTCTGTAAAATGGCAGTGGCAGTGTCACTTCCATTCTGGAAATGGGAACTGCTCATGTGCAGACTGGCTGCTCTTTCCCAAAATGGTGATGCTGCTGCTGCCATTTTAGAAAAGGTGTGTATGTGCAGAACGATGCAGCAGCTATTTCAATTAAAAAATCATTTTTAAAAAATCGCTGTGCATTTAGAAAATGACTGCTAGACCATTCTGTGCATGCGCACCCTTCTTTCAAATGGCAGAGGCAGCAGTGCCACTATTTTGGAAAAGGGCAGCCAGTCTGCACGTGTGTAGTGGCTGTTTTGAACATGAGCAGAATGGCTGCTCTTTTCTAAAGTGGCCGTGATGCTGCCACCACCATTTTGGAAAAGGGTGCACATGCACAGAATGGTCCGGTGGCCATTTTGCGCATGGACAGTGATTTTTTATTTTTCAATATTTTTTAAAATGAATACAAATAACAAAAGCCCGAAAACGGATCATTTTCATTAAATGAAAATAAAAACAAAATTGGAAATGAATGAGGTGCCTTCTGCACCGCCCTACAAGGCACAGTCCGACTAACAAGGCAGCGCCCTGCTAGTGAAATTGACAAGGAAACGTTCCTGGTTGCAAGGCACAGGTCTCCATTAGTGAAACTGACAAGACACAGCCACCGTCCCACACAGTTTGGGACGGCTTACAAAACATAAAACACAATTAAAACACATTTTAAAAAAAACATTAAAAGGAAGGCACTGAACAAATAACCCCTCCCCCCTCGCTAACCCACTCCCCGCACCCTATACCCCATCTCTCTCGCCAAATACCAGGCAGAACAGCCAGGTCTTACTCATACGGCGCTACATGTATTAACCATGTACACTGTGATCCCAGATTTTTTATTATTCCAAGTTGTAAATCTCCATGTAAACAGGAACCTAAGATTAAGAATTCGGGATTTTAAATACAGGTTAGTGTCTGTATAAAAACAGCCTCTGTAATGGAACATCCCTGTAGCTGAGGCTTAATATAGAGGTACACACAGAGTGGCAAAGATATTGTTTTAAAGGCATTTTTAACAGTCAGTTAAGCTCCCTTTAAATTACATAGCTTGTTCACAGCACACACATACCCCTTCATTTCCCACTGACATACATACTCTTAGCCTACTTTTATTTTTGCCCAGAGATACTGACAATCCCCAGTTTGACAGTTACTGATTGAACTTCCTCTGACCACCTTTTCCCAATCGCTTTAATTCTGACTTATCACACTTGTCAATAGAGATAAGAAGAAATTTCCAAAAGAAGCCTGAATTGCATTTTTTTTTTTTTGAGGTCACCTATTTTTGCAGTGCTGCCCTTTGCTTAGTAAAGATCAAGATGAATAACACACTTTATCACTTTCCAAAATTGCAAACCATCTTGGGCTGATGAAGGGACAATCATCTTTTTACTCTGGGAGAGGCCTCTTGCAGAACAATATCATCTTAGGGTTATGAGGCCACAGAGCTGTAAACAGGAGAGAAAATGAAGGTCTGCCAGCATCTCCAGTAGGCTCCCTGCCAATATTTGGATAGAATAACTTGTGATGTTCTGTCTAATCAGAAATATATGTTCTTGTTCATTTTTGATGGTGGTGGGGAAGAGGACATCTGTTTATCCTGATCTATCATTTGTTAAATCCTTATCGGCCTGTCACCTCAGCATTCACACCTTCAAGAATGAAAAAAAGAGCAAAGCAAAGCAAATGGCAATGTTTTATTCATTAAAAAATGGCCTAGCCGTACGTGTCTCTTTAGTGTAGATCTTTCCTTAACAGGGAAGTTTGCTTTGGGGTCTTTCACTACTCATATTGATTTTAGGTATAGTCTAAAGCCTGCTATGTGTCAATTATACAGACAGACATGTAAGATTAATTGCTCTTTTTTTAATATATTTGTATTTTATAGGTTTTATTGAATTTATTATGATTGTATTATTGTTTTACTGTTAGCCACCCCAAGTCACCATTGGTGAGAGAGGTGGGGTATAAATGAATTTGTAAATAAATAAAATAAAATAAAATAAAATACAGTCAAGATTTTCCAGAATTGTCTCAGGGCGTTTTTAGACGAACGGGGAAAACTAGCGGATTGAGAAATCCGCTCTTTAAAAAATTGTGCGGGGAGTGTTTACACGCATCAGACGTCACCGGTCACCATTGAAAAAAGCTGCACCCAGCAGCTCGCGCATTGTTTTTAAAACTGGATCTGTAAAGCCTTAAGATCCGCTAGATTGCCCTGCTCGTCTAAAAACGCCCTTAGTCTCATTCATTCGCTCAAAATATAATGCAATTGTGGCATTCATTAACAGATACATTTGTTACAATGGTAATTCATTCTCCCTTTCCACGTTGTAGAAAAGATCTGGAAAGTTCCAGTTTTCCAGATATCTATTCACAAACCTTGACTCCTTATTGAAATTCCTACTGATGCCAACATTCAATGACTTCCATGGAACTCAGTGCAAGAATAAAGATTTGTCTATGCAAGTGTAAAGACTGATGGATGGACGATCCCTAGTTGTGGATTGGGCCCTCAGTGGGGTCACACTGGCCACAAACCCAAACCCCCTCACGTGGGGGAGGTTCCCATGTTTCCCGACGTGCATGCTATTTGCGCGCACACACGTGGGCCATGGAATCGGCCCCTCTGACTGCAGATGGGATCATCCTCCCAAATGGTATTTGATGAACTTTGCATGAATTTGTTGCTGTCTGAAATTATATTTAAGTCTCAAAATGGAGGTGCTGAAATGGATGTTTATCACACCATGTGTTGCTCTTATAAGCACCCTACTACCTATTACCAAACAATAGGGCCTTGCCATTGACTACTGTCCCAGCAACAATGATCACAGATTAGAGCTTTCTGGCCTCAATTCTTCATTCCACAGCTGCAGTAACCAGCAACTCTTCTATTTCTATCTAGTTTTCGTTTGCATCACACTATACAAGTTTTATTGTCAGGCTACTAAACTCCCTTATCAGTGCAGAAAGGAGACTTAGATTTTAAAAATATTTTTATCCCACTTGATCTGATGTTTCCTATTTCATTCCATCAGCTGTATTTTATTAATAACTACTGAGATTGTCCAAAGGACTTGCTTAGGTGGTGCAATTTTAAACTAGAATCAATTATATAATTAGGGTACTTAGTTCTAATAGAGCTCTAGCCTGGGCTTGTTATACTTTGGGGTAGAGTTTATTCATTGCCGCAATAGTAGGTTTTCAGTATTAGGGCAATAATTCCTAGATTTATCCGTTAGTTAACTCAGGGTATTCAAATTATGCTATTATATTACTTGAAAATTCTGGCAGATATAAAGTCACAGGTGACTATCACTTTTCCCCTATTAAACTAAAAGAAGGTAGTTATGATTGGTTTTCATCATCAACTTGACGTGAAGCAAATTAACTTTCAGTTTGGCTTTTGATGGATGTACAATGGACTTGTATGTGGTTCAGTTAGAAATCTTTGTGCTATTTTTCATTCCAAATGTCTTTTGAACAGCAAGTTTGACAGGTTATTAAGATTTTAGTATCACTTTGGAAACATTTTTCCAGGCTTCTGCTCTGCTTGTGTCTAGGATTCAAGAGAGGTTAATTAAGCTTCTCTCTTCTCCTCATTAGATTACTATAACATCGAGCTTGTTGGTCTACTAAGAGGACTGGTGTCAAGCTTGAGCTCATACAATGTGCTAGAAGTAAGGAAGCATAAGTTATTATTTCCAATTCTGATTTCCTTGCCCTTGTTACCAAATCACCTTTAAGATTTTCAAGCATGTCAGAGGCTCTTTACAGTCATAGCACTGATTAAAGCTGTTTTATTCAAACAGTGCTCAAACACACTGAATCACCCATGCTGCCTATCGTTTAAACTTCATGATTGGAGGACAAGCTTTTTAAATCTAAGACATTCACAAATACTTTTATTTCTTTATGCATAATATCTCCCTTGTTGAAGAGGAGATATAAGTCTTTGTAAAACCAATACAATCAGCCTTCAAGTGATGTGATTTGGAGAGGAGGCTGCGGTCCTTTCTTTTCTGTTTCAGATCTGTCCGCCATTTCCCATGCTTTCGTAACCCCAAGGCTAGATTACTTACTGCAACATGTTCTATGTGGGGCTGCCCTTGATGATGGTTCGGAAGCTGCAGCTGCTGCAGAACATGGCAGCCCAGCTCTTCTTGGGGGCAGGTCACCGTAAGAACATTACACCTGTGCTTTGTCTACACTGGCTACCAATAACTTTCTGGGAAACATTCAAGTTGCTGTTTTTGACCTTTAAAGCCCTAAGGCCTGGGCCCCACATATCTGAAAGACCGACCACGTCTTCCTGCGGTTTGCCAGGAATGCCCTCTCTTGCAGGTATCATCCACCAACTTTGTTCATACCACGAGGGCAACATGGAGGGGTGCTCTTGGTTGCTGCCCCAGAGTTGTGGAACTCCCTTCCTTGGAGATCCATCAGAGTCTAAGGCCGCTTTTAGACGACACAAATTTACGCATGATTGGTGAAAAATGTGCGTGTTTTAATGCTCGTTTAAACACCTAAATCGTTTAAATGCGCATTTGCCATGATCGTGTAAAAGCCAAAACTGTTCTGAATGTGGTTTTTAAATAATTCACATTTTTTAAAAACCGATTTTGAGCCCCTTTGATGATCGGGGGATGCCAAAACCAGTTTTTAAAAATGTGCATTATTTAAAAACCACATTCAAAAACGGTTTTGGCTTTTACACGACCATGGCAAATGCGCATTTAAAATGGTTTAGGTGTTTAAACGAGCATTAAAACATGCGCATTTTCCACCAATCATGCACAAATTTGTCTCGTCTAAAAGTGGCCTAAGCCTGAGCATATTCCGGAGGCAATGTAAGAGTTCTTTCTGGCAAATCATTTGGCAGGCAGAGACAGGAGTTGAGTTAGGGTGATTTAGAGTTGAGGATGTTTTTTTTAAAAGGGATTATGATGTATATTATTTACATTGTAAGCTGCCCTGGACCTTTGGGGAAGGGCAGGGTACTACATTTAAATAAATAAATATTGATTCATGAGAACATTCACAAATAGCCCGCACGCATGCACATGCACGCCATCACTGGACTGAAAAGCTATTTCACTGTGATCCCCAGTTATGGAGAAACTCTAGTATCACTTTCCAGTCCTTGAAAATTTTGCCCAAAGTCAGATCAGATATGACACAAAAGCTCCTCGCACTGGTAGGAGAACCATTAGGATGTTTACTGGAGCTCAGGGTGAGACAAAGCCATCGGAAGGGTCAGGGCACGGAGGCTCTCTTGCTCATTCTCCCACCCCCTGAGAAACTTTACGACGGTGCAACATTCTGAAATATTTGTGGCTAATTCAGAAAGCAATAGGAGATTCCTTTGCCTGCCCCTTGTGCAGAGTTGTGATGTCATGGCACTCCGCAGAGGACAGGGCCACATTAGGAGGGACAGGAGTAATTCTGTGGAATAAGTTTCTACTTGCAAGCCCTTGATTTTGACTGTGATTAACCAGTGGTGTTTTTGAGGGTGACCTTTTTCCATTATGAAAGAAGACTTTTAAAATTCTTACACCAATAAGCGCTCAGTTGCTATTATTGCCATTTTTAATTCACTGTATTCACAGCAGACTCCACCGAGATTCTGAGATCCAGTGTCTAAACTGTGCTCACGGTAAGGTAGCAGGGGATAGATCCATGGCCCAGATCTGGACCCTCCTCTTCCTGAGCATGCCCCCAACTTCTATGCAGCCCTTGGAGCTTGTACTAATTTTCAAAGTGGCCCCTGAGAGGGAACAGGTTCCTTTTTCTTATCCAACACGCACAAGGAATAGAAAGAAAGGGAACAGAAGGAATGAATGAAATGTCCAATCTTTTTAAGGAAGGTAGAATGGGAAGAAGAGAAACACTTGGCTTGATTGTGAAATGTACTCAGACCAAGGCATTATTTATTAGCCTCACTGGATCTCTTTTTTACATAGCTGCTAAGGCCAGCCTACTTGCATCAGGAAAGCAAACACCTGGCAACATCCTTCTTCCAGGGATAGGTAAAGGAGGAAACACTCCCTCCACTAATGAAGAAGTAACCAAGCCTTGTCCTAGGGTGACACCAAGCACGTTGGCAGAATTGCATTCTGGGAGGAAAGGGGTGGGAGAGCCACTTCACCCTGCCACTCCCTGATGTGATCACACCCCCTTTCCAAGCATCATCATGACATCATGATGCTTAGAAGGGATGGGGCCAGGTTGGTGAGAGCCAGGGAGGCACAATCGCGCTCCCTTGCAGCCCACTCGGGCAACACCTCCTGTAACAGGGGCAGGTTCCTGGAGCATATGTCCCTGCAGGATCAGGCCCATGCCCACCCTTGGCACTCTTAGAGGGGAAGCAGCCCCATCAGGCTGCTCATTGCCATACCTCACTCTTCCACAAGGAGAATGTCACCTCATCCATGCAGCATGGTGCCGCTTTATACCACTAGGTCTATAACAAGGCATCTATTCCTGTTCTGCACCCATCCATCAAGCATTATGGGTAAATCCAGAAGGAAGCAATTTCTTACCAAGGAGCAGGAGCCAGCTGTGTATCTTGAATGAGGATGAGGCTCCATAAGTGCTAAGCGACAGAACTTTAGTAAGTATCCACAACCTGCTCTAATGAAAATCGAATCCCAGATTTCTGAAAAGAGCATTATCTGATCATATGTAATATCACCTGCCTGGTGTTAATGACAAGATAGATGGGAGTTCTGTGTACACTCTTCTGATCTAGCTATTTCCTGGTTTTCTCAATGTCACAGTAATCACATCGGGCTGCTCTGCAAAAGATATATTCTGCTTTTTGATTTATAATGTCATCAATCTCTGCCCTATCTTTCAGACTTTTACAAAATAGAGTATTGCTCCCCTTTAATATATTCTTCCTTGTTCAAGTTCTTTGAACTTTTAAAAACATCTTTCCATCAGTGAAGACTTATTCTAACACCCAGAAACTGTGCCTGGGGCTTTAAAACACATCTCACCATGTGAAAGCTGAAAGGGAAGGTTTTCTGAAACTTCAGTTTTCTGTTGGAGAAGTTTCCTAAACCTATGGTCCACATTAGGGACAAGAAGCTAAGGATGTAACCCCTTTTAAAGGGATATGCATACAAATCCCTTCAAAAAATGGAAGTCCAATGCATCATCACAGCACTCAAAATTATTCAAGGGTCCTCCTCCTTCTACATGCTTCCCAACAATTCCGCCATGCATGGAATTGCCCTGCTTCTACAAGAAAATCATGTAGTCCGGAGGGCAATGCCCTGCTTTTGGAGGAGGCCAAGTGCAGCCACCACCACATCACATTGCAGAGCTGTCATGAGAGTGCCAGAGCAGCTACATAAGGCTGCCACCAGAGCCCCCTCTGCACGACCATCTCCGGATCATCACCAGGTCCCTGCAAGTAGCCACCAAGACCACTGCTGGAACCAGCACCCACTACCACCACCAGTAGGAAGGAGGAGGAGGAGGCTGACAGGGCAGGAGTGTGTGTGTATGTGAGTGTGTGCACATGGGTACGTGAATGTGTTGTTAGGCAGGACCCCTGGTCCCCCCAACAATGGATGGACAGCCCCCCCCATGTGATAGCCAACTAACTTGGACCTGGGGGTTGGCAAAGCCCCCAGGGGTAACCAAGGGCAAGGAGGCTTGGGGGAAAGACATGGTCTCCGCACACAGGAGGGGGGTGGGGAAGCATGGAAAATAAGGGTCGGGCCCAACCACCCTAGCTCCTAGCTGAGAGAGATCACTCATGGAAAAATACCAACCTAAGGTTGAGAAAAGGACTGTAAGGGAGAGCCCTCTGAATAAGGAATGGAGTTATTAAGGAGGGGGGTGCTCACCCTGTTGTGACAAAGGACTGGTAGCCATGACTCTGAGCAGCAACACCCTATCTCCGCATTCCCCAAGAGAAACCAGACACACACTTTTTGTATCCTGAAAGTCTATCGTTAGCCCTTCCTTCCCTCCCTCCACTTTTTGTTTACAGTTTCCCTGTGTGTCAAAGATATCTTTTGCATATCTTGGAGTCACCTTTGTGATGGAAGTAAAAGTTTTGGTTTCTCCTCTCATCAGCCCATTGCACACCCCCAACTACCCATTGTAACCCCACCAATCCTTTGTCCAAAGCCCAATATTTCCCCCTGGTTTTCCCCTCAACCTCTGAGAAACTCTTGGGACCCAGATACATGCAAGTCACTCTGTGCGTGTCTGAGTTGAGGAATCTCCCAGACTTTGGTCTGCCCCTTCTTCTTCCTCCATCCCCCGAACTCCGCTGGATCCGTGGGACGCCTGTCCTGTCTCAAAAGACAAGGAAAGGTAACCACAGGTCCAGCCTTTCCCAGCCACTTGGGGAAGCTCTCTCTCTCTCTCTCTCTCTCTCTCTCGTTCGTGTTCGCATTCTCTTGCTCCCCATCACCGAGCCAACACCGGAACCCTCCCTCCTCCTTCTCCTACCGTACTTTCATTTTCCCCACAAGCCACTTGTGTTTTCCCCTTTTAAATCCCACCAGCTAGACTGTGTTTCTGTTTTGTGTGTGTGTGAAATAAACCTGTTGTAGTTCTTATTAAACACTTGTCTTTCTCTCTTTCTGTAATTTGGGGAGGGTAACGTAAACTGTCTGTAGCGCGTACTGTCCTCATACTGATCCTCTGAACACATGGAGACCCCGGTTTAAGTAATTAGGCTAATTCCCCCCCAAAGTTTAAGGAACGGTGGGTATTGGGGTGCATTGCCCCCGGTAACCATGAGTGGGAGGGGGTCTCCTGTTAACAGTGTGAGGGAGAAAGTGTGACTTATTGGACAAGAGGGTGGAGCTTATGTCTCTCTGTGGCCACTTGAAGTGTTGGGAGGTATGCTTTCATTATTTATTTATATAAACAATTTAATACCCCACCAAACTTCACCTCAGGTGGCTCGAGGCGGCTTACAATAAAGTCATATAAATATAAAACAACATCAAGATTTACAATAAGAGCATATAAATATAAATCATTCTCACCCAACTTAAAAATATAAAAAACACAAAACCCTCCCATAACTCCCTCCCCCCACTCCCCACCACATAACCACTCTCACTTGTTCCCTCCACCAAACGCTTGGCAGAACAAACAGGTCTTACACAAGCAACAAAAGGTCAACAGATCCGGGGTCAGGTGAACTTCCTCCGGGATGAGTTCCATAGCTGAGTTGCAGCTACCGAGAACGTCCTCTCCATAGTTGCCCTGATTCATTAGATGAATTTGTTTCTGAACAGCTGTTTTAGAATGATTCACAGTCCCTTTCCCCATGTAAGGTTTTTCCATGACTGGTTCTAGATTTAACATTTTACTCTTGGTTTACAATCTTATTGTCTGTGAGCTAGGTGGTCAGGGACACAGACTTTGTTCCTTTCCTTTTCTGCACCATTTCTCCTCTTTCTATGTATTCTTGGTGATGGCTCAGATTTGCTAGGCAATAATCAGAGTTGGACAAGTCATGTCTCCATCTTCATTGTCCTCCCATGACTTGCTCCGCCTCCTTGTGCCCCAGAGGAATATACAGACAAAGCAATCTTGTACTTCCCAATGACCAGGGACTAGAATTTTAATCAGGTCAATAAAACGCCATGAAAAGAGTTTAAAAACCTCCTTGTGTCATTCTCTCTCAGTGCATATCTGCATAAGATCCAGGAAGATCCAACCTTTTCTTCAACTAAACCACTAAAAAAACCAAAAACTGTAAAATCAGAATGTACAGCACATCTGTGACTACAATTATGTGACAATTTAGGTTATACATTGTGAACAATTGCATTTGAACCTCAATATTTTTTTAATATGGAGGGGTCCCTTATATACATAGTTAAAGGATCAGCGCATGAGCAGGCACTTACTGGGGAATATGCAGATTCCCAATTTAGACAGTGTACTGAACAGCTGTACATGAGCTGCATAGTTTAATGCTCTGCATGGAGCTCTTGCCATTATCATGGATGTTTCCATGTCAACATATTTTACGCAACCCAGTGACATTTGCCATCTTAGATTTTAATGCACTTGCCTGCAGCTGCTTCAAAAATATGGATGGGAAAAGTCTCATGAATATTTAGATTATTCATTTATCTGCAGCAATTATTCTGCAAAAGAGCACTTGGACTTCAGTTTGCTACACCAGCCAGCAAATTCAAAAATAAACTGGAATAACACAAGCTTAATGGGACTAGAGAAGTACTATGAAATTTGTATGGTCTATAATGGATTATGCAGCATCAGAGGTAGCTGTCTACAGGACATGATCCGGGGCAAGGGTTAGGAGATAAAAAAGCAGAGAAGGCCACACAGCTGAATCTGCATAGAAGCAAACTCCAAGATCTAGTAACATGAATACTTTGTTAGGGCTATATTACCAACCATCGGGTCAGGCTGAAAATACTGAGTGCATAATGACATTAAAGGCTAAGGAGGAAGACAACAAAAGCCACCAAAACTGCAGCAATGCTGGACTTCAACTACAGTACCTGTGTACAAGCTCCACAAAAAGAATGGCAGGCCAGAGTTCAGCAAGGGAATTACTCAACACTTTATTGCTTCTTGGAACAACTAGTTCTACAACACACAAGAGGGGAGGCTATTCTTAAATAACCTATAGGAGCTAATAATTTTAGATATCATTACAAATAAGCCAATCAATAATAATGACCATAAAATTAGTTCAACATTCCAGCCACAGAGTCCCAAGAATTGGCACAGTGACATCAAGGCAGGGATGGGAAACCTTTTTCCTCCCAGGGGTCACTTTGAAAATTAGTACAAACGTTCAGGGTTGCATAGAAGTAGGGGGTGGGGGACTGTGAAATTGTGCCATGTATCTGTCCCCTATTCTTGTGTGTATCCTCTGTTCGCTTACCCTGAGCTTAGTCTTTCACTTCTTGGGGCCAGATCCCAGAACTGGAAAGATTCCAAATAAAAACTAGCCAAGGGTCACCTTTGGCCCATAGACCTGAAGTTCTCCACCCCTGAAATGATTAAAAGTTAGAAAGTGTAATTCCAGTAAAATGAAGAAGCTGGTCAAACATTTTCTAAAATCTTTAGACAAGGCATGGTTTCTAAGTAACAATTATAAATCTCCACTGAAGCACTGGGTACAGGCAGACAAGATACAAGGAAAGATGGATCATAGGCAGGGACCCATATTCACTGTATTTTATTTTCCCCATTGCCATCAACAGGGAAGACACAGTGACACTGTGTCTTCCCTGTTGGTGGCAATGTGAACACAGGTCCTGATCACAAATCTAATCCAGTATGGCAGTGCCTACATGTGCCCATCTTCACCCACCAGGTGCATCTCCTCTCCCCCTCCCCCCCCATTGGGCCATGGTGTTGCCCTTGCCCATCCCCTGAACTGCTCCCTGTTCTGGGAAGGCAGGCACAAACCCACCCCCTGTATGGGGGTGTTCCCTTCCAGGCTTTGCCACTGATCTGCTATGAACCCTGAAGTTATTTCACCTCTCTGCCCCAGTTTCTCTCCTAAACTTTTGCCTCTCTTTTCAGATTAGATTGAATTGAGAGACTGTCTCCCCTGCAGCGCCTAGCATAGTGGGGCATCTAGGTAGCAGTATTATATGCATAACAAAATAATGATCATGCAAGCAAACATTGGGTGTTTTTAGACACACATTTCTCCTGCATGTTTGCTGTCACATCGTGAACACTCTGTGTGTCTAAAATCACTCATCCAGATCTTAAACATCTGGCTCCTTGAACTTCTCCCAGAACTTTTGTGTGTAAAAGGTTCTCCTGGTAAATTGCTTTGCTCCAGGCAGCTGTGGTCACTTGGTTTCCATAGCTACCCCTACAGCTGCGGCTCCTTTAGGCTGCCTCAGGACAGTGTTCCTGTGAAGAATGCATTTAGGAACTGCTTCAGGGCAGTGTGTGTGAGAAAAATGCATCCAGAACTTACTTGTGGACTTGTAAACCCAGAAGATTGAAAAATCTGGAACTTTAAGGTGTGTGTAAAAATGCCGAATAAGAAATTAAATGGAATGTCTGGAATCTAATTTAGATTCAGAGTGAAACTTGGCAAATTTCACCACAAAGTGGAAGATTCTCACCTTTGAAGTTGGAGGTCAGCCTGCAAAATATTTTGTGCTTTTAACTTAACTTGGTTGTCAGTGAGAGTACATATTTGTACACCCCTACCCATGACCTGGATGGGTACTGACAGTACGGTGCTTAGATTTTAATGTTATCAGACATACTGGTACTTGGTCCAATGTTAATTTTGAAAGATGCAGATGCTAACAGTGAAGGGTATTAATTCACTAGAGAGATTAGGGGGGGAAGAATTAGCTGCTCTGCATAACGTCATAGTCTGATAGACAACTTTCAGTAATGTGCATGCAGCTATTTGATTTAAGATGCATTTATTCAGTGAAGGAGGCAAAATTATTTAAACATTCAAACCTGTCATGGGTAGGCGTACATTTTTCAACTTCTTTACAGGAAATTCACATGGATTGAAAAAAACACACAAAGCGTCAACATTAAAGTGAATGACAGCATTGGAAACAGTTTTTCACAACAGTTTTGAGATAGTTGGAAAGCAGTAATGCAGTTTGTTTGCAATTGTGCAGTTCCTTTGCTTATTAAATTCTGAAGAAGTTATCAATTTGGAATATAATGTAAAGAGTTTATGTTTCATATTTTCTCTTTATTGCTGAAATATTTATGCAAATATTCAGGGTATGGAGATGCCGCCAGATGGAAAAGCAATAGTTGTGGAATTCTTCTTGGCATTTTTGACAGACTATATCCTACTGAATGGTTTTATGTTAATGCTTTTCACTGGAATACATATTTTATAGCTACTTTGAAATGCAAATGTAAAAAGGCTAAAAATCTTACCAGTAAGAAATAAACTAGTATTCAAAGGGGTAGTTACTTATGTTAGTTACAATTGTGTTACAGCCAGCAGGCTTTGCCGAGAATCATGAATGGTGTCCTTGTAATCTGCAAGTCTTAAAATGTCACCTTCTTTGGAGGAAATTGCATTGCAATAACTTAGCTCCTGAATAGAAATGCCAATTTCTTTCTGCAGAAGAGGTATAATAGAACTGTATTTTTAAAAATAATCATTTAAATCTATATGTTTCTTTTGATATTAAAGACCTGATTCTGAAAATCGCTTCCTGAGGGTGCAGGAGTCTATCTATGGCCCTTTTCTAATGAGCGCGGGTGCATGCGGGGATGGGTGGACGGTACGGTGGCTGGGCTGGCTGTGTATAGGAGTGTGTTCCCACGGATTACCATCCATCTCCACGCATGAACCAACCAGCCATCATTCCTGATGTAACTAAGCCAAGCGCGTGCACCTGGGACCTCGCATCCTCGTGAATGTTACGCTCCTTGTCTCTCCCTCTCTTCCCCTTCCTTCGTCTCCGCACCACCCACCCCCCCGGTCTCTTAGATTGTAAGCCCTAGACAGTGTCTATTCAATTACTTTGTAAAGCGCCAGGTACACTGCTGGCGCTATATAAATGCTTGATAATAATAATAATTAATTGGGCATTTGCGCCTGTTGCTCCGTGCATGGGTGTGGTGTGGAGGTGGGTGGAGTGCAGAAGCACGTACGCACCCCCACCCACTGCCCGCGGTGTTCCCACAGGTGCCCGCCGATCCCCCAGCACCTGCTGCGGTGTTCACACAGGCGCCACCCCCACATGTGTGCGAGGGGGGGTGGAGGAGTCCATGTGAAAACAACCAAAGTGGGAGTTGGTTGCAAGCTTAGGGTCTAAGATAGCAATTAATGTCTGAATCAATAATGCATCTGCTGATACTTAGCAATTAAAATATACTTGATCACGTACTTATTACACTTCTCTACTCTTATTACACTTGTCTTTACACAGTCTTCCTGTTTCCAAGTACCATTGTCAAACTGTTGAAGTTACTGAGGGTTTTTTTTTCTAAATTTGCTCTGCTGCGTGTTAAGGCCAGTGATAGTCATAAAAGCAAATAAAATGTTGGGCTCTTACAAAGACAACTAGGAAACATAATGAATTCTACAAATTAATTGTTCACTTTCTCCTTTCACCCCTCTTTGTCTCTCCTTCTTCACTTGGCCAATATTGATTTTGTTTTTTCATCGGTCTGTTTAGAATGAAATTGAAATGAACATGGACAGTATTGCTAAACAACAGTGCAAAGTTACTTAACAGCTGACTGTGCCAGCAAAGTGCTTTGAGGGTCGGACTGT
The DNA here is from genome assembly GCA_003113815.1 of Sphenodon punctatus. NCBI lineage: Eukaryota > Metazoa > Chordata > Lepidosauria > Sphenodontia > Sphenodontidae > Sphenodon > Sphenodon punctatus. Next base: position 1,705,887 of record QEPC01014905.1, on the reverse strand, counting down.
AGGGCCTAATTTAAAATCTATTGATCCAAGTTAACAGGAATCTTTCCATTAACTTCAGCAGGGCTCAGGGATTAAGTCTGTGGTGCATTAACCTGCTCATTCTTTATTACAATGGAATCGCTGGCTATTTCAGTACAGCTCTGTGAATGGTGGCTGCACGCTAACTGCTGTGGAAATGTCTCAGTTGATTTCAAAATTTTTGATGTAAAATTATTATTTGTTGTAATAAAATCTGAAGGCTGAATCTTCAGGAGCTTTGCAGACAAGAGTTCCCACGTAGGGACCTAAGAGTTTTTCTCACATGTACTTTGTGGGAGGTAAATACCTTCTAATTCACTTTAATCTCCCCTGTGTTCACACAAGCAGGAAAGTTAAAGTTAAGGTGACCAGATATCCTGCCTTAGGTAGGAGAGTTATGCTTCCAGCACTCAGGCCTCTCGCCCCTTGGGAAGTTAGGCAGTACTATTTAAATGTCCCATCTCAGGACAGCACAAGACTGAGCCACCAGCTACCCTGCAGCAGCTGGTGGCTCAAGACACAGGTGGGTGGGAAGTGCTGCACCCAGGCAATGCAACATCGAGCCAGACCCCAGTGACCATCAGTTAATGAGAGTGTATAAGCTGAAGAGAGAGTGTGTCTGTCAGAGTGAGAGAAATCAACTTTTTAAAATTCCCAGCCTAGCTTCAAAGTTAGGCAGTAAGCTATTTTAAAAGTGCACTATTTATTTAAAAATTATGCTAATTTATATACATTTATGCAAATTGAGGGGGAAGGGTATCCCACTCCCCCCCCCCCAATCTATCCACTTTAGACGGGGGTAAAGGGGAGGTACTTAACTCTCCAAACAAGTATGTTTAACATAGAGTGGGGGGAGGGAGTTCCTATTCTGGGCAGGGTGATCTTCTGTATAGATTGTCAATCAATCAATCAATCAAAACTTTTATTGTTTGCCTCCTGGGCTATAACAATCTTGTACAAGATAAAGCACAAATAAAGTAAAATGATACAGCAAATGTATAGTTGTAAACATTAGCCGTTCGCAAGATGCAGGCAACACTGCCGTGAAAACCTACAATAAAAGGTGGGCTTAAAGTCCACATACTGTTCCTATTTTGTCTCATCTCCCTGAAGGGGGGAGAAAAGAAGGGAGGGCGATTATAACTATTCGGAGAAAAGAGCATAACCCCAAAGCCATCCATTACACATAGATCCCCTTATACCAACCCAACCAACCTGGGTATGTTACCGTCCCACCAAGTACTATGGTCAGGTGAAGTAGGGGCTGCGAATACCTTGGATAGCTAAAGCAAACCATGCTACAGTTCTCGCTTGAGCAGTATCCTCCGGGTTAAGGAGCCACTGCAATCCCTTAGCAGCAAGGTCCTGAAGCGCCCCTAACCTCCCCAAGTATTTACATCTGGGCCCCACTAGAGCCAGACATCGAAAGATCATGTGTTCCACAGTATCTACTTCCCCTAAAGAGCATATGGGGCAAATCCGAAGGGCCCAAGGAACCATCTTATACCAGCCTTCTCGTACCGCTGAGGCCAACGTATTGGTCCTTATTTTGAGAAAGGCGCCCCACAACCCAGGGTTATCCCACGCAAACAAATAATATGGTGCTACGGATTCCTCCTTATAGGGGGCATAGGTTAGAGTAATTTTCTGAGCCACCATCCGCTCCCTCTCAGCTTGTAAGGACTGATCCAAAATCCGTCTTTTAAGAAGTCGTCTTGCCGCAATCCCTCCAAACTGGGTTAGACTCTCCACCGCAAACCCCAACAAGTGGATTTCATGCTCAACCCTTCTAAGCCACGTAATCCCCAACCCGCACTGCAGGGTTAGCGTCAACAATGACTCCCCGGGCGGAGGGAATAGAGTCGTCTTAATCCAAAAGTTTGCTATCGCCTGGAGAGCATGGGTCCTAAGAGGGAGTACACAGGCCTCCGCTCTTAAAATTACCTGCGGGGTTTCTCTGGGCACACCCATAATAGCTCTCAAAAAGCTGTTCTGGATTGGTTCCAGAGCAGATAGAAACGGAATGCCCCATACG
>QEPC01014905.1:1621070-1700152 GCA_003113815.1 Sphenodon punctatus | reverse complement strand
GGGGCAGGAGATTCCATGAGGGGAGGGGAATGAAAAAACCCTCGGGGCTTCCCCTCCCCAGCCTCCCCAGTTGCCAGGGGGGGAGGCACCCCCTTTAGATAATTAATTAACTTACCAGTGATGGCAGCAGCAGCTGCTCCGTCCAGCACGCTCGTACTGCCTGCTCGTACTTCCTGGCCCCTCCCGACAGGGCCTCTCAGGGCGACGCAGCCAGATGACGTCATCCGGCTGCGTCGCCCTGAGAGGCCCCGTCGGGAGGGGCCAGGAAGTACGAGCAGGAAGTACGAGCGCGCTGGACAGAGCAGCTGCTGCTGCCATCTCTGGTAAGGCAATTCCTTTTGTTTTTTGGGGGGGGGAGAGTCAAGCAAGCCCCAGCAGCTGGGGAGGGGAAGCCCTGAGGGTTTGACCAGTGCGGGGGGAGGGGGGAGGAGGCAAGCCAAGCCCCCCCCCGCATGGTAAATCGCGCCGAGGCGCAGAATTGGGCCCTGACTCCGGCGGAATTTTTAAAAAAATTCCGCGGAAGAATCGGGGCCCTGGCTGTAATGAGTCCTGAGCAGGCACTACCTCATTTTCATCACAAAGGGGTACCTCCCTATCCACACACCTAGCAGAAGATTGCTGAGCCGTGCCCGCTACACCTATGGGCGCTGTTTAACCGCTGCCTGGGTTGACTTAGGTACGCGGGACTCAGAAGCTTCTTGTTGCCTTAATTGTTCATTGCTAGGGACTCTTGTTGCACCCACTGGGGAGCCCTTCGTTTGAGCTAAGCTAGGAATGGTCAGGGGATAGGAGCCTCGGCCCCTGTTAGGGGCTGTTCCCCTATTCGAAAGCTCTTGGCAGCCACCCCTAATCTGATCTGTCAGGGCCTGAAAGACCCTGCTTACAGACACTGCCAGCTCCTCTACTCTATCTTTGTGGGCCAGGATAAGAAAAGGCAGCCTTGGTGAGACAAAGGTTACCAAAAAAACTTGTCTATCAGGCGAACTTAACATAACATCTACCGCAATAACCTCCCTTCTTGTAATTATCTCTTTCTTAAAAAGGGGATGCAGGCACTCTGCCACATCTCTCAGGGTGTCCCAACGTGGGGCCCGCCGGTCACGATGTGGCATAATAGTGAAAATGAGGGAGGTTGGCACAAACCCAAAAGGTTCTGCCGCCTCTGAGCATATATTTATTAAGGGAACTGTGGGGACCTGGCTAGCTGCCACTACATCTGAGCTGGGGGCTGGGTCTTGAGAAGCCTCACCCCTAGGCCCCCTCGAAGATCCTAACTGCTGCTTCTGTTGCGTAAGAGCCCTTCCCCCTGCGGCTCTTGGACCCAGATCCTGTAGGAGTCCCGCCATCTTATCCATTTGCAATTGTATATCTGACATTTTTATAAACATAAAATGGACTGATTCTGCTGTCAGGAGGACATGGTCCGTAAGAAATTTGGCCACCTGATCATCTTCCGTCCTTCTATCTCCTTTAGTGGCAGCCTCTGCCATACTGAGGGGCTCAGCCACCTCTCGGGCCACTAAATTGACCCTCCGTGGATCCCCTGTAGCGTTGCCCATCGAGTCACCAAAGATTTCTAGTGGCTGGAAAGTGTTACTAGTAATAACAGGAGGGGCCGATAAATTAGTCCGACAACCTGACCTGGCTCCTGTTAAAAAATTCTCCAGTCTTTGTTGTTTGAGAGGCTTGGGTGGGGGGGTCATGATGATCAACAGTTATCTATCGGGTCGTCAACAAGAAGTCGATAGACCCAAACAATATATAGCCTTTTACCTGCACCAGCCTCTCCCGGCCTCCCCGGCCACTCGCCTAAGGCCGCGTGCACGCAGCCCTTAGGCGCGCGGCCTCCAGCATCGCCGCAGGCTCTCTAAGTTTGTGCTTGTCTCCGCAGGTTGCCCCGCCCCCTTCACAGCTGCTGTCAGGTGAGTTGGAGTGGTAGAGGCAAGCGCTGTTCTCCGAACCCCCTCTCCCAGCACCCTTCTGTATAGATTAGGTAATTACCTCCTCTGCCTGAGTCTTCTCTAATAACAGAAAACAATAACATCATCACTTCCTGCGTGTGTGTGTCTCTTGCAGGTTTTCTCTGTCTCACTGACTTCTTATCAGTCTGGCTGCCCCTGGGTGACAGTTTAATTCCAAGCAGGGAGATCAGCGAAGGGAGGAACTATTTAATATCTGGTTTTCCTTGTCTTGGGGTAACAGAAGCGGAGGGAGGTTGTTACTCTGGAGGAACTACTCTTGCTAGTGAGAACAACTCCTAAGTATCTGTCAAAATTTCAATAGGAGCTCAGCTTCCAGTTAGGCAACTAGTTGTTCTGATTTCTGAAAGCCTCTCCGCTTCCCTTTTTAAGTACATATAATTGGAGATGAGCTCTCTTAAAAACCCTGTCTCCAGACATTTACATTTTATAATATAAAACGGTAGGCCTAAAACCTTGAAGCTTAAAAATATTTGTCAAAAATCAAGAAGTGAAAACATCCATGTGAAATATATCCCCAAAATCTTAGCACAGGAAACTATTTTTATCAAGGGGCACAAGACAATCCACATTTATAGAAATACTTGGACTAATGCTTAAACTGGAGATTTGTAGCTATGGTAAATGTGAGCATTTGTAATCTGCCTTGATTGAGCAAAGCAAATGTTTAGATTCTCAATCTAATTCGTAAAATGAGTGCTGCACTTTTTTGAAGGGGCATTTAGGTGCTGGAAAGCTAAATTCATGTGATAGGTCTGATATATATGGAATAGTAATATGACCCCAAAATATATTTTTAAAGGAATTGCAATGTGGCCCCAAAGTTGTTGTTTAGAAATCAATATATTTACAACCAGAAAAATCGTCAAGAGATTAAAGGCCAGAAAGAGTTAGGAACCCCCCCCCCCCAAAGTAACAGAAAGTGACCTTATTGTCCAAAACCTGCCCTTTTTGCCAATAAAAAAAAAAATCTCACGTCTCTCTTCATTTTAAAGACTATTTGTTGCTCACTGAAATCATGATCAATTCTGTTTGATCATAACAGGAATTATATGGATTTTTTAAAAAAAATTGTAGATTGGACATGATGAGATTCCAAGGTCTTTAGAATTCCAGCATCAAGAAAAATGCAGCGACAAATCTATTTTCAGTAAAATGTTGGGGAAGAGGAACTGACATTCTTGTTGCCAAGCGTAGGTGAAAAAGAAACATGAAGTACAGTAATACAGTCATTTACTGTCTCCATGAGTAAGGTACCCAGAACTAATCAGACAGTCACAGCATTCTTAGTTACTGAATCAGCAGTCTTGATTATCTGCTCAAAAATTTGCATGGCAAATACACAACTCCTCTTAATGCTTAACTCTGACGTTAATGGGAGGAGAACTGCTTCCCTGCTCTCCTGGCATATTCATTTCATTAGGAAGGGGTGACTTGTCAAATTATTCTTCATAACAAAACCATTCCTCTACACACATCTGATCAACTTCAGCTAATCAGAAAAGAATCATGTTGCATCCAACACACTTTAGGTAAATTAGGAATCACCATCTGGCAGAAAAGCTTTCCTTAAAATTGCTTTCCCTTTTTAATTAAAATATGGTTTAATTAAAAACAGACATGTCAAGAAGCACTGTGTATCAATTATTTTTCTGACAATGTTTTTTTTTTCTTTTCATTTTTGCAGTAGCATATGCATCAGAGAGAGATTTCAGTGCTTATCTCCTGGGTAATACTATAACAATCCTGGAGGATTCCAGAAATAGAATGCTTACATGCTTATGCTCATCCTGCAGCTTCATTGGCCTAGTGCAATGCAGAACCAGTGGCTATTACACAAATGGAAAAATTAAATAAAACATGAATCGCTAAAACATTATTACATTGTCAGGGGGTTCTTTTTGGGGGGAGGGGGGGGAAATCTAACTTACTCTGATTTAAAATACCTGGAACCGAGCTGGTTCCAGGAGGGGCGGGATACAAATTGTTAAAATAAAATAAATGAATAAATAAATAAAATCAGCTAAGACACTCTACCACCACTGACGCCCGACTTTTAACTGGTGTAACAGCTCGCAAAAATTCAGGAGCTTTTCCACACAAACTGGAGCAAAATTATTGGTATTCGTTACACATCAATTTTGTTATTTGTGTGGCCAAAGAGAATAGCTGCACGCAAAGAGCTAGTAACTATCTCTGCAATTAAGGCTTTCAAATACACGTGTAGGCATTGCCAGGAAAATCTGTTTCATTGTACATGAGTCTGTGCAGTTATCTGCCCTCTGAAGTTTTAGGCTGAAATGTGATACTTTTCAATTTTATAGGAGGTGGGGGTGGAAATGAATGAGAAGTTTACACCCACAGCAGAAATGTGTAAATGTAATCCACAACCCATCTTGGTCAATCTGAAGTATATACGAGTCTGTTATTACCCAAATACTATAGTGTAAACAACAAAGGGTGCAGCCAGATGAACCTGGCCAGGCCTGATCCCTGCGCGCTAGAGGTGTGCACCAAGGACCCATGCCATTATTCTTTTTGATTTTCATTGGTTTCAATGGAAAACGCATTTTTGGCTGTTTTTATTCAGTATATTTGGATGAAACTTGGAGACAGAGTACCTCCAATGGAAGGCATTGTATGTACCAAATTTCAGAAAGATTAGGAATCCAATTTTATAAGCTGTTTTGTGTTGTTTTGAACAATCAGCATATACATTCCTCACTGTACCTTCTTTGTCTCCCATCTAATGTGGATGAAACATGGCAGGTTTATACCCTTCCCCAAAATTACTAATTATGCCAACTTTCAGAAGGATTTGATATAGGGTCCTGGTGGTATATGTAATTAACTTATAAATGTATGTCTGACTGTAACTTCTTTGTAGTCCAACCAGTGTATATGACATTTGGCAGAGCTGTATATTACACCTTCAGGATCACCTCTGTCAAATATTGGGAAAATGTGATAAAGGGTTCCAATTTTAAAAATCTGCACAGCATATTCAGAGAATGAGCCTATGCGAGGAATTCTCTGATGTGTCACTGTGGTATACAACTTCTCTCCCCCACTGTGGTATCACAACTTCTCTCCCCCACTTGTTACTGGGAAGTTGGAAGCATCTGTTTAGGACAGAGCCAATAGAGATTCTCTTATGTCCTCTGTCACGGTGCTGCAGGATGTGATTGTGATGATAACTGGCCAGTCTGAATGTGTAAAACATGTCTTCTGATTGCTGGAATACTATCCCTAAAGTCCCAGTTATGTCCCCTATGCCTGCCTCAAAGCCACCACCGATTGGCCCTGTAAAGCTGGAAGCATGCAGTAATTGGCAAATGAATGTGTCCATCAGTCTGTTGGGTTGTTCCCTATCCTACCTCCTACAGCCTCCCTCCCCCTGCCATGCCAGGTGCCTGCTTCTGACTGGCACTGCATGTGCTGCTGTTTATCTGAATAATGGTCTTCAAGGGGATAACTTTAATTGCTTATAAAACTGGGAACCTTTATCAAATTGTCCTGTTGTTTATCAGAGATGACGGGAAAGGTGTGGGATACATTCCTGCCAAATGTCTTGTAAACAGAATGGAATATAAAAATGTTACTCCTGGAAATACATTTTCAAGTTAATGTCTTATAACATCAGGACCCTTTGTCCAATATTTCTAAAGTTGGCAGGGTTGGTTATCTTGGGAAGTGACATAACATTCCTAGGTTTCATGCAAATTGAACAGAAGATAAAGAAGTTGTAGCCAGGAATGTGTGTGCAGTTTTTCTTAAAATCATAGCATTCAATTGCTTATAAAATTGGTTTTCTTCATCCAATCCTTTTGAAATTTGGTACATAAAGTGCCCTCCATTGGGGATACAACCTATCCAGGTTTCATCAGAATTGAATAAGAAATAAAAACATTCTAGCCAGAAATAAGTTTTTTAGTTTTCCCCCATTATTTCAAAAATGAAAATTCGTTTTTGGTTTTGTTGTTGTTCTTCATTTTTGTTATTATAATAGTGAGAAATAAAACATAAATGCTTATTTTCATTATCATAATAACAAAACAAATTGAGCACCCCTACCCGTGCCCTGGGGCAGGCAGTTTCAGCTGCTACACTATGGGGCCAGCACTATGGGGCCAGCATAGTTTCAGTTGCTACACTATGGGGTAAACGGTTTCCCCGCCACCCCAGGGAAACCAGGAAGGTCACTGTCAGCTGTTCCACCACCCCAGGACATGCCAAGGTGCTGGTCACATGCACAGGCCCTAGCCCCATCCCACCTACCCTCCCCTGTCCTGCCCCCGGCCTTGACAGGGCCATGCAGGAATGGTGCCAGTGCCCACTGCTCAAAGCCCCACAGTGGACCTTACCATGGGGTGGGACAGATGGGGACTACGTGCTCAAGTGGTGGCACGCTACCGCGCATCTGACAACTTTACCCCACTTTGGGTAAGACTACTATGCCCTGCATCCTTGGCATTTTTCTGAGGATGCTGGGCATAGCAGCCAGTTGCACACTGAACATCTGGCGACTGCTAGGCATACGATGCACTGCATTGTGCGATAAGGCTGCCCGATGTGGTGTAACACTGACCAAATTGGGGACAGGGTAGCATCTCATGTGGCTATACTTAGGGAGTGTAAGAGGGACATGTCCCCTGGATGCCTCACTCTTACTTTAGGGTGCAGTATGACTGCTGCTTCAGGAATAATGGGTCATGAAATTAAAATGGGACATTGCCCCTGTCCAACTGCACTCCCTACTGGTATTCAAATTTCCTAGCAACATCATATCACCTATGGCCATCATATCACCCAAGTCCTTTCCAGATGGGAGGAAGGAGAGCAGGCTGGAGGGAGCAGACTCAGCAGACATCTTCAGCATTCTATTGGCTAGCAGGAGTCAGCAGTCAATAGAATGCAGAAGAGCTGTGCTGAACCCACCTCTTCCCTTCAGCTCTCTCCCCCTCCCCCCCCCCTCATCTGGAAAGATGGGAGGGGGGAGTCCTTTCTAGATGGGGGGGGGAGCTGAAGGGAAGAAGTGGACTCAGCACAGCTCTTTAGCATTCCATTGGCTAGTCTTCACTGCCCCCACTCCCCCAAACCTTTCCCAGAATAAGCATGGAAACCACTGATTGTGAAAAATATAACAATCTTATTTAACAATATAAACTTTAATTTACCTTTTTAAATAAAGATTTTAAATGTATAGATAAATAATTAAAGCTCTGTAGAGCCCTGTAAGGCAGACATGAGAGTGAGAGGGGCAGGAAGTGATGGCTTCTTGAAACGCTATAAGTTTTAGGTTTCAGGTGTGGCGCACAGGCAATCCTAGCTAGGCAGCTGCCCAGCTGTTTATAAACTTTTCAAAACATTTGGTGTGTGGTCAGAAGACTTCACGGACACCTGTAATGCAGCTATGGATTCCAATAACTTTGATATCATGCGCGCGCACACACCCACACCGGTCCAATGCTGTTTCCTGCCCAGTGGCCTTTCCCACTGTGGTCCTGATTTGCAGGGAGACCCTGCAAACAGCGAACCCCACCCCCTGTAAATAGTCCACCTAATAAATATGTTGAATGGAGCATACCTGGCTGTCTTGGAGTCTGTACAAGGGGATAGAAGGGAAGATAGGGAGCTGGCAGCAAACCTATACCAGGGATCCCGGGACAAACAGCAGCTAGGCAGGCTGACCTGGCAGCTCGCATGCATGCCCTGTCAGAAAGTAGGATCCTGGAGGGCACAGGCCTATGGAAGGAATAAGGGGCCGAGGTGGCCAGGGCAAAGGTCCGATGGATCACTCACTGTGCGACGGACAGCTGCAGGTGACCAAAGGCCATCAATGACCAACAGAGGAGGCAGCCCCATGAGTCTCACAAGTGTTGTGTAGTACACAGGCAGCCAGGACGAGGATGGGCGGGGGTGGGGGGTGTTGGAGGTCAAACTAAGTCAGTTTAAGCAGGAGGTGCCACTTCATTTTGAGCAGGCCCATGATGCAACCTGGGAGCAGGGTCATCCTGTCATTACAGCCAAGGAGGGGTGGAAGCACACCACAGGGGGTCCCCATCAGCTGCCAGGAAGCTACAGCCCTCACAGGTACGGATGCAAGTGGCCCAGGAACCCGGCTGTGGGGTCCAGTAAGGTGAGAATCGGTTAAGAGCAGGACGACAGCCACAGGATGGGATGGAGGAGAGGGATGGGATGGCTCCCTGTAGAGTCCCTGGACCTGGCTCTGAGGGAGGTGAGCAGTGTTATGCTCTCAGGGCTGTCAGAGATCGGTGTCAGCAGGTCACCCATCACTGTCCCATAACCTGGTGGGGGGTGATGGAAAGTTGATGGCACGGCAGTGGATGCTGAAAGTTGCCATGCCAGTGACCAAACACCAGACAGTGTCCTCAGACCTAGGTCCTGGGGCTCTACTGGGTGCATATCTTTGTCCTCAATGTGCATATGGAATGGGGTTATGGAGCACATGCACACCACCAGAACCAGTCGAGGCCCAGTAGTGGGGAAGCCACAAAGTGGGTTGCACATAAACGGCAAGGGAACAGGATAATTGGGTGCAGCAATCAGGATCACTGCCTTGACCTGAGGGATCGTGGAGCCAGCAGGTAGCTACACCGCTGACTGACCATGAGGGGGAAGCAGGACACGCAGCTTGCAAGAAAAAGGCAGGTACGGGGGTGGAATAACAAATATATTGAAGCAAGGTATACAGTGGTACAGGACAGTTGGGAAGTGGCCTTTGACAGGCAATATCCAGTTCTCGGTCAGTTGGGCTACTATGCACTTGCACCAGGTGTCCCTATTCTCCTCGGAGATCCGCCTGAAGGCCCCTCACTGCACATGCTGGTACGGGGCACAGGGCTAGTTCTCTGTCGCGGAGGGAGATTGTCCAAGGCAGCCCCATGAGTCTCACAAACGGTGATTCCTTGAGCCTGTTGCTCTGGCTGGTTCTTCATTAAAGTTTTTCTGCACTGTCCCCCCTGTCCCCCCGCCCCCCCCCCGGTCTCTGTGTTCTCCTTCCCCTTCCTTCTGGCATTCCCCTCTGTGTGGACCGTGTTAACGTTGAACATTTCACAGAATCAAAATATTGACAAAAAAATAATAATTTTGTTTTGATTTGGAAATATAGCAAAAAAATACATTGTTTTTTTTAAGCAGCACTTAAAAAAAAATTGGAATAGGAATTTCCCTCATTCCTTACTACATTGACTTTCTCAGCAAAGACCAATTAAAGAAAATCATTCACCTTTTCTGTTCCCTTACTGTAGCCTTTAATTGCTCCCCTCCCCATGGCTAGTCCGGAGTGCTTACAGACACATCCTTCCTGCTTCTAATGTACTTAAAGATCTGTTAATTATTTTTCTCAATACTTCAGCTAATTGTTTTTTTTTGTCTGGGCTCCTTGTCTGTTTAGATTTCAGTTTGCACCTTAGTTGGCAGTAAGGTGTGACATTCTGTTTAGCATAATCTTTTTTTTTTTTTTCCAGCTTAGCTTTTAAACTCAAATAGAATAATTCCTTCTGGGGTAGATTTCTGGGGCACAGCTATAATAGGTGCAGATGTGTAGCCGTACGGGGGCCCCACACGCATGTAGAATGCATATGCACACTGCTGGAGTGGAGCGCCCCAGAGGGGGCCCATTCCATCTTCCACACCGGGGCCGATTCCAAACTGGCTACGACCCTGCTACTGAGCAAGATCCCCCTGCCTGGGATGGGGTGGGGGCATGGGATACCCTTGACTGGTACTCTGAAGATTGCTGATACTACGTTCCTTTGCTGTTAATTGTAGGGTCACTACCTGCCAATGTGTGTGCATGTACACACACACTTACAGAGGGGCCAATTCAAGATCCATGCACGTGGTGAATGCAACATGTTATGCGTATTGCACGCCCAGGGAATGCAGTGCACATACCAAGCGTGCACGTGGCATGTGCATCAAGCGCACACAAGATGTGTGCATGTGGACCTTGGATTGGCCCCAGAAGCTACACACACACAGGCTGCACCCACCCCCTAGTACAACTTGTTTGCTTCCCACCAACTCTAGCAGCTACCAAATTTTTCCCTTGAAAAAGGACCCCCAAATTTTGAGACACAAAAAGCACAAAGATTGGCACTGAAACCAGAATAGAAATCAGAAATACAAAATTGCTTTGCATTTTGCAAAAACACAATTGAAAAAAAGATGAGGGGGAAGAGCTTTGCACATCCTAGAAGTGAGCACCCACATCTTCCATGGAAAGCAGTGAGACTGCAAGAGCTTGGTTCCTCAGAAAGTCAGGCCTATTATTTAGGTACAGTGCAACCTCCTTATAATGCTAGAATGTGGGAGTCCTGCCTCGCACAGTGTTATAATCGAATCCGTGCTATAGTCAGTGAGGGTGATTGTACTTATATACCTATTTGTGATGTAACGCATTGGGAGCCGTGCCTCACACTTTGTTGTAATCGAATTTGTGCTATAAAATACGTTATAATGCGCTTGCACTCTACCTAGTGGATTAAGTTATGGAAAAAATGATGGACAAAGCCAGATACTTCACTACGATAAGAATGAGGTTGCACTGCATCTGCAAAACAGCGTGAAAGGCCACAAAGGGTGTTAAATGTAGCAGTGGTCCGTTTAAGCCCGCTTTCACCTGCTTTAGCACACGCGCCACTGTCACATTTGTTGGGGACCATCCAGAAGTTGGTCCCGGAGTTCTCTCGGCCATGTTGGTGGTTGTTAATTTTGGCCCAACTTTCTATCCTGTCAAGATCATTTTGAATCTTGTTTCTGTCTTCTAAGGTGTTAGCTATCCCTCCTAGTTTTGTGCCATCTATACATTTGATAAGCATTCCCTCTACTCCTTCATCTAAGTCATTAATAAAGATGCTGAACAGTACAGAGCCCAGGACTAAGTCCTGAGGCACTTCCCTCGATACCTTCCTCCAGACTGATGGGGAGCCATGGCAGCAGTCATTGGCCACCATGGCTGTCCATCATAGTGGGGCGGTAGCTGGATGTAGTGTGGGGGCGGGGCTGGACTGCCGCCGTTCATGCATCTCCCCCACCCATCCAGGCCCAGGTGCGTAAACACTAGCAGCTTCCTGCTTTGGATCACTTTGTGATGGCAGCACGCCAGTGTCATGTATGTTGTTACTCAACATCCCAAATATTTTGGCTTGGTCATTGACCATACATCAAAGTAAGCTCTGAAAAAATTATGTAAATGCAGGGACCAAAATACTAGAAAATTTCATTGACTGCTGCCCACAAAATTAATTATTTATCATCATTTATACAGCACTTTGTGTTCAAAGTGCTTTACAATCCTTATCTAGTTTGCCCTCACAATAGCATAGTTCATTATTATTCCCATTTTACAGATGGAGAACTGAGGCTGAGAGATGGGCTCTTTTCACACAAATGGCCCCACCCACTGCTGGATGTTTCAGCAGGTGTGTGGTGGCATGGAAATGGGTCGGCGGTGGGTGGGGGGATGGGTGTGCGCTGTGTGTACACCCGTGTAAACATCATGGGCGGTGGGTGTTTGTGTGTGCGTGCTCCCGGCGCACACCCATCTTCACCCACCTACACCCATCTACACCCACAGGGCCATCTGGAAAACCAGAGGCGGCCCCGTGGGTGGTGGTGTGTCTGTGTCCATGTAAAGGGACACACCCCCACCTCCACCCACTGCGTAATGACACCCATCCCCCCCTCCCACCCGTCCATGTGAAAACAGCCTTAGGCACTTTTCATACAGACACGCTAACACTGATAAAATGGGTGTTACATTTTATTATACATGTTGCAGGGCCCCTATAGAGCACACCTGCAGCCCTGCAACATGTATAATAAAATGTAACACCCATTTTATCAGTGTTAGCGTGTCTGTGCGAAAAGGGCCAGTGACTTGCCCAAAGTCAGTTCACTGTGAAGGCAGGATTTTATCCCTGGCCTCTCAGGTCCGGGTTCAACACCTTATCCACTAGGCTACATTGGTTCCAAACAAGCCAATGAGGATACACAATACATCAAATTACTAAAATGTGAAACCAATTTTTTGGTTAATTTTTGCCTTTCCTCATGTTGTTACCTTGCATCACACTCGTTCTTCCAACAAGTGCCTGGATTCTCATTGAAGTGTAATAGAAAGCTACAGTAGACAAACAAATTCTGTTGTGTGGTGCAGTAAGAATTTGACTTGGTTACTGGCAATGTATATACCGCTCTGTTGGAGTGAGTTCATGCAGAATTAGTCTCACAAGCACTTACTCAGGCAGGAGTCGGTGTCACATGAGACTTTATTTGCCAGTTCCATGTACATCCAAAGCTTGAGTCCTTTCCCCCAGCGTCCTTCCAGCACTGTCCCCTTTTTTCTAGGAGTCAGGACCCTGGCTAGCGCCCAGGGTGTTTCTTCACAGGGAGATCCTGCTTCTTCAGCAGCTCCCTCCAGACTGCCTCTGCTCTGCAGCCATACCTTCTTATATCCCTTAAAGGGGTGGAGACACAGTGATGGACATGATGGCTTTAAAGGGGCCACGACCTGCTTCATCACAATTGTTGCTTGGATTTTCCCATCACCTTGCACAGGGGCATAGCTACCATGGAGCAACGGGGCTCAATTGAGCCCAAGCCCTGGGACCTGAAGGGGCCCTCTGCAAGTGACCATTAGAAAATTTTCAAACTGGGCAGGGGAGGGAATGGAGCCAGCACTCAGCCCCCACCCACTCTGAAGATTTCCCAGTAGAACTTTGAACACTTGCAAAGGACTCCACCAAGAAAGAGGGTGTGTGTGTGTGTGGTGCGTGTGTGTGTGTGTGTGTGTGTGTGTGAAGTGCTGCCCCCAATCACCTTTGTTGCAAGATTACTGCTTCAGAGGGGCTGCTGGGAGCTTTCATGGGGAAACCCTGCCTCCCTGCCCTGGAGGTCCTCTCTCACCCCGACTCTGGGGGGCCCAATGAGACAGCCTTGCTACGCCACTGTTCTTGCACTTCAGGCTTACAGCATAATCCTCCGTCATTAGATTCAATGGCAAAATTCCCACTGACTTTAATGACAGAAGGTTGTCCTGTTAGAGTAGCACAGCTTGCAACCAAACACTGCTGGGACAGGAAAATAGGGGCCACCAACAGAGATAATTTAAAAACTATCTTCTGCTTATCTTTGAGTAGTAAACTTCAAAATCCTGTTATTTCCTGGGGATTTGGTTTCCTATGCACTAATCTTAAAAAATCTCTGTTATCTTCAGATAATGATTTGGCCCCAATTACTGTTTAAATACTGAGTTTGTTTTGTCCTGCACAATGCATGCAAAAGGGTTTCTAAAAAGAAATACCCGTGCCACTGCCACTGTGTCAAAGGAAACATGATGCCTGCTCCCTAGATATTCAACAACATTATCATATAAAAGGAGCTGCTAAAAATCCATGCGTATTTCTCTACCACTCTTCTATATGAATATTAGTGGGGAGGTTGGCTTCTTTCATTCATTACTGTGGCAACCCGTATGCAGGATTTCATGTGTATCTGTCCAAAGCATATGGGAGCCCTGATAAGTCTGATAAGCATATGGGAGCCCTGATACATCTGATCATTGCAGCAAAGGAAAACGCTGATGATGAATATCATTTTGCAATGACATCTCAAGTCTTTGCTAGCAGTAGACAAGGTTGCAAGGAAGATGAAGGAACACTAATAAGGTAGGTAGCTAGCTAGCTGGGGACTTACAGCACAGTGGCTACAAAACCATTTTACACCAAATGCTGAGTAAGCTCTAATAAGATAGAGATCTTTAAATCTTTATTACCTTCTCTGGTGACTTTACCTATTTATGATAGTTACCACTCTGTTACGTATGCCTTCTCTTCTGTGTTAGCTTTTGAACTTCGTATTGAATTTATGACCAAGATGAAAGTTTATATTAAAATAATACGTAACATGACACCCACACATTTCATGTTCCTTCTCAGCATATGGAAAGGCTTCAGAGTTAAAAAGAAAAAACAAACCAACACCTGTATATCTTGTTCATAGTATGCATGCTGCTTCCATATCTACAAACTTATTTAAAATTTATGTTTCTCAATTAAGTTTCAAGCATTTGAGATGTCTGTTTCCTATTTAGATCAAGAAGAAAGATACGCGGAAAATTTCCCATGCACTCAGAAGCGCTATTTGCAGTGGCATAATATCAGGATATACCAAGAAGTCAGTGACTAAGTCATAAATGCATTGAAAATATCATTTGAATTTCATTAGAAAATGGGGTGAAAACATTAAAAAGAGCTCCTCCAAACTTTTTAGGCAGGGCCAGTCTGAAGCAGGGCCAGTAGGGACCATTGCTTGTGCTCTGCGGTCAGAGGGGGCCACACAGGGAGGACAGTTCTGGTAGCCTCAGGTTTAGCGCTCTTGAGGTCCAGAGACAGGTTATTTCTGTGGGACCCTCCACCTGCCCCAACTCTCAGCCCCCAGGCTGGCTGCTTCCTGTGGGGGCCCTTCCCCTTCTCCCTCTTCACTTTCAGTAAATGACCAATCCCTGAATCCCCACTGCAAGAGGGCATGTATGAGAGAAAAAGCTTGTGATTTTAATGTGTGGCATGGAAGCCTGTGTGCGCACATCCATTTGTGGGGAAACATATTACACGACTTTGTTTTTGTAAGTAAACCATAGACAGCCAATTATTAAAGAGGTGGGGCTATAGAGGGTGGGGCCATGGAGCCCCCACATTTTATTTTCACCCTGGGCCCCACAACTTGTAAGGCTGGCCTTGTTTATAAAAATAAGATAAAGAGTTCATAGCTAGCAAGAAAACTTATGTAACAAAACAGATTATGAACAGCTTCCAAATCAGTTCCCAGGACTGATTTTAAGAGCCTCTCCTTGATTAACAAACAATCTTCAAGTGCCTGAACTCAGAGTTCCAGTGGGGTCTGAAAACTGTTGGGGACTTAGCAGTGTAAATTCAAAACAGGCTAAAGGAAATCAAAGAAACCAGCTCTATAATTTAATTGTATTATGTACGAACTGTGATGCCAAGCCAAATACACAGTCAACAGCTCTGCAGCCAGCACCAGTGGAAGAATTAGGAGGTTAAATTGCCAGAACTGAATTTGCTGCCTGATGACTAAAGTACAAAATAAATTAGGAATAATTCTATAGATGAAAGGCATTAAACATTATTTATGAAGGGAGTCGACAAGTTCCTCAGTGCCCACCAATAAATATAAGTAAAGAGCAAAAATACTGAAAAGAAAGAAAAGCTACTGCTTTAGCAAAGACTAACGGTTACAAATCATATTTAAGCTCTAGCATTTGAATAATAAATGTCAACCACCAGCACACAGTGAAGTCACCAGATTGGCAACTCATTGTGTGAAAGCTACACTAAAGAAGTAATAGGGCACTGGATGCTTGAGAGACCATGAAATGAGAAGCTAAGCCTCTGCTTTGATTCCAGCCCAGCTTGATGACTACACAATACAGCTGTTTAGTCAGTGGCTTATTCAGAATGTGCTACAAGCTCACACCCCTGAATCTGTCACTAGCTGCAATCTCAAGAAAGAGGCAAGGTCAAAGCATTCCTGATAAGAACACAAGTAGTGCCATATTGGGTCAGACCAACGGTCCATCCAGGGCCGGTGCAGCCATTAGGCGAACTAGGCGGCTGCCTAGGGCGCCAACTTGTAGGGGCGACACGCCACCGTGCTGCAGAGCTGAGTCCTGGCCCCCGAGGATTTATTTTATTTTATTTATTTATTTATTTTCATAAATTTGTACCCCGCCCCTCCTGCCATGCAGCTCGGGGCAGCTTCCAACATTAAAATACAATAAAATCAATAAAATTCACATAAATAATATAAAATATTAAAACAGGACTAAGGAACAATATCAACCAAAGTAGGTGGGGGAGCTAAAACCACCCTTCCCTACCCTCCCTCCCTCCCAAAGGCCTGGGCGAACAGCCAGGTCTTACAACTTCGCCAGAATGTCAATAGGCTAGGGGCCAGGCGAGCTTCCTCCGGAAGGGAATTCCAAAGCCGCGGTCCAACTACCGAGAATGCCCTCTCCATTGTGGCCCCCCGCTTAACACGGGGGACCTCCAAGAAGGCACCCCCGGCAGACTGCAGGAGCCGCTCTGGGGCGCGGAGGGCGAGGCGGACCCTGAGGTATGAGGGGCCCAGACCGTGTAGGGCTTTATAGATCATCACCAACACCTTGAACCTGGCTCGGCACGCTATCGGCAGCCAGTGCAGAGCTCGGAGCACAGGTGTAATATGCTCCCGGCGGCCCGTCCCCGTGAGAACACGGGCCGCTGCATTCTGCACTAGCTGCAGCCTCCGAACCAAGAACAAGGAAAGCCCCACGTAGAGCGCGTTGCAGTAGTCGAGCCTCGAGGTGACGAAGGCATGGATGAGGGAGGCCAGGTCCGGCCCAGAGACATACGGACGCAGCCTACGGACTAGATATAGCTGGCGGAAGGCAGCCTTAGCAACTGCCTCCACCTGCCGCTCCAGGCGGAGGTCTGCGTCCAATATCACCCCCAGACTCCGAACCTGCTGAGCTATAGGAGGGCGAACCCCCCCCAACTAGGGGGGCCACCACCCCCTTCGCTCTCCCCACCAACATCACCTCCGTCTTATCGGGGTTGAGCTTCAGTCTGCTCTGCCGCATCCATTCCGCCACAGCCTCCAAACATTGGGATAGCAACGAGATAGCAGGGTCTGGGTCAGTAGAAAAAGAGAGGAGGCAGGAGCAGGGCCAGTAGGAATCATTGCTTGTGCTCTGTGTTTAGAAGGGGCCACACAGGGAGGACAGTTCTGGTAGCCTCAGGTTTAATGCTCTTGAGGTCCAGAGACAGGCTATTTCTGTGGGACCCTCCACCTGCCCCCAGGCTGGCTGCTTCCTGTGGGGGCCCTTCCCCTTCTCCCTCTTCACTTTCAGTAAATGACCAATCCCTGAATCCCCGCTGCAAGAGGGCATGTGTGAGAGAAAGAGCTTGTGTTTGTTACGTTTGGCATGGAAGCCTGTGTGCGCACATCCATTTGTGGGGAAACATATTGCACTACTACTGTACCTCTTACTGTACCCTATTACTGTACCTCTTCTATTTCTGCTATATCTGTTTTGAGATGTGGTGACTAGAACTGCACATAATATCCAAGGTGTGGTCACACCATAGATTTAATAGTGGCATTATGATATTTTTGGGGAAGGAAGTCGGTAGGGATGGGGGAGATGGGTAGTGGGCAGGGGTTGGGACGGAATGTTTTTATGATGTACTCAGTTTTTATGTGTTTTTGTTAACCGCCCTGAGCTAGGTGCAGGGTATTAAATTTTAGAAATAAATAAATAAAATAAATGTATGAATAATTCCTAACATTCTGTTTGCTTTTTTGACAGCCACCAAATGAGCTGAGGATTTCAATGTATTATCCACAATGGCTCCAAGGTGCTTTTTCCTAGTGGTAAATTCTAATTTAGAACCCATCATTGTGTACATAAGGTTTGGATTGTTTTTCCCTATGTGTACCACTTTGCACTTGTCCACATTAAATTTCATCTGTCATTTAGATGCCCAGTCACACAGTTTCGCAAGACCCCCCTACAATTCTTCACTGTCTACTCGTGTTTTAATTACCTTGAATAACTTGGTGTCAGCTACATATTTGATTACCTCACTCCTTACTCCCCTTTCCAGATCACTGATAAATATCCACGATTGTTCACACCATCAAAAAATTCCAATAGATTAGTGAGGCACGACTTCCATTTTCTAAATCCATGATGAATCTTCCCCATTAAACCATGTTTATCGATATGCCCCATTATTCTGTTTTTAATGATAATGATGATGGTAGCTGGGACTGTGGTTCCTCCTCATAATTTAATGATGGGTGGTAGCTGGTTGTGGTTCCTCTGTGTATGAAGTAATTTCCAGGGATGAGAAGACAGTTCAGTCATATTTATTTATTATTAAAATTTATATGCCGCTCTGTCCTGCTACAAGCATTTCGGGGCGGCTAACAACATTTAAAAATACAAGATAAAATACACTAAAAGTTTAAATAACCCAGTATAACCCCCCCCCCCCCAAATGCCCTCCCTAACCCAACCCACCCATCCCATCTCCCTCAGTAAAAGTTAATTCTATGCCCTTTGTCATGGTCGGATCATTACCTCCTGCAGGCCAGACTCCTAGTGCACAATAGCCCCCAGAAACGAGTGGGACCTATTAGAATGGTTCAGCCCCGGAGGCTGATGGAACTGCAATGGTTCTAAGACATGCTGGGGAAGGTGTCCTTGGACCTTGATGGCCACTTTGCTGATGATCTCATCCAAGCATGGAACATCTTGCTGGAGGGGGCCATCGACTGGGTGGCTCCGAGGCATCTGCTGCCACCGCTTCATCATCATAGGGCTGATTGGTTTACTGAGGAGCTGCAGTGTATGAAGCGGGAGGGACCGCAGTTGGCACGATGCTGGCGTCGTTCTCGCGCTCAATCCGATAGGCTACAGCATTGGGCCTATTTGCAGTCCTATGCTGTGGCCATGAGGGTGGCAAAGAAGGAATTCTTTGCCGCCCTCATAGCTGCTGCAAAGTCGCACCCGGCGGAGCTCTTCCGGGTGGTGAGAGGGCTGGTCAGTCTGGCCTCCCTCTGCCTGGAGGGGGAGATATCCCAGGCTCGATGTGAAGAGTTTGTTACCTACTTTGCAGAGAAGATTGCTCAGATTCAGTGCGATTTCGGAGCCGGGATTGATGCAGAGGAAGGAGAGCTTGGGGTTATGGATGCCCTGTCTGGTCCATCTTTGTGGGATCAGTTTCAGGAAGTGACACCAGCTGATGCTGTGGGTGTCCTGGGGTCTGTTAGGGTCACCTTTTGCGAAATAGATCCATGCCCATCCTGGTTGGTGAAAACCTCCAGGGAGACCCTAGGGCCGGTGCTGGTGGGGGTTATCAATGCCTCCCTTCAGGAGGGTAGGGTGCCAGACTGTCTCAAGGAGGCAGTAGTGCGGCCCCTGTTAAAGAAACCATCTTCGGACGTTGACGCACTGGCCAGTTACCGACCTGTCTCTAACCTTCCCTTTTTAGAGAAGGTTACTGAATGGGTTGTGGCCCAGTAGCTCTGGGGTCATCTGGATGGCATCAGTTCTCCAGACCCTTTTTAGTTGGGGTTTCGCCCAGGGTATTGTACCGAGACTGCATTGGTGGCCTTGGTGGACAACCTCCGCTAAGAGATGGATTCAGGGCGTTCAACACTACTCATCCTGTTAGATTTCTCAGTTGCTTTTGATACAATGGACTATGGGTTGTTGCTGAGAAGATTGCGGTCCCTCGGTGTGTTTGGACGGGACGGTCCTTGGATGGTTCCGCTCATTCCTCTCAGGAAGGAGTCAGCAGGTGGTGTTGGGGGCTGAAACATCTAGCCCTGGGGATGACTCTTGTGGCGTACCGCAAGGTTTTATTTTGTCTTCATTATTGTTTAACATCTATATGCAACCCCTTGGGGAGGTTGTGGGATGGTTTGGTGTGCGTTGCCACCAATATGCTGATGATACCCAGCTATACCTCTCATTTTCAGCTTACCCAGACCCTGCATCTTGGTGCTTTCCCAGTGTCTGGAGGTAGTGGCTGACTGGATGCGTCGGAGGATGAATCCTGATAAAATGGAGGTGAGGTTGGTGGGTCGGGCGGCGGGGGGTGATGGCTCCCCTCATTGAGGGGGTTCACCCCCCACTGGCTCCCTGGGTCCGGAGCTTGGGAGTCCTGTTGGACCCCAGTCTTTGGCTGGATTGCCAGGTACAGGTGGTGGCAAAGGGAGCCTTTCATCAATTACATCTTGTGCGGAGGCTCCGGTCATATGTTTTGGACTCCGACCTGACCACCCTCATCCATGCGTTCATCACCTCGAAGCTGGATTACTGCAATGCATTCTACATGGGGCTGCCCCTGGTGACTGTTTGGAAGCTGAAACTGGTGCAGAATGTGGTGGCCCATCTTCTGACAGGCCCGGACCGTAGGGAGCACATAACACCAGTACTCCGAGCCCTGCACTGGTTGCCTATAGCATTCCAAGCATTCAAGGTGCTGGTTTTAACCTTTAAAATCCTACATGACTTTGACCCCTCCTATCTGAGAGACCACCTCACTCCTTGGGTCCTGGGGTGATCCCTGCGGTCCACCGGGGGTGCCTTCTTGGATGTCCCCTGGGTTAGCTGGGGGCCCACAATGGAGAGGGCATTCTTGGTGGTCATACCGCGGCTGTGGAACTCCCTCCTGGAGGAAGCTCGACTGACCCCGAGTCTTCTGGCCTTCCGCTGGGCCTGTAAGACCTGGCTGTTCATCCAGGCCTTCAGGGAAGGGAGTGGGTAGGGGTGGGGGAGACGGGTAGTGGGCGGGGGGTTGGGTTGGGTTAGGGAGGGTTTGTGTATAGGTTATTTTAATCTGAGAGTTTTAGGTTGTTTTAATTGTATTTTAGTTATGTGTTTTAAAATGCTGTTAGCCGCCCGAGATACTTGTAGCAGGAGGTGGCGACATATAAATTTAAATAAATAAATAAATAATAAAGGCCCGGCGGAACAATTAGGTCTTACATTGTCTATGGAAAGAGGGGATGTCAACGGCCAGGCAGACCTCCAACAGAAGAGAGTTCCACAGCAGTCACAGAAAAAATGCCCTCCTCGTGGTCGACACATGGGAAACCCGGGGGACCTCAAGGAGGGTGTCCCCAGCTGACTGCAGAGATCGATCCAGGATCCAGAGGGTAAGGCAGTCCTTCAGACAGGTGGGGTCCAGGCCGTTTAGGGATTTAAAGGTCAAAACCAACTCCTTGAATTGGGTCCAGAAGACTATTGGCAGCCAGTGCAGAGAGCAAAGTACTGGAGTAATGTCCTCGCGTCAGCCCGTCCCCTTCAGGAGATGGGCCGCCACATTCTGCACCAGCTGCAGTCTCTGGACCAGCACCAAGGGTAGCCCCACATAGAGTGCATTGCAGTAGTTCAATCTCGAGGTAATAAAAGCATGGATGATTGTGGCCAGGTCTGAGTCCAAGACATACGGCCTAAGCCTAAGCAGATGTAACTGGCGGACTGCACCCTTCACCACAGCCGCCACCTGGACATCCAGGTGGAGCTTCAGATCCAGGAGCACTCCCCAGACTACGGACCTGAGATACCAGGGGAGGACGGACCCCATCGATGATGTGGGCCATCGCTCCCCTGGCTTTCCCCACAACCATCACCTTCATCTTGTCAGGATTTAACTTCAAGTGGCTCGCCCACATCCAATCCTCAACAGACACTGGGTAAGCACGGAGACTGCCGGACCTGGGTCCGATGAAAATGAGAGAGATAGCTGGGTATCATCAGCATATTGATGACATCTTACACCAAACTCTCTGACAACACATTGAACAAGAGAGGGGATAAAAATAGTACTTAAAAGAATGATCAATAGATCTGATGTGAATTTTGTGGAAAATGGATAAATAGACACGTTTCCTCAAGGAATATACTGGCATAGGAGGGAAAACACATACCAGCCAGCATCCATAAACATGCAAGTTGGGAAGAGGAATAGCCATGCATCTCTTGAAGACTGCAGAAGAAGGAAATGGGAAACCTTGATCCTAATGGTGACAGGGAACCATGGTGTGAGATTTCCTTTCTAGAGGATTTAGTTAGTTTTAGTTGTATTTTCAACCCGCTATCTCTTGCCACAGACAACTTGGAGCAGCTCACAACAGTAAATAGACATTTAAAATCTTATAAATCAGTATAAAACAGTCTAAACATAAGGCGAAACCACATAAAACATCGCCCCCCCCTCACCTTCCTACCTGACTCCCTCACCAAAGGCCTGTTGGAACAGCCAGGTCTTACACTGTCTTCAGAAAGAGGGGAGGGCAGGGGCTAGGTGAGTCTCCATCGGGAGAGAATTCCACAGCCTAGGGGACACCACCAAGAATGCCCTCCCCATTGTTGCCACCTGGGAAACCTCGAGTCGGGCATCCCCGGCGGACCACAAGAGCCGCACCCCGGCCCGGGGCATGAGGTGGTCCCGCAGGTAGGTAGGACCCAGGCTGTTTAGGGCTTTATAGGTCAATACCAACACCTTGAATCGGGCCCAGAAAACAATAGGCAGCCAGTGCAGAGAATGAAGCACTGGTGTAATGTGCTCGCGGAGACCCATCCCCGTTAGGAGGCAAGCCACTGCATTCTGCACTAGCTTCAGCCTCTGGGCCATCATCATGGGTAGTCGCACATAGAGTGCATTGCAATAGTTCAGTCTAGAGGTGATAAAAGCATTGATGATGGTGACGAGGTCAGAGTCCGAAATATACGGCCACAGCCGCCACACCAGATGTAACTGGCAAAAGGTGCTCCTCTCCATCGCTGCCACCTGGGAATCCAGGCATAGCTGCGAATCGAGACGCACCCCCAGACTATGGACCTGAGTAGCTAGAGCAGGGCAGACCCCGTCAAGAACAGGAGCCACCACACCTCCCGCCTTACCCACCAACATCACCTCCATCTTGTCGGGATTCAGAAAAGGATAAAAAAAGGATGTAGGACTGTGAGGGGAGAGGATATAGGGAGTGGCAAAATTTGTCTCTTTAGTCACTTAGCCAGAAATTTTCATTTGTGTGAATCCAAAACTTCAAGGAAAGTTTCACAAACTCAGGAAAAATAAAACCCACTCACTTGGTAGATCATAATTGTGATAACTGTGAAAACTGAACTGTAGCTTGTTACCCAGTTACAGTGCATGGGATCGCCACGGTGGGTGGGTAGGGGTGTATGCACGCTCCTGCACTCCAGCTACTCAACATGTGTTTTTTTTCTGGCTATGTTAGTTACACTGTTGTTTGGTTTAGCATTGTCCATACAGAATCTTCACAATGGCTAAGTCCATAAGAAAGTAATCTAAGAAGACCTCTTCTCTGCATTTGATCTTCTGCTCAGAGACAAACTCTACCTCACTCTTAAAGGCTGTACAATTTTTGTCTGTTCTACATTAAGAATTCTAAACCAGCCCAGTATGCTATCTGGTCTAGATTAAAGGTGGGGCTGGTCAAAATATATCCTGATTTTTTAAAAAACATGGAAAATAATGTTTTCATTTTAAAAGATTCATCAAATATTCTTGTGTTTCCAAAAGAGAAAAATTAAGTCCATCAAAAGGTTTTGGTGGCCTATATTAACTTTTTCACTTCACCAACATCAATTCATGGACACATTGTACACACTAAACAAAATCGTTCTCTCTATAGTGCATCCAGAAAGAGAAACACTGTTAAGAAAATGGTCTAAGCAAAATTTCGGGATTAGTTTTGACTACGTAAAGTTTATAAATCAATAAAGGTTTGAATAAACAAACAAAATGTTGAAGCTTCACAGTTTTTCTAAGTACAAATCTTCCTTTCCTTTTTATTACAAAAGAGACAATACAAAAATGGATTTGATGTGGAAGTTTGCAAGTTTCCTTGAACCGCAGATGGACTAACTAAAGATTATGGTTCTTTTGCATGGATGCCCCCCCCCCTCACTCACGTGTGCGGGCAGGTGGGTGGGGTGTTCGTGGGATCACCACGGTGGGTGGGTGGGTGGGTGTGCGCGTTCCCACACTCCAGCCACCTCCGCCCACGAGCGGAGCAACAGGCGTCCATGGCAGATGCTCCGTGCATGGAAAAGGGTGGTGAAGGTGGGTGGGCGTCCATGGGATGGGCCACCCATGTGCCACCCACCTACCGCCGCCTCCGCGCACCCCTCACAGACCATGGAGGCGGGGCGGTCTATTTGAAAACGGCCTATGAAGTATAGCACAGTTGCTCTGAGAATGATGCATGAGCTCTATTTATTATTATTATTTTATTCATTTATTTTTATCCTGCCACTCCTGCCTCTGGCAGCTCGGAGCAGCTCACAAAATAAATACAATCAAATACAATAAAATCTAAAAATACTCAGTTAAAACACAATGAAAAAAACCAAAATAACTTATTTCAAGGAATACAATTTTACTAGGGAATACAAGTATTTTGGCACTGGCACTAGTTAACAAAAATGTTGATTAAGCAGTACAGTGGGAAATATTAATTCACTCTTTGTAGTCAGGCAGGGCAACGTTAAATTTTAATTTATAATAGCTTTTGTTAAAGTAAATATTAGCAACTGGTGCCCCAATGTCCTGCTTTTTCCCTACTGCTATTGCAGCTCGTGGGGGTTGTGGGAAAGAAGGGAATGGGCTGGCACACACCCAGCAGGCACACACCCACCCAGGGCCACTAGGGATGTGCAAATGCGGTTCAGAAGTTTGGACCGAACTCAAATCGTTCGGTCGACCAAACTGAACTCGAATTCGACCAAACTGTTTGGTCGAATTTGAACCAGTTCGGAAGGCCAAAACACCCGGTTTTGAATGTACAAACTCGGTTCGGAAGTTCGGAATTTGACCGAACTCGAATAGTTTGGTTGACCGAACCTAACTTTCGAACCAAACTTGATTTTCGAACCGAACCAAATTTCCTAACTCAGTTCTGTTCGTACATCCCTAAGGGCAACACCGACCAAACACCCATGATGTTTACATGGACTGCCCGGTCACCTAACAGAGGGGAAACCACGCCCAGCACGGTAATGTTATAACATGGCCAAGAGAGGGTAAATGAAGCAGCGACACATGGCCCTACACTGCCAGACTCCCGAGTGGGCAAGGGAGGAGGGAGCTGGAATGTTAAGAGATACAAAGAAACAGCCCGTCAAGCCCCGAGACACAGGCCAGACAGCCGGGTGCCACAGACCCCTCAGAACCCAGACCACACCCGTACACCAAAGTGCACACAAGCACACAGGGAAACCCAGCAGGATGAGGGAGAAAGGGGACCGCAACCGGGGAAGGGGGGGCAAGAGCATGCACAGCCATCGAGAAGAACAAGCGCGCCCTGAAACTGATGGGGACCACAGCAACACCCTCCAGCAAGGACCACCACTCACAGAGCCCCCCAAATCCTGGAACAACATGCCAGGAACAGGACAGCTGGGTTGGGGGTGGCAGGTGCCAAAGCGCAAGCTGGAGCCAGGATCAGAGGGCACAGAGCAGACAGGCGCTTCTCAAAAAAACACAAGCCAGCTGCAAAGCAGCAGCAGCCCAAGTATGGGGCAACACACCATGGCAGGGAATGGGGCGGGGGTGGGGGACACTGAAACCCACACAAAAGTGGAGGGGGTATGACCCAGATGAGAGGGTACCAAAGGGCCAAGCCAAAGAGGACCCACTGATACAAAGTGCAACCACGGGGGTGGCGGGGGAGGGACACAGAGCACAGGACCCATGCCCTGCCAGACAACTACTTCACACCAACCAGACATGGTCTGCACAGAGGGGTACAACAGAGGGAAGGAGGACACAGACACCAGGGGGAAGCAAGAAAACCAGTTTTCTTTTTCACCACCTCCTCCTGCTCCCTGGTCCTCTCGTTAATCATCGCCTGCACTAAAGGAGAGAAGAAGAGAGAGCACACCAGTAGGACAGGCCACAACATCCAGGGAGCCCACACATATGGGGTGGGGGGTGGGGGAACAGACACACACACAGAGGGGTATCACATGGATCTCCTGGTAGATCCAGCACAAAGCTCAGCAGCCACCCGCTGAAGCTGACTGGCCATCTCCCCCAGCTGCAGCACCATCAGGAACATAATCACAGCAGCTAGAAGGGAAGAGGAAGTGGGAGATGGGGACAGGGGGCCAGCAACGACAGGGGGAGCGCCCTGGTCGCCACCCGAAAGCTCATAACAGTCCAACCATTCCCACCGGGCCCTCCCAGCCACCGCCACAGTGGTGGAGCCCAAGGGAACACACAGGGAGGTGGATTGCACCCAGAGGGTCGCCCAGACTCACGCTCAGGAGCCCTCCGGTTGCGGTGCCCCTGAATGGTTGCAAGGGTAGGAATGGGGGACGAACAGGGGACGGTAGACACAGCGCACCACAGGGTCGGAACCAGAACAAGATCAGGCAAATAGGAACAGACAGTAGCGCATGGAGAGAAGGAAGGATCCTGCTCCATGCAGGAAGCAAAACCCTGCTGGTATTCCCATGGTCTACACAGCCAGAAAGGCACCAACCTGCACTACATGGCAACTGTTCAATGGGCGTGGAGGATCAAGGCCAGGTGCCAAGTGATGGTGGGGATGGAAGCATCGCACAACTGCCTCGTCCTCTCCAGGTTGCCCCTCAATGTGTATGGGCATCAGGTGACTCTACCCACTCGATGGATGGCCTGGGCATGGTCACAGAGCAATGACTGGTGGGAGAACATGCTTGCGACACCTGGCTCGACGAGGAGTGGATCGATCACTTCCGAATGACCCGCTCCCTGCTGACCTGGATCACCAAGATGCTCGACCCCCACCTCCGCAGGAACAAAACGGGGGCTTGTCAGCTCCCTCCCCTAGGTGGGTGGGTGTCCTTGCTCTTACCTCGCTCTCTGGATCACTCTCCTTCCTGTGCTCCATGGCTGTGGTTTGGGGCGGGGATGCAGGTGGTGCCGGGGCTGCGTTGCTCCCTCTGCCCTGTGTTGGGAAGGGTGTGCTGTCAGTAGCTCTCCTGCCCCCCTCCCCAGTGCTCTTGGCCCGGGCCCCCCTCCCCATGGCAACCCAGGGTCCCCCCGCTTAATCTGCCTCTTCCTGTGCATGTCGTGGCACTGGCTCCCTTGGTTTTGTCTTGAGCTTTTCTGCCTGACATGTTGGGAGCCGGCGCAGCCATGTCCTCGTGGGCTTCTCCTGTAAGGGCTCCCGGGCATTCTGTGTGACCCCCAGTGGGTGTGTCTGCTTATGGGCTCCTACAGGGCCCCTCTAGCCGTGTCTCAGTGGTTTGTGCGGACCCTTCCCATGGGTGTATGTGTTTTGCCGTTTACACGGATGGGTGGGTGCAGAACACCCATCTCCACCTGGCTCCTTCCCGG
Source organism: Sphenodon punctatus (assembly GCA_003113815.1). Taxonomy (NCBI): domain Eukaryota; kingdom Metazoa; phylum Chordata; class Lepidosauria; order Sphenodontia; family Sphenodontidae; genus Sphenodon; species Sphenodon punctatus. The sequence goes on along the minus strand of QEPC01014905.1, from coordinate 1,673,214 downwards.
CTGCTCCATGGGTGTTGATGGATGGGTCATGGGAGCATGCACACTCACCCATTGACGTTCACACGGACGCTCTCCCACCCATCCGATGGGTGTTCATGGGTTTTGCAGGTGGGTGGCGTCTATGTGAAAACGGCCTATGAATGTGAGTAAAACACCTGTATTGAAAAATTAGGCAGCTTTGTTTGTGGACAGAACTTCTATTTCCTTTGCTTTGCAACTTTATTAAAACAGAGTTGAGGGCTTTCAGAATCTCATTGAGTATTCAGCCTCTTTCAGAATCATGCTCCTGGTTTTCATTGATGATTTTGTAATTAAATCTTCTATAAAGGTCTCGCTGATGATATCTCATAAATAAACCCTTTCCCCCCTATCTCCATCGTACAGTTAAAGAAATGCCAGGTTTATCTAGTTAAACAGGCTCCACAAGCGCTAATCTCGGTTTTAAGAGAAGGATTTAATTTTCTTCTTTTTATTCTCCAAATACATGAAAGATTTAAGTGATAAAAATGTGAAGACAAAGTGAGACTTCAGAGGTAAGGGAAGTGCAATTCTTTTCCTACCTATCTTAAACTCTATTGTTCATGGAGATTATCATATTTTTATTTGCAGTGAACAGCAGGATTGTCAAAGCTAATGCACAAAGGAGTTGGACATCCCGAAGACCTTGCAAAAGCCATAATTTGAACTTGACAAAAGATATAAACCATAAATGTTAGGACATTGGGGGCGCATGGTCCTTGAGTTCTGGTCATTCAAGTTCGCTTTGTCCTTCCTACTACAAAGCGTGAATCAATATTTCCCACTGTACGGCTTAATCAACATTTCTGTTAACTAGCGCCAGTGCCAAAATACTTGTATTCCCTAGTAAAATTGTATTCCTCCAATAGAAACACCTTCTATGTCCATTGATACCAAGTAGACGCTCTGGTGAACTACAGCTTGGTTGCATCTTACGAAGTCTGATTTTCACCAGACTCCTCCTCACCTAGGTACGTATTGATAACCTACAGCAAGGATCCATATTTAGGTTCCTGGATCACAGCAAATCTTCGTTCTAATGACCTGGTCTATCAGACTTTTAGCGCTCTCGCCTCTGCCTGCCCCTTTAGCCCCCATCTGCCCCCTCAACCCATTTGTTCCTGCTTCCTGTCTTGTCCTGGACCTTTTCTTGAACTCATCACATGGCCGTTGACCTATTTATTTATTTTATTTGGATTTGTATTCCACCCTTTCTCCAAGGCTAAAAACAACTCGCAACATAAAAGATGCAATAAATAAATAAAAATAAAAATTGGTAAAAATATTAAAGTATATAAAATTCCAAACAGAACCACTCCCTGCACCCCCCCGCCCCGAATCCTATCCCTACTTGCTAAAACCAAATAAATACATTGCCTCTGGAAAATGACACACTGCTGTAACCACAAGCCACCACTAGTTTTCAGGCTCCCAAGATGTGACCTTCGCGTAGTCATCGGATTAAATGCCCTGCCTGTCCCCACAAATCTAACGTCTCCACACATGTATGCACAAGGCTGACCTGGGATTCTCACGCTTACATGGTTATGCTCCATGGCTAGGGCCCAGCCAAAAATGTAGAATCAACGTACTTATACATCGCATCAAGAATGTGGCCACAGTGTGCAAAAAAGACTTGCAGTAATTAAAAAAAAAAGAAGAAGAAGAAAGTCTGAAATACTAGTATAGACATTAAATGTGTGAAAATGTCAAAAACATCTAATTGACTTATTGGACTTAGTAGCAGCAGTTGTAGTAGTAACTTATTGGAGCATTTATATCATTTAGACAAGAGAACTTTTGTAACAAGTCATTTAGATGTTTTTGACGAGTGCACCTTGATTCCCTTGACATGAACATGTTATTCAGAATCTCATTTTCCTCATGACAAGAGTATATGAAGAGATTTGCTGAAGCCACCTGCATTTTGTTCAAAAATGAAGGCGATTCCTTCATAGGCAAGGTGTGTAGTCAAATGACTAGGTGAAGGTCGCATCTTAGGAGGCCTGATAAGATGGTAGGAAAAGTGAAAGGACATTGCATCTGGTAGAGAACATGAGGACAAAGTTGCTCACATTAACATTATTAGGGGAATATTAAGTTTAAAAACATTTCATTAGAAGAAATTCCAAATGGAAGTATATTTTCTTCACTGACAAATTGGGGATTAACTCTTAATTTTCTGGATCATTAAACACAAATAGCTATTACTCCAGACTCCCATGGGGTAGTTTAGAAAGGCACTTTAGGGCATTTTTCCTCTGCCAAGTAACTTTTATTTTTAAAGCTTAAGAATGTCTAATGAGTTGGTGATTTAGTTACAATTTTCTGAAAATTAGACTTCCCAGAATGTCTTCTTTCTGAGGAAAACCTGGAGTGAACTTTGCACATGTACGTCCCAATCCAGATGCTACCCTGCATGGCCAGCTAGGAGCGACACATCCAACTGCCCATCTGAAGGTATAGCTGGGGGATGCATGCTCCTGAAAGCCATGCAGCACCCACTCATATACCAGTATGGCCGTTCAGACAATCACCTTCAATCTGGATTTATAGGGAATAATACCGGTATTATGCTTGTCTGAAAACAGCTTCAGGCCTTGAACTGATAGCCCCGAGAGTTCTACAGCTGTGCTCAACTCCACAGCAACACCCTCTGCTCTGTGGCTCACTCAAGACCTTGCCCAATGAACCCTTTTCAGCTCCAACCCAGCCATGCCCCCAGCTTCCTGACTGGCTGCCTGTCAGCTTCTAAGGTTGGCTGGCAGGAACAGGAAGCTGGGTGGAGCAATGTGTCACTTCCAATTCCTGTGGCCTGACTTTCTGTTCCTGATCGTCTAACCCTCTGTGCTTTGCCCTGGACATGTGCATTGTTTCTGCCCGGAGTTAGCTCTGGGTGTCTTGCTCTTTGAAAAAGAAACCTGACCCTGTGCATGGCTCGGATCTGATCTTAGTAGTTACAGATCTGACGGTCCCCAGTATTAGCACAGTTGGGGGTGGGGGAGTGGGTATCTATATTACAAATGAGTTGTAATTAGGGTTGCCACCTATGTATATTTGTTCAGGCCACATATGGAAAATACATGTTACAGGGCCTGCATTGGTACCTATGGCACTAATGCAGGCCCTGCAACATGTATTTTTCATAAGTGGCCTGGAAAAATATACATAGGTGGCAACCCTAGTGTAATATTCCTTCCATTTTCCTAAGTATTAAGAATGTGTTTGAAGAGATAGTTCTTATGGTTCTACACATATAATAAAGCAGCATCGTCACTACAAGAAATGTACTTAAACCAATCTAGTGCAAATACATCAAGAAATTTCCTCAAACTCTATGTAATACCTAGCACCTGAAAATCTATTTGAAACACACTCTCCTGTATTGAATTTCTGTATAAAACAGCTGATTTAAGCAGCTGATAGAGTATGGCAGGTGCCCCATTCATTGTGTTATCATTTTATACAGTCTGTCCATAAAACCCCAAGAGAAGGATGCACTGTCTGTCCATGAAAAATAACCCACTGTCTGTGGCTTATGGAAACAGCGATAGAATGTTAAATACCTTGGAAAAACCAATGCAGAACCTTTTACATTATTCCAGCAGCACTTTTCTGCATTATTCACACAATGAAGAAAGTAATGCAGTTAAACAGACACTATAATGAGGAGCTGAAAAAAACAGTTTTTTTTTAATTAGTTTGCAAAACAAAAGCTTCCAAAATTTAAAATAATGAAGTAACATGGCTGCTGCACATGATGTGAAGAATGCATTATTAGAGACAGAAGTAAATGTCAAATATAATATACTACAGCAATATTCCACAGTTCAGCTATCGCTCTTTTATTTCTTGTTCTTGTATAACTCCTGCTGTTAACTGTTCATCTCCCATCAATTTTACCCTCATCAGCAATTGCCCTGGTCAGACATAAAGGCTGTTTCAGTTTAATTAAATGCTTCTGCTAACGAGACGCCATCAGGCAAGTTCAGGCTTGCCTTAAGCCACAGCTATCGCACACAAGCAGGTGGTTGCAAATATTACATACATGTTAATTGTGAATTTGCTAGGGAAATTATACATGGATGTAAGCATCTCTTAAGCAGGGACGGGCTCTGGAATGGAATTAATATAAAATCAAATACTATTTATTCAGTTTCTCTACAATGGGAATAATTTGCTGTAGACTGTTTACAGAACACCGCTTCTTACAGCAGAAGGGAAACTACTACAACAACACGTTGCCCCTGTATTAAGAATCAGAAAGTATTGGCATTTTCCATTATGTTATTCATATGTCAATATCTTCTCCCAACATAAATCTTTAACTCATTTTTGAAGACATTATTTTCCTGTCTACAAGAGAAAGCATTCTGGAAGAGAGATACAAAAGGCTAGTAAACCTTCCAGCCTGACAGATTAATTGGTGCAAGTTACAGCACTCAGCTTAAACCTTTGCTTATGTTGGAAATTGTTACCACACTCATCATTACAAGTACGTGACAGGTTTCACACTCTCCAGGACAGACCTTTGCCCTTTGGTACCTCAGATTATTCCAGTCTCACAGCAGCTTGAGGAGTTCAGGCCCCGGGGTCAATTCTTAAGCACATTTTCAAGCCTTTACCTCCAGAGTGTTCCAAGCTCACAGAAACCTGGGGAGTTTGAAAAAAACTCTCAAGACCTGCAATAAAACTGAGAGTTGGCAGCACACACAGTTTGTAAATCGGCCGCAGCTGCAGCAGGGATGGGTGTGTGCATGGCAGTGTGGGCAGTGCAAGAGGTGGTGTACACAGGTGCACACCGATCTTCCCCCCCTTACATCCCCCCCCCCCCCCCCGCATCTTCACTCATGGAGCAATCTCCATTTTGGCCAATTGCTCCGTGAGAGGTTGATGGGTGGAGGTGGGTGTGCATGCATGTTTCACAAGAGCGCGCATGCACGCCCACTCACCCACCACGGTAGTCACATGGGCGGCACCCACTCATGCCCACGCAGAGGACCTGCGTGGGCATGAGTTGGTGCATCTCGTGTAAAAAGGGCCACAGAGAATAATAATATTGTAGAACATCCGGAGTAGTTGCTTAGTTCCATCAGTACATCAAGGGCCATCCCAGGCCCCTCAACACAGAAAGCCAGACAGGAGAGGAGACAGTCTCTCTGCTATTCCAAAGAGCTGTTAGTGCTACCAAATTTTTGGGAGGCTCATCCAGGATAGATAGAAAGTTAGTGGGTGGGAATGGGATTTCTTGCTACTGAAATGCAAATTTGCACTAAAAAAGTAAATATAGTTTTCAAGAAAGACTATGCCTCTCATATTTTATTTATTTATTTATTTATTTCCTTATATTTATATGCCCCCCCCCCCAATGCCTACGGCATCTCGGGGCAGCTTCCAACATAATATAAAACATTTTTTTTAACATAAAGTCTAAAACATCTTAATTAAAACAAATTTAAAACACCCCACACAGAAATTAACTCACCCCCCCACCCTCCCCTCCAAAGGCCTGGGCGAACAGCCAAGTCTTACAAATACGTCAAAAGGCCAACAGGCCCGGGGCCAGGCGAGCCTCCTCCGGGAGGGAGTTCCACAACTGCAGTCCGGCCACTGAGAACACCTTCTCCATTGTGGCCCCCCGTCTTACATGGGGGACCTCCAGAAAGGCGCCCCCGGTGGACCGAGGGATCGCTGTGAGGCGTGGAGGGTGAGGCGGTCCCCGAGATATGAGGGGCCCAGACCGTGCAGGGCTTTGTAAATCCTATAAATATGAACAATGCATTCTCAAGACTTTATGGATTGTTGTTCATAGAATTATATTTCAAAGAAAATTAAATATGCACATATATAAAAATGCCACTTGTTCTCCCCAATGCTGCTTGCTCTCCTTTACTCTGGCTGCTCACCCGCTCTTTCTCAGACCCCTTTATAAAGCTGCGTGCTCTCTCAGCCATCCATTTGCAACAACCAGAATTTTCTCTATTGGAGTTGAAATTCAACCAATCAGAGACCCCTCCCTCTCTGACTGCTGGAAGCAGTTCCTTCCTAGTTTGAGCCTGGACACTATAATTCATGGAGGTTCTGCCTATATGGTTCACTTTCCCAGAACCAGGACAAAAAATGTGCAACCAGCGCAAAGTCACATTTTGAGAAGGAGCTTTGAGAAGAACCAGCCTTTATTAATTAATTATTATTATTATTATTATTATTATAAACACTGGGGTGGGCGTGCCGGTAAATCTGGAATCCGGTAAATCCGGCCCCGTTACCGGATTCCGGGTACTGGATTTTTTTACATTGCAGCCATTTAAATGAATGGCTGCAATGTAAGTCCCACCAAAAAAGTTTTTAAAAAACCCCTCCCCGAGTCCAGGCTGCGCGGGTGGAAGGGGGGACACACCCCACCCACCCTGCCTAGCCTGGATTTTTGTTAAAAAAAAGAGCCGCCCCCCCAGCACCAGCGGCTGCGGCGTCCCCGCAGCCGCCAGTAAGTATAGACCTGATCCCTGGGGGGGGTGTTTAACACCCCCCAACCCCCCAGGGATCACCCCTACTACAAGTGACAGTGCTGCTGTACCTTTGCGGCGCTCCGGGTGCAGCGGCAGCGGGCGGTCCGGTGACCTCAGCGCCGGCTGTGGCTGCCGGCATCAGAGACGCTCTAGGCCTTCCGGGGAACTTCCGGGTTTCCCCGGAAGGCCTAGAGCGTCTCTGACACTGGCAGCCACAGCCGGCGCTGAGGCCTCCGGACCGCCGGCCGCCGCCGGAGCTCCCAAAGGTAAGTGAAGCGGCGCACTGAGCCTTTAGTAGGGGTGATCCCTGGAGGGGGTGAGGGTGTTAAACACCCCCCCCNTGGTGCTGGGGGGGTGGCTCTTTTTTTTAACAAAAATCCAGGCTGGGCAGGGTGGGTGGGGGGTGTCCCCCCTTCCACCCGCGCAGCCTGAGAGGGGGAGGGGGGAGGAATTCTGGAATTGTATTCCATTGATTTCAATGGGGACACAGTGCCCCATTGAAATCAATGAAATAAAACCGGTACCGGATACCGGATTAATCCAAGAATCCGGTTCTTTGAGAACCGGAAACCGGTAAATCCGGTATCCGGTAATTGCCCCGGGGTCCCACCCCTAATAAACACTGAGACACACCTGACCAAACTTTTTGTATGCCTTTGTGTTATTCGATGTGACTTACTAGAGGAGAAGCTCCCTAGTTTCCTGCCGTTTATCTTTCCCCTGAATCAACAAGTCAGGGCCAAAGTCCCCAGAACAGGAAATCCCTTCCTCTCTGGTTGGCAGTTGCTTCCTGGTTTGAATGTGCTCTTAATTGCTGCAGTTAGGTCCTAAGCTTTTAGGCTGACCTGCGACCATCCAACATTACTCAGCTGCAACTGTGCCTTCAGGGTGTGCATGTCGTTTTCGTTATATCAATAACGAAAATGAAAATTGCCATTTTCGTTATCATTATTGCAATAACGAAAATGACAAAAAATAATAACAAAATCAATAATGATAATGAAAGTCATTATTGCCTGGCAACCTGGCAGGTGTTTTTTGGAGGGAAATGTGGAGAGAGGAGGAGGGAGCAGACATCTCAGAGTCAGAAACAGTGTTTAACTCTTGAACTGGGAGAGGAAGGACCTGATGGATGTATCTCTGGCCAATGAGCACTGAGCAGCGCAAGCAGATCCCAGCAGTTGAATGGCACCCTGTGATTCCTCAATGCCTCTGCCTCCCAGAACCAACCAGGAAGGGTCTGGGGGAGGGCACTGCAACCCTTAATATTGTAAGGCTGGGCTGCTTCACTCTGTGCTAGCTCTCTTGCTTGTCAGGGTGCATTTACAGAAGCTGCTGATCCTGGCACTAGAAATCCTCCCTTATTCCCTTCCCTACCACCCAATAGGATAGGAACATTTTGTATTATACATAGGTTAGGTTTAGCTTTGATTCTGTATATATTATATGAATAAAACTACATATTATGTACAGTATATATTATTATGTGCAGTTCTTTCTGTATCACAATGAGAAGGGGAAGGAGTTCAACTTCTGACAATAATTCTTCATTGGCACACAAAATTGATACCGATACCAAAAATAAAATCTTCGTTTGAAATCGATACCGATACCGACAACAATAACGAAAAATGACATTTCATTTTTAATGAAAACAACACATTTTAACAATGAAAACAATAACAAAAAAGGACACGAGACCCTGGTGCACACCCCTACTGTGCCTACCCGGTTACATAGGCTATACTCAAAGAGGGAAACACTCTCGCAGTCCAGTTTGTAATGCCCCTCAGCTCAGTGGTTAGTGGAGCCCATTAATACATACAGGGCCACTCATCCTGTTATAAAGACTGAAACATTTGCCCGTTTATATTAGTAACTGTTTTTCAAAACCACATGGCAGGAGCAGTCTGGGTCAACCAGATATGTGAAAGTGATTAGTCCAATATTCAATCAGAAGTCTCGTGAACACCCCATTACCAACCAGAAGCATTCATAAATCAAGAGTCAGGTATTCCAAAATCATGGGACTGGTTTACAAATCATGATATTTGAAAAACCTCAGTTTGGGGTTTCTTTTTATTTGCATACTCTTCGTTTTTTCTTGACTTAGGGCCTGTGGGCTTTCTGTTCTCAAGTTTTTCTTGGTGTTCAGAAGGGCTAGAAATATCTTTTGGGGTGTCAAATGCTGAGGTTCTGAAATAATCACCTAGTCCCTGCAACAGAGAATTTAAGAAACAAAACTCTCAAGACCTGCAATAAAACGGAGAGTTGGCAGCACACACTGAGAACAATAATATTGTAAAGCATACCTTAACTCAACTAATAATGAATGTACAAAGTAAATCCAAACATCCACTCTCCTCTGTATCCTCTCTTCATTAGTTCTAATGGTCGAATGGATGTTCCTCTCAAAGAAATATTATTATTTTGTCTAAGAATATGGCAGTAGATAGCCAAGAAAAGCAGAGACTTATCATGTGCTCAGCTGCTGCTGAGGGGTCCAAGAACAGTGTAAGAGAGTAGCTACTTGCAGCCTCCTTAGTACCCAGTCACTTATTCAGCGAGCATGGGTGCAACCACATGAGCTGCAGGGGCCTGATTCCTATGTGGACACGTGGTGGGCAATCGCTGCCACCACACTGCGGGGCATGCACAGGGAGCTGACTTCAGGGAAGCTGGGTGAGCGGGCCCCTGTCGGAGCCACAAGGCACCGCCCACATGAACAGGCGCCCAGGTGCCCAGCCTCCTGCCCCGCCTCCCTCCCCCAGCCGGACTGAGAGCCCGCCCCCAGCCTTGATGTGACTGTGTGATCCGTCACATGAGTTGTCCTGCTCTGAGCAGCCTTACCGCAGTTGGGATAAGGCCGAACCCTCTCACAACCTCACCCAAAGGCTGCATATACACGTTGAACAGGAGGGGGGACAGAATAGAACCCTGCAGGACTCCACACGTGAGGTCCTGGGGAGATGAAGTACATTCCCCAAGAACCACACACTGAGTTCACCGAGCCAGGAATGAGCGAAACCATTCAAGAACAATTCCGCCCACCCTGGCCACCCTGGCCAGGTCCCGCAGCCGAGCCACCAACATCTCGTGGTCAACAGTATCAAATGCAGCCGACAGATCTAATAGAATTAAAATAGAAGATCTGCCCCAGTCTAATTCACGGCGCAGGTCATCAACCAAAGCCACAAGCGCAGTCTCTGTGCCAAACCCAGGGCGAAAACCAGACTGCGAGGGATCAAGGAAACTGACCCGATCTAGATGCCCCTGTAGCTAGGGATGTGCAAACAGAACCGAGTTCGGAAATTCGGTTCAGTTTGAAAATCGAGTTCGGTTTGAAAGTTCGGTTTGGTCGACTGAACTATTTAAGTTCGGTTGAATTCCGAACTTGCGAACCGAGTTCGTACATTCAAAATCGGGGTTTTTTGCCTTCCGAACTGTTTCAGATTCAACCGAACAGTTCGGTTGAATTCGAGTTCAGTTAAGTTCGGTTCGGTCAACTGAACTATTCGAGTTTGGTCCAAACTTCCAAACTGCGTTCGCACATCCCTACCTGAAGTTGCCTAGCCACCACTCGTTCAATAACCGGGAAGGTTAGAGACTGGCCGTTAGCTGGCGGGGGAGTCAATGTCAAGAGATGGTTTCTTGAGTAGTGGCCTCACCACTGCCTCTTTGAGGCAGCTCGGCATCCTGCCCTCCTTAAGGGAGGCACTGACAACCACCGCCAGCAACAGCCCTAATGTCTCCCAGCATGCCTTGACCTGCCAGGATGGGCACAGATCTAATTCACAACAGGTGGCCCTTACAGCCACAAGGACTTCCGCCACATCAGCGGGCGACACCCACTGAAACTGATCCCATGAAATCGGACAAGGCGGGTCCTCCACCCCCTCAGGTTCACCTATTGTTATAAGTGCAGCATTGAAGTCGCGGTGAATCTGAGCGATTTTATCCACAAAAAAAGTCAATAAACATGTCACACCGAGCACTGGAAGATTGCAGTTCCAGGCAGAGAGAGGCTGGACTGACTAGCTGCTGCACCACCCAGAAAAGCTCTGCTGAACATGACTTTGCAGATGCTATGAGGGTAGCAAAGAACTCTTTCTTTGCTGCCCACACCGCCACAGCATAAGCTTTTAAACTAGCTTTATGTCGCAATTGGTCGGCTTCAGCATGACTCTGGCGCCACCGTCACTCCAACCGCCATCCTTCCCACTTCATCCGGGGCAGGTCCTCTGTAAACCAAGGGGACCCACGTCATTGGCATTCTGGAAGTGGATGCCTGGGAGCCATTCTGTCAATGGCCTCAGTCAACAAGTTGTTCCAGAAGACCATGAGGTCATCGAGCGAACGGTCATCGAGATCTGGAGGCAATTTCCCTAGGGCATTCTGGAACCTCTCTGATTGCATAAGTTTCCGGGGGCAGACCAACCGAACTAGTCCTACACCTCTCCGGGGGCAGACATGTGCCAGGAGATAGGTCTGGAGGAGATAATAATCCGTCCATGACAAGGGTGTAATTGATACATCTCCCACCACCAGATCCCTGGCCTCAAGGCCAGTGCAGAATATTAGGTCAAGGATATGTTCTTCAATATGCGTCGGGCCCACAACCCTCTGAGACTGTCCCATGGTTGTCATGGCGGCCATGAACTCACGTTCCGTTCCCCCAAGGTCAGTGTCAGCGTGGATGTTGAAAGTGCTTGGAGGCTGCAAGACCACCCGACACCAACTCAGCTATGGCGTGTAGGGATGCTGCCATACAGGTAGGTGCACGGTATATGAGCAGCAGCCCCAATATGTCTCCAGCCAAATCAATCACCAGATGGATCCCCTCCATGCTCCAAATAGTCTGCACTGGATATCTCCTCACAGACCAGGTGTCCTTAAAAATAACGGCTACACCGCCTGCCTCCCCGGCCCTCTGGTCTAGGCTGGTGCTGTACAGACTGTACCCGGCTGGAACAAGGTCGGATGATTGATCCAGGATCAAATCCTGGAGCGTTGTAGATTTATTACCAACCAACCTTGCATTCAACAGCAGCAGTCCCAGACCATGCCCCCCCCCCCTCCAATTCTCAATCACTGCATTACCTGTCAGGGGGCCTATGGAGGGGACCAGCACCAAGCACCTTTCCCTCCTCATTGATGTTACCTGCCTCCCAGAAGGACCATAGTTGCCCCGGAAGTACTGGGATGATGGAAGTACTGGGAGGAAAACCTTGTTTGGTGCAGCAAGAGGAGCCTCTACAGCAGAAAGAAATGTCCTGGGCTTTGGAAGTGCAGGGCACTCAACAAACCCCAGGGAAGTCAAAGGCCCCAATGTAAGGTCTGCACACCGGGTGTGCGTACCCAACATGTGTGTGTGAATCCTGCACACTGTGTGTGTGCAATACAGCTGTACAGTGCAGGTACACGCTGGGGTTGTGCAAGATGCACAGTGCAAAAGGCTTTGGATTGGGGCAATTGGGAGTAGCAGGCGCTCAGTTTCTCTGAAGAACAGGTCAATATAATTTAATACTCCCTTTGGTAAGCAAGGCCCACCAGTATAACTAGTAATTGATTATTTTTTTGTTCCTTACATATGAAGGAAGGAAAAATAATTGAGGAGAATTTATCATTAATAGTTCTTGCACTTTGACTTTAGCACATAATGAATGGAGCATTTTAACATGGCTATATTACAATGTTACATTTCCTCATATATTTCAAGTGTTCTTTACAGGTCCCATTTAAATAGAGAGCTAGAATAAGTAAACAAAGCAAAAGCTCATTCCCCCAACTCGAAGTCCACCAATCCACATATCTTCCTAGCAAGGCGCCAGAAACTGTGAAATCTCAGAAGCTGTATTTTTCCACAATGAATCAGTATCTTGGATATACGGTGATAAACTCAACCCTAAGCTCACTTTGCAATGTATTTTGCTTAGAAACACTAGACCAATCTTTCTATTTTGATCTGTACCCTTCAATATTTTCCGAGTCACACTCTATACATTTTTCAAAAGAGCTGAAACTCCTCTCCACTTACCATAATCCTTAGCATAGCAAACATCTGCAGGGGTTAGTGAGATTCTACTATTAATAAAAGATTTATATAATCGGGGCATGCAGTTTTCTGTTTGTTTGTGTATCTGATAAGCATGCTAGACAGGAGGCAAAGTCAGTCAAGGTTTATAAAGATTTTCCTTCACTCTCAAAGAGTGAAGTAGTGATTAAGGTTGGTATATAGCCTTTTATACCTTTTAGGGAAGGATGGGATAAAAAATTAAATAAATAAATAAAATAAAAGATTAAAATTAGGGCTGTACCGAATAGTACTTCCGGGTACTCAGGCCGATTTCCGAAGTTCTGGGTAAACCGCCCAGGTACTCGGCGGCCCTTTGGCGCTGTTTCCGAAGTTCTGGAATTTGGAAACGGAATTCCAGACCTTGGAAATCTTTGGAACTTCGGAATGCGGAAACTCGGAACTTTTGGAACTATTTGGCACCAACTTGGTGCCTCAGCAGGTATTGCCATGTGCAGCAGCTGCAGCAGCTAGCCACTCAGGATGCAAGAGCACATCCACCTCCTTCCCCTTAATTGCCCCTAGGCGTTGGCTCCCCCTGCATCAACACCGCTGGCCTCTTTACTTTACATGGGGCTACCCTTGGTGACGGTTTGGAAGCTGTAGCTGGTGCAGAATGCCGCAGCCCGTCTCCTTACAGGGATGGGTCACCATGAGCACATTACACCAGTACTTGGTCTCTGCACTGGCTACCTATAGTCTTCCAAGCCCAATTCAAGGTGTTGGTTTTTACCTATAAAGCCCTTTACGGCCTGGGCCCTGTATATCTGTGGGATCGCCTCACCCTTCGGGTCCTGGGACAGCCCCTGCAGTCGGCCGGGAGCACCCTCCTTGGAGTCCCCCGTGTATCTTGGGTGATGAGGAGGAGGAGGCCGTTCTCTGTGTCCACACTGAAGCTGTGGAATTCCCTCCCAACGGAGACCCGCCTGGCCCTGAACCTCCAACTCTTTCTGTAGACAATGTACAGAAAGGGCTTTTGGCAAGGGAGACAGGTGAAGGGTGGGTGGTGGTGGTGGGGTTATTTCTCTGCCGTGGAATATTTTATTGATTTTTTTTTTAAAAATTAGGTTGTTAATTTATGTCTTTTTAAAATATGCTGTGAGCCACCACAAGCTGCAGTAGCAGGAGAGGGTGGCCTATACATCTTAATAAAATAAAATAATAAAATCTACGGTGGTTGGAGCGATGGTGGCACCGATCGCATGCTGAAGCTGACAGATTTTGACATAGAGATACTTTAAGAGCCTATGCAGTGGCAGTTTTTGCTGCCCTCATAGCATCTGTGAAGTCTCGTCCAAAGGAGCTTTTCTTGGTGGTGAGGGGGCTGATCGTTCTGCCTCCCTCCACCTGGAATCTTCCAGTGCCTGCTGTGACATATTTGTGGATTACTTCTTGGAAAAAATTGCTTGTATTGACCATAACTTCAACGCTGCATTTATTGCAATGGGAGAACCAGAGGCTGTGAAAGTTCCGTCTGGTCCAGTTCTGTGGGATCAGTTTCAGTGGGTGTCGCCGCTGATGCAGAGGATGTTCCTGGGGCTGTTAGAGCCACCTCTTGCGAATTAGACCCGTGACCATCCTTCCTGGTTAAGGCCAGCCAGGAGATGCTGGGACTGTTGCTGGTGGGGGTAGTCAATGCTTCTCTGCGGTAGGACAGAGTGCTGGGCTGCCTCAAAGAGGCAGTGGTGCGGCCTCTGATCAAAAAACCATTGCTTGACGTTGACTCCCTTGCCAGCTATCGGCCAATCTCTAACCTTCCCTTTTTAGGGAAGGTTATGGAACAGGTTGTGGTTCAGCAGTTACAGGAGCATCTATACTGCATTGGTTTTCTGGATCCTTCACAGTCTGGCCTTTGCTTGGGTTATGGCACAGACTGCACTTGTGGTTTTGGTCAATGACCTTCGCCATGAAATGGACCAGAGACAGTCATCTCTCCTGGTTTTCTTAGACCTGTCAGCGGCTTTTGATACTGTCGACCATGAGATGTTGGTGACTCGCTTGCAGGCCCAAGCTAGGGTGGGCGCGACCGTGCTTTAATGGTTCCATTCCTTCCTGGCCAGGAGACCTCAGTTGGTGGTGCTGGGGGACTGTTCTTCGTCCGCCTGTGAACTCTCGTGTGGAGTCCCACAAGGTTCTATTCTGTCCCCTCTCCTGTTCAATGGGTATATGCAGCTATTGGGTGAGGTCATGAGAGGGTTTGGTGTTCGGTGTCATCAATATGCTGATGACACCCAACTCTACCTCTCATTTTCATCTGACCCAGGTCTGGCAGTCTCGGTGCTTACTCAGTGTCTGGAAGCTGTAGGGGACTGTATGAGGGTGAACCGTCTGAAGCTGAATCCTGATAAGATGGAGGTGATGTTGGTGGGTAGAGGCGAGGGGGTGGAGGCCCCCATCAATGATGGGGGCCTCCTCCTCCTTCCCCCTCTCAGTTGGTGTTCCTCAAGGCTCTGTTCTTGGCCCTCTCCTCTTCTCGATCTATACCTCATCCTTAGGCAAACTCATTGCCTCCCATGGCTTCCAATACCACCTCTATGCTGATGACACTCAACTCTATCTCTCTACTCCCTCTCTCTCTCCCTCTGTTCAAGCTCGTCTCATCAACTGTCTCTCTGACATCTCTACCTGGATGTCTCAACGTCAACTCAAACTCAACATGGCTAAAACTGAACTCCTTATCTTCCCCCCTCATCCTTCCTCTCCTTCCTCACTGTCAATAACTATTGATGGAGTCACCATCCTGCCTGTCCCCCAAGCCCGTAGCCTAGGCTTCATCTTTGACTCAGCCCTTTCTTTTAAACCCTACATTGACTCTGTTGCTAAATCCTGTCGCTTCTCCCTCCATAACATTGCTAAGATTCGCCCTTTTCTCTCTGTCTCGTCTGCCAAAACTCTTGTTCATGCTCTGGTCATCTCTCGCCTCAATTACTGTAACCTCCTTCTCACTGGCCTTCCCCGGTCTCACCTTTCTCCCCTCATCTCTGTCCAAAACTCTGCTGCCAGGGTCATCTACCTCGCCAGTCGCTTCGACCATGTGCAGCCCCTCCTCTCTTCGCTTCACTGGCTTCCCCTTCCTGAACGAATCCTGCACAAGCTCCTAGTCTTCACCTATAAAGCTCTTCACAACCTTGCTCCCCCCTACCTCTCTGCACTTATCGCCCTCCATACTCCAGCCCGTGCACTTCGCTCCTCCTCTGTCCCTTCTCTCACCCTTCCACGCCTTCCCTGCTCCCCTAAGCGCCTTCGTCCCTTCTCACTTGCTGCCCCCCATGCCTGGAACTCCCTCCCTGTCCACATCCGCCTTGCCCCCTCCCTTCATACCTTCAAATCTCTCCTTAAAACTCACCTCTTTCGCTCTGCTCTGTCTGACTCTTTATCCTGCTGAGCCACTATTCCTATACCTACGATCGGTTTACCCTTATCCTTGCAACATGGACCTGCCTGCTGTCATTCTCATCGTAACCAAGCCAAGTACGTGCACTTGAGACCTCGCATCTTCATGAATGTTAGACCCCTTGTCTCTCCCTCTGTTCCCCTTCCTAAGTCTCTCCCCCAGCTCCTGTCTCTCAGATTGTAAGCCCTAGGGGCAGGGACCGTGTCTATTTTATTACTTTGTAAAGTGCCAGGTACACTGCTGGCGCTATATAAATGTTTGTTAATAATAATAATAATAATAATAATAATAATAATTGATAGGGTGTGTCCCTCCTTGTGTCAGCTCCAACGCCCAGCAACAGCGGTGGGCGCTCCACCTCTCCTCGCTGCAGCCCCCCACCGGTCCGCACCCCAGGGAAGTGCCACAGCTGACTCCACAGTGCGG
The DNA here is from genome assembly GCA_003113815.1 of Sphenodon punctatus. Classification (NCBI taxonomy): domain Eukaryota; kingdom Metazoa; phylum Chordata; class Lepidosauria; order Sphenodontia; family Sphenodontidae; genus Sphenodon; species Sphenodon punctatus. The sequence continues at coordinate 1,656,794 of QEPC01014905.1, read as the reverse complement.
CGCTCCCCAGGCATCATCTCCCAGGGCAACCAGTCCGGCCGCAAAGTCCTTGGCCTTGCCCCCAACGCCCGGACGAAGCACGGGCATTCCCCCGCCCCTGCTGCGACGTTCCGAGCACCTGAAGGTGTGCATGGGGACGGGGCCTTCAGCATAAACACCCAGCACCAACAGCAGTATGGCACTGGTGATCACAGAGAAACCGGCGCCTGAGAGCGGAGCTTTGCAGTGTGTGTCTTGGAATTGTGTGTGCGAGTAGAACAAATGGAGTGGTGTGTGGATTCGAAGTCCCTTGTGACTGGACCTTCCTTCCCGACATTTTCCTTGAGTGATAGAGAGAGAACCTGAGCGAGTGAACGGTGAGTGTTTGTGTGAGTGGTCCCCCCTCCCTGGCCCTCCTGGGCTGTGCCCCTTCCTGGTTGTGTGCCCCGTCGCCCTCCCTTGTTGGGTCCCTACCTGCCCCCACACATGAAGCTGCACTGTTTGTAGCCTTCCTGTTCCCTTTTCCCTGGAGTAAGTGGAGCAAGTGCGAGGCTGGGGCAAGGCTCTTGGCTTCCCTGTGTCGCTCGCGCTCTATGATGATAGAGGCCTGAGATCTTGTAGGTCTCTAAGGCCATCATTCTATCCTGACGGGCACTTACTCCCCAATCTAAACGCCTCGGGCGAGGGTCAAGCCTTGAGTCTTGTGTACGTGCCCCCTGAGTGTGTGAAAGGCCCCTTCCCCGGTGACACCTTGGTCCCTCAGGTTCGCAGTCTGGGAGTGCTCCTAGATTCCCAGCTCCGCCTGGACGTCGAAGTGGAAGCTGTGATGAAGAGTGCATTTTGCCAATTAAGAACATAAGTAGTACCATACTGAGTCAGACCAATGGTCTATCAAGCCCAGCATCCTGTCCTCCAACAGTGACCAATCTCGATCGCATGGGAGAAAAACCAACAGTCACAATGGGCAATCTATTCCCTATTGTTCATTCCCAGCTCCCAACAGTAAGAAGTTAATCCTGTAAACAACTTGGGTAATAGTCATTAATGCACCTACACTCTAAGAACCTATCCAGTCCTTTTTTAAACCCAGCTGTACTACTGTCCTTGACAATGTCCTCTGACAACAAATTCCATAAGTTAATTATGTGTTGGGTGAAAAAGTACCGAACGCAGCCGAACCGAACGCGGCCGAACCCGAACCGCGATCTGTTCGCCCATCCCTAGTAGCAAATCAATGTGGCAACCAACTATTTATTTTTTTTAAAAAGCATAGCATGGTAAAGGTAACCCCCATACCCCAGCATTGGCTCTATGGATAGGACAGGCCAAATCATGCCATGCCAGGGCCAGGGCCAGGGCCAGGGCCAGGGCCAGGCCAGGCACCCCTCCCCCCCGGCCAATTACTTACAGATCCAGCACTGTAGCACACAGCCAAGTTCACCAAAGAGAATGGAAAATGGCTGCAGCAACTTTTATTTTGCCATGCCAGTCAATCAAAACTTGCCATCTGGCGTACTATCACTCAACTGTCCCCTCCCATATCCCCTCCTACCAAATATGGCACTAAGTTTAATTTCCAGAAGAAGTTCAACTGTCCAGCCACGCGTGCAGTAGCTTCCTACGTTTTTCAAGGAATGGCCTTGGTCCTCGGAACTTTGGACTATGGACTTTGAGAACCAAGTACCGGAATCTGCGTTGAATTCCAAAGTTTTCAGAAGACCGAGTTAAACTCTAATTAAAATATAGCTATCAGAATGCATTTTGCCATATGTAAAGCACCACATTGGAGTACTAACATATGTATATAAAATTACTAACAACTGGTTAACATTTTTTTTAATAACAGCATTTCCACTGAAAACTGTAAATATGCTCCTCTACCACTTGGTATTTTTTCTCTAGGCTAAACATTCCCAGTTCCACCAACCTCTACGTATAGCTTTTCCATTTCAGTCCTTTAACTACCTTCATTGATTTTCTCTGAGTCCTTTCTAGCTTGTCAACATCCTGCTTAAGTGAGGAGGACAACACTGGATGCAGTATTCCAGGTGTGTCCTGATCAATGGCCAAACAGGGTAGAACAGTTACTTCTCATGTCTTAGGCCATTTTTACACGAGACGGTCCCACTCATGTCCACGCAGATCCACTGCATGGGCATAAGAGGGTGTCGCCCATGTGCGTGCTGTGGCCGGTGAATGGGTGTGTGCGCACACTCCCATGACCCACACAACGCCACTCATGGAGCAAACGGCAAAAACGGAGGTAGCTCCGTGAGTGGGGATGTGTGGTGGGTGAGTGTGTGCCTGTGTGCACCGTCACCCACATGCCACCCACATTGCAGCGTGCACGCACACACACACACACACACACACACACACCACGCTCACACAGCTCGTATATAAACAGCCTTAGAAATGATACTTCTATTAACCCAAAAAAGCAGCAACTGAGGTGGAGTGTGGGGGAAGGGTGTGTCTAATAGATGGCTCCCAGCGTGGCTACTGCTACAGCCGCCTCACACTTACCCTGTCATGGACCATGGGGGAGGGAGAAACATGTTGGGCTGGCCTTTGAAATTGGCATGTCCTGGGGCATGAGCACTGGGAAACCAGGCTCCCCAGCACTCGCAGCTAGGTCCTGCGACTTGCGAAGGCCATGTTCTCCACCCACAGTGCCTATGAGCAAGGGATCTGTCTTCTGGCATGGGTGGCTGGGGACTGGGGATGCATGGGCGCCCATTGCCACACACTTTTTTGGCTTGCTGCACATGGCACACTCCGGATTTCTCAACATCCCCTCACACCACCTTCAGAAGTGCGGTCGGATAGGTGACTCCTGGGTGGCCATGTGGGGTAGCATCTCGTTTAAAAACACCTTTAATTATTAACAGCTAAGGCCCAGACAATCTGAACATTTCAGCTCCAGTGATTTGGCACTCATCATTATCATGACAAAAACTCTTTGGCATCTTAGTTGAAGGACATGTCCTATAAGTGCCTGAAAGCTTGTGGAGTTAGGACAAGGTATGGTAAACTGGCATAATGTCCAGTTTTCAATTGACAATATATTTCCTGTATGAATCCAATGATGCCCCATCTATGCTATGGGGTTTGAAATTATTATCCATAATAATGTAATGTTATGGAAATTGAAAATACAAGTGTACTCATTCACTTGTAAGTGACCTAATGTGGCACATGTAAAAGTATGCAATATTAACCACAAAGGCTAGAGGACTGGAACCTGAACTGGAAACTTCTGATGAAATAAAAACAAAACCAGTCAACCAAACAAAAAACACCACAAGAAAGTGAAAAAGGAGGAGGAAATGAGCCATAACATACCTGAAATTGCCATCAGTGTACTTAGAACATCACTCTTTCACCTCCTGTTTTCTGATCAGAAAGAGAAAAGGTCTGTCCCACTAACGTGCCACAGCAAATGGTAAAAGAATACATTATGGAGGTCATTGGATGCCTTGAAGGTGGTAAGTTAATTGTTGGGTTGTTGTTTAATGAAAACCTTGAGAGAGTTAATTGATTTTTCACTATACGAATGTGTAAAATCTACCCTGAGATATACCATCATTCAGACACTACATATGGGTTCTTATTCTCCACCGACTAATGAGAAAAAGAAAGATAAGGCTGATGGGGATAGAGGAAGACAAGATGTCTGAGTACACTAATTCCACCATTGAAAAGGAAGGAACAAGGGCCATTAAACTTTATCTGAGCTGGAGCTTTGTTTTATGTAGTATATAAGATAATACTCTGCTCCACACACTTAGCAGGGGGAGGTTTTGCTACCTATCCCGCTATCCTGGGAAAAGGATGGACCGAGGTCTCCACCTGCCATCAGGTGAAGGGAGGGACTGAGGACCAAGCTCCCAGCCCCCTGCCTCTCCAGCACTGAGGCAGCTGTCTGCATTGTGTTCCTCCCCCTGCCCTCTCTCATCACCTCAGTGTGCTTCAGGCTTCAAGCTTAATGGAGGGTGGGGCAGGTGTGGGCAGGAAGAGGAGGGTCAAGGTCATGGATCTGTTAGGGGTGAAGTGGACATTCTGCCCATGTTCAGTTTCCATCAGAACCAGGCGTTTTGATCAAAAATCAAAACAGACAAAATTCCGTTCTGATTGGAACAACCAAAAAAACTTTAGGGAATTCTGATTTATACCCAGTGGCAAAATTCCTTGTACAAGCGTTTGTTATGAGGCAGTCATTTATTGAATATCAAACTAAGTAGTTTTTGGATGATCCAGGGTGGGTTATTAGATATATGAAAACCCAGTATATATGTTTGTATTAGGGTAGTAGATATGCCTGTTCTTATTTTTTTGGCGGGAAAGTATTTGGGGATTTTTGTAGATTTGTTTGTCTGTATGTTTATTTGTACTATAGCCTTTGGCTTGGCTTAATAAAATTTGATATGATTTTGATTCACTGTAATGCTTGACACTTTGTTTTTGTATATAAGAACCTATAATTGTCAGCTAAGATGCTTTAAATCAGTACTTTGCTTTTCAGAAATGTATTTCTTTTGCAGAATTGTTTGGAGCTTTATCAGAATTCTGTTCTATTAGAAATAATAATAATAATAATAATAATAATAATAATAATAATATTAATAATGTCCTCCTTAATCAAGAACTGCGTTTGACACTATGAAGGTATGGTATGTATGTCAGCACTCAAGGCAACACCAAATTTACATATAAATACATTTAAAATCTCACGGAGTCCAGATACATGACTAAAAGTTAGGTTCTTACATTTATAACAGTAGAAGAATAAGCTAAAAATGATTAAGTTTGTTCCAGGTCAACATTTTCAGTATTTTCAGTGCTATTCTAATATGTTTAATAAGGACAAAAATAAATAGCTATTTCCTTTGGGAACAACTGTGAGCAGAATGAATTTGAAGAGATGCACTCTGCTTCTATGATAGACATTTCTAAAATGATGCAACCATTTTTCAATGTTGGTATGGCAACTGGTATCATTGACTGAATCCTTTTTGATAGTATATTGTAAATTGAAATACTTTAATAAACTTAATAATTTTTTCCTTGATATTTAAAAGACTCCACTACTGCATGGATCTTTTAAAATTTAAGCCTTGCTGATCATATTAATGAATATCTGGCCATACTAAGTAACCAACATTACATTTCCTGTTTTCTACTTTTGATTCTAATGCCAGGTTATAATTTGTTTCAGTGTGCGGAATTAATTGCCTCAGGCAATATGAAACTTCAAATCTGGTCTCAAATCAACTGGAATTGGAGAGGATCCATTATGGTCTTCCTTTTCCCACATCCAATAGCTAGGAAAAATTAAATGGCAACTGAAGATGCTACAAAGGGAAAAATGCATTCTGAAAGATACTCTCTCTGTTTAAACACTAATTTCCCGCAGGGTTCTGTCTTGTCCCCTCTCCTGTTCAACGTGTATATGCAGCCGCTTGACGAGGTGATTAGGGGGTTCGTTGTACGGTGTCATCAATATGCTGATAACACCCAGCTGTACCTCTCTTTTTCAACAGACCCAGGCCCGGAAGTCTTGGTGCTTACTCGGTGCTTGGCCACTGTGGGGGACTGGATGAGGGCTAATCGACTGAGGCTGAATCCTGACAAGACGGAGGTGATGTTAGTGGGTCAGGCGATGGAGTTGGCGACCCTTGTTATTGATGGGGTCTGTCCCCCATTGGCCTACAAGGTACAGAGTCTGGAGGTGCTCCTCAATGTGCAGCTCTGCCTGGATCTCCAGGTGGAGGCTGTGGTGAGGAGTGCTCTTCGCCAATTACATCTGGTGCGACAGCTTTGGGCATTTGTTTCAGACTCTGACCTGGCCACCGTCATCCATGCTTTCATCACCTCTAGATTGGACTATTGTAACGCGCTCGACGTGGGGCTACCCATGGTAACGGCTTGGAAATTGCAGCTGGTGCAGAATGCGGCGGCCCGTCTCTTAGTGAGATTGGGCCGCCGGGAACACATAACACCAGTGCTCTGTTCTCTGCACTGACTGCCGGTGGTTTTCTGGGCATGATTCAAGGTCTTGGTTTTGGCCTATAAAGTCCTAAACGGCCTGGGACCTGCCTATCTGCGAGACCACCTCACTCCCCGGGTCCTGGATCGGCCCCTGTGGTCATCCGGGTGTGCCCTGCTCGAGGTCCCATGAGTTCTCCAGGGGGCCATGCAGGGTAGGGCATTCTTGGGGGGCGCGTCATGGCTGTGGAACTCCCTTCTGGTAGAGGCTCAGCTGGCCCCAGACCTTCCCTCCTTTTGGAGAAGTTGTAAGATCTGGCTGTTCCACCAGGTGTTTGGCGGAGGAGATGGCTAATGGGGCGGGCGGTTGGGGATGGGGGGGAGGATGTTATTTTTCTTTTCCTCCTTTTATGTGATTTTAATTGATGTTTTAAATGTTTTAGAATTTGTTAGCCGCCCTGAGCTGCCTATGGTAGGAGGGGCGGGGTAGAATTTTTTAAAATAAATAAGTAAATAAATAAAATAATTTCCACTCCCGTCATTATATGACCACCACAAAAGAGGTCAGAACTTAGAAAAATGCTAATAAAAATGTAAGACTGCAGTTTTGTGAGGGATCGTTAATTATTGTTATTAATTGATTACAGTGCTGTTTAGCAAAAGTCATGGTCTACAGCCCCATTGTGCCACTCACTGCTCCAGTGTATAGCAGAAAGATGGTCCTTGCATCAGAGAACCTACATGCTAATCATAAGTCAGGAGACAATTTTTGACTTTTATTTTTAATTTTTTTAATTTATTCTAATTTTTACCCTGCCATTCCCAAAAGGCTCAAGGTGGCTTACAAAACAAATAAAAACAATACATATAAAACAACATAAAAAACCCAAACCCCCAACCTTCCCCCTCCCCAACCGCACCACAACTCCCCAAACCTCCTCAACAGGGCAAGCAGGCAGATGGGAAAGCACAAGGAAATAATGGCTGCTATCCTATGCTTGGCAAATCCCTGTGTGAAAGCTGCATGTGCACAGAATAATGTGCCAGCAAAATGGATGCGTGCAGGTCCTGCGTGGCTGCGCGTGCACCTGAGTCTGCGCAGAATCCACAGAGCATGGGATCAGGGCCACTTTCTCACAAAACAAAACGTGATTTACCTCCAGGAAAAACTCTGGGAGGCAAATGCTGCGTGGATTTTGTCACATGGGAAAACAAAGCTGCGCGGCTTTGGCTCCAATCATTTGGAGGATGCAGAGTTGGAAAATCGAGTTCAGCATCCTCCACATGATCGGACGCAAAGCCACGCAGCTTCGTTTTCCCGTGTGAAAAAAAGCTGTGCAGCATTTGCTTCATAGAGTTTTCCCCAGAGGCCAAGGGTGCGCGTTTTGTCTTGTGAGAAAGTTCCCTGAGACAGTTACCTCCCAGATATTTAGTTTCCAGAACAAATCTGCACAATTCCCCACTGCAGTTTTTATCAGAGGTACAAAAACGAGGCCCTCCCACCTAAAGTGGGGGGCATTTGTGGGAGCCGACCCCTGGAACTGTAGGAGGATCCCCTCCCACCCCATGTCAGGTAACTGGCCAGCCAACAGGTTGGTACATGCACTTGGATGTGGGGGGTGGCCCAACCCTGTGCTCGTATGCCAGGCACACAGTGCCCGACCCCCCTCATCTTCCTGACCGCGTGGAGGTTCCACCCATCCCTCCCTGTATGCTGTTGCTTGGCTCATGAATGGGTTTCCGCTTGCTTGTAGTAGGTAGGAGCTGTCGCTTAGCTCATAAAAACGGTGACGGGCTTATTTACCACATGGAAGGGCTGCTGTGGACTTTTGCTAGTTGCTGTATTCAGGGCTGAGAAGGAATTTTCCACTTGCTTTAATTGGCCTCAGTAGCAGGTGGATTTTCGCCTTCTTTGCAGCAGTGCCGGGGGGATCTGGGACTGTATCAATTGTAAATTGAATGTGTTATTTTGGCTTCTATTGTCGCAATTATATAACGGATACCAGCGTTGGAACCATGCCCGGGCAGAGCTCCTTAAGAGCAGGGAGAGACATGGCACATTCCCATTTACCTGATGCAGGGAGTGAAGCAGAGGCAGGGATGTTGGGGCAGAACCCAGCTCAATGCTGTGGACGGCTGGGCTGGATTACCAACTCCTTCCCTGGGGAAGGGGGGTGACACTGGGGGGTTGTGAGGTCCCCCGGGTGGGGGCATTCGTAGGCCTAGTCTGGCCCCTACCTAGTATTCATAGGCATGGTTCCTCACTGTTATAGTCACAGAGGTTCCTGGTATTGAGCTACCCTCCATCATAATAAAGTTACGGCCAAGGCCTTAATCCCAAGGTGACGTGCCCAGTTTGGTTCCTTTGGGTTGTGCTCACACATCTAGAAGGAGAGTGAGATAATGGTAGCATGTCCCCCCCTGAATCTGGGGTTCAGAGGCCAGTCCCCTCCTTAGGTTTGATCTCCTATGGTGTCACAGCCACACTTCCACCCCAGTTTCCAGTCACAGATTGGCTGTCACCCTCCCCATTTTTGTGGATTTGGCTTACTGACTGGCAAGTGGTGCAACTGCACGTGTGTCAATGAAAGTGTCTGCACGAGGGAGAGAGACGCAATCCATTTAATTTGTATGTGATGGCCTTGGATGGTGAGACCCCCACCTCAGTTTGGACCATTATTATTACTCCACTTTATTTATTTATATCCTCCTAAGGCTCAGGGCGACTAGCATCATAAAAGAAGATAATACAAAATAAAATCCACAAAATACTTATAACAAGACCTCACTCCCCACCCTTCCCCAGGATCTACCCAGTCCATTAAATGCCTGGCTGAATAAATAGGTCTTACACTGCCTCCAGAAAACACACTCAAACTAGGGCTTAGGAGAAGGGAGTTCCAGAGCTGTGGAAGAGCCACCGAGATTGCCTCTCTGTGTGCCCAGGTTGTGTGGATCTGGGCTAATGAGAGAACTTGCAAGAGGGTGCTCTCAGTTAGGGAACTCCAGCCCTGAGGGTTCCCGCTCTTCACCTACTGCTGCCTGCTACCTGCTGCTGTCGGACCCACCCTCATCCAATGTGTGGGGGGCCCACCTCTCAGGACTTGTCTTGTCACATGGCCCCATATACTATCAGCCGCCTCCCCCTGTTGGAGGAGGGGGCAGGGCCAGGGCGCATGACCGGACTTTAATGACTGCGCTAAAGGGCCCTTAGGCATGGCCCTTAGTGGGACCAGGAGGGCCGGGGGGCCATTGACATTGGTGGGAGGGTTTTTTCCCTGTATTTTAAAGAGGGATAGGGGTGGGAGGATGGGTTGTTTTCTTTATGAAAGAATTGGGTTAGGGAGAGAAGGGTTGACCCCCCCCCTCTCCTGGTGGCAGAGGAGAATGGGGGTGCAGGGGTGGGGATCTCCTTCAGGGGGCTGACGGAGTGGCCTCCAGGGGGGGTGTCAGGGGAGTGGACTGGGGGGTCCTGCAGGCATAGGGGTCATGCTGGGCTGGGGGAATTATGGTCCTTCTGGGAGGCAGGTTTGATCCATGAAACCGAACAGATGTTGTATATCTATCCCTCTCATTGGCTCCCAAACAGGCAGTGAGGTGATTGGGGATCAGAGGTCCCTGGGCCTCAGTTTGATGCTGGTAAATGCAAGGTCAGAATCTAAGGATGGTATGGCTTGAGTCAATATGGGGGTTTTCTGAGTATATGTGGGATAGGGCTGGGATAATAGCCTTGCTTTCCTCTGCTGATGATGAGACTGTGAAGGCGGTGGCGCTTTTTACATTATTAGCTATGAGGGAAAGAGCAAAATGGGTGGAGTGAAATTGTTTTGGTATTAGTGCTTCTCCTTGATTTTGTGCATCCAATATTGGTGGTTGGTGGAGCTTTTGTTAGATTTTTTATCTTTTTTGAAATGTGTCTTATTGTTCGGATTGGGTACTCCGCTGTGCTGTTTGTTTAGCAGGGGGAAATTATGTTTAGTAGTTTATATATTAATGTGATTTTATCCTTGGATGTCTTATATTTTTCTGTGGTAGTGATGGATTTATGTTGTATTGAATTGTTATTTGTTTGTGTGTATATTTGTTCACCTTAGGCTATGGCGGAAGCTTAAAGCCGTAATAAATTCATTCATTCAAATGCGAGGTCGGTGGCTAATAAATCAACTATGGTCCAGGAGGTGATCCTGGACCAGGCGATCGACCTCACATGTGTTAAGGAGACCTGGATGGACACTGAGTCGGGGCCTATATTGGCTGACCTTGTTCCAGCCAGGTACTCTGTGCGGCATCAGCCATGGCTGGAGGGTGGGGGGGGGGGGGCTGTGTAGCCATTATTTTTAAGGATGCTTGGTCTGTGAGCAGCTTCAGGGGCATTTGGACCAGGTCAGTTTTCTTGATCCCTCACAGTCAGGCTTTTGTTTGGGTTATGGCACAGAGACTGCGCTTGTGGCCTTGGTCGACGACCTCTCCTGTGAGTTGGACCGGGGTCGCTTGACCCTGTTGATCTCTCGGTTGCATTTTATACCGTTGATTGTGAGTTGTTGGTGACTCAGCTGTGGGACCGAGCAGGGATTAGTGGGACTGTTCTTGAATGGTTCTGCTCTTTTCTGGCTGGGAGAACCCAGCGTGCAGTCCTGGGGGAGTTTTCATCTTCCCCACGGGACCTCATGTGTGGGGTTCCGCAGGGTTCTATCTTATCCCCTCTCTTGTTCAGTGTGTACATGCAGCCTTTGGGTGAGGTTCTCAGGGAGTTTGGGGTGAGGTGTCATCAATATGCTGATGACACCCAGCTATATCTCTCATTTTCCTCTGACTCAGGCCTGGCAGTCTTGGTGCTTACCCGGTGTCTGTCGGCTGTGGGGGATTGGATGAGGGCAAGTTGCCTGAAACTAAATCCTGACAAGATGGAGGTGATGGTTGTGGAGTAGGCCAGGGGGGTAGTGGCCCCCATCATTGATGGGGTACATCCTCCGTCTGGGGGTACTCCTGGACACACAGCTTCACCTGGATGTCCTGGTGGAGGCTGTGGCGAAGGGGGCATTTTACCAGTTACATCTGGTGCGTCGGCTTAGGCCGTATGTCTCGGACTCGGATTTGACCACAATCGTCCATGCTTTTATTACTTCGATACTGGACTACTGCAATGCACTCTACGTGGGGTTACCCTTGGTGCTGGTTTGGAAGCTGCAGCTGGTGTAGAATGTGACGGCCCGTCTCTTGACTGGGACAGGCTGACACAAGCACATCACACCAGTGCTCCGTTCTCTGTACTGACTGCCGATAGTTTTCCGGGCCCAATTCAAGGTGTTGGTGTTAACCTTTAAAGCCCTAAATGGCTTGGGCCCCACCTACCTGTGGGACCACCTCACTCTCCAGGTCCTGGATCGGCCCCTGCGGTCGGCCGGGGGCGTCCTCCTCGGGGTCCCCCGGGTGTCCACCATGAGGAGGGCGTTCTCTGTGACTGCACAGCTGCTGTGGAACTTCCTCCTATTGGAGGTCTGCTTGATTACAGACCCACCTTCTTTCCACAGACACTAAGACCTGGCTGCTCTGCCAGGTCTTTCCCGAGGGAGGTGGGGTGAGTGGGTTGGGTTAGGGTGGGTAGGGATGGGGTTTATACTCTTTTAATTGTTGTTCATTGCATATTTTAATATGTTTTAAAATGCTGTGAGCCGCCCTGAGATGCCTGAGGCAGGAGGGTGTGGCATATAAGTTTTAGAAATTAATTAATTAATTAATTAATTAATTAATTTTCGATGCCACAGAAAGACAAAAGGAGGAAGTCACAACTGAATGTGACTATGGAAGAGATTCTAGAGCAAACTGACAAACTAAACAGTAATAAATCACCAGGACCAGATGGTATTCACCCCAGAGTTCTGAAGGATCTCAAATATAAAATTGCAGACCTATTATTGGTAATTTGTAACCTTCCACTAAAATCTGTCACTGTACCAGAGGATTGGAGGGTATCAAATATAATGCCAATATTTAAAAAGGGCTTCAGAGGCGATTCTAGAAACTACAGACTGGTTAGTCTGATGTTGGTGCCAGGAAAACTGGTGGAAATGGTTGTGTAAAACAGAATTACTGGGCATATTGATAAACATGGCATAATAGGGAAGAGTCAATATGGATTCTCAAAGGAATTTTGTGCCTCACTAAACTACTGGGATTTTTTGAGAGGGTGATTAAGCATGCGGATAAGGTGAGCCAGTTGTTATAGGCCATTTTCACACATGGACGGCTCCACCCACCGCTGGGTGTTCCAGCGGGTGTGCGGTGGGGGGGGGGATCCATGGAAATGGGCCGGCAGTGGGTGGGGAAATGGATGTGCACTGGGTGTGCGCCCATGTAAACACCGTGGGTGGTGGGTGTTTCTGCATGCTTGCTCCCAGCACACACCCATCCCCACCCACAGAGCCATCCGGAAAACTGGAGGCGACCCCGTGAGTGGAGATGGGTGTAGGTGGTTGGGTGTCCATGGTCCTTTTTACACAGACACTAACACTGATAAAATGGGTGTTACATTTTATTATACATGTTGCAGGGTATCCATAGAGCACACCTGAAGCCCTGAAACATGTATAATAAAATGTAACACCCATTTTATCAGTATTAGAATGTCTGTGTAAAAAGGATCTTACACTACTTATGTTCTTAAGGTGGTCCTTTAGGTATGTAGGGCCCAGGCCGCTTAAGGCTTTAAAAGTCAAAACCAGTGCTTTGAATTGTGCCTGGAATGCTATTGGCAGACTTTGAAGCCCTGGTGTAATGGGCTCCTGGCAACCCAATCCCATCAAGATTTGAGCTGCCACGTTCTTCACAAGCAATAGGGATGGGCGAACAGACGTGGTTCGGACATTTGGTTGTTTGGTCCAAAATCTGAGTTTGGGTTTGGCTGTTCGGTTCAACGGAGTTTGGTTCGGTCGAACTTGACTGAACAACCGAAAATAGCACTATTGATACCGAAACCAAAACCAAATTCAATTATTATTTTTTTTGACCCTGAAACCACCCCTGGTCTCCACCCCTGGTGCCAGGAAGTCTGCTCATCAGCTGCCTCCCACTTCCAGTCACGTTTTTCCCACCTTCCAGTCACGTTTTTCCCACCCCTGAACTCATCAGAACCCATCCGAACTTTTCCGAACTGTTCGGCCGTTGGAGCGTTCAGTTCGGACGTTCGGTTCGGTCATCCGAACAGGCCGAGTTCGGCCCGAACTCCGAATTTCCGAACTGCGTTCGCCCATCCCTAACAAGCAAACAGTCTTCAAGGGCAGCCCCACGTAGAGTGTGTTGCAGTAATCTAGCCTTGAGGTAATGAAGGCATGGATGACTTTTAGCTTTCTTTCTATTGCCAATGTAAAGCCAGTTCCTATGGTGTCGTTTATTCAAGGTTTGTCTTTGTAAGTTCTTGAAGATTTGGGCTCAGATACTCTTTTACCCAGTCACTGTACTTACAGCAAGAATTGTAAGAAGGCAGTAAAGGAGTGTTAAATAACCTTTGTTTCTCTTGTATGCTGGGCCACCTGGGAGCTTTACTCATGCTAGAGCTTGCTGCAAGCACTGGAAAATAAAGAATAATTCACCACACTCTGGCCAGCCCCTCTCCCTGCCTCCTGAATCTCATTCCGCAATCCTTGAACTGCTCATGAACCAGGCTCTCCAGCAGGCTTTGAATAGGGTTTGCACAGTTGTTCTATAGAAGCTCTACACCAGCAAGGAGTTCCTTACTTCTTTGTGTATTTCCCAACGCATTGTGGTATTTGTGTGTATAATTGTTAGGCTTTACAGGATATTTAAGAAATGCTAGGCCTAGGTACTCAACTTCAAGTAAAATTAAGGGCTGGGTTCTGAATTTTGCTTTGCCAGTCATGAATTACTATAACTGACACCAGGTACCACACTTAAATCAACATTATTAGCTATAAGAAAGGGAAGGATATTTTTAATGGTACCTTCTACCATCACCCTCAAGTTATTTCCTCACAAATACAGTGTTTTAAGTGCCTTATTTGTCATCAGTTGAAATTACTTCTAAACTGACTTCATCTGTCTTCAACTGAAACACATCAAATTAACTAACAATTTCAGCACTCAAGATTCAATGTACATCCAGGAGAGAGAAGAAAAAAGGACATAAATACGTACATTATATATAGTGTATATATATATAAGCAGATGTGTTAAGCAACTAAACAGCGTTGCAGTCAAGGAAGCTCTGGATCTTCAAGGGATGCAGAGGAAAAGATATAAGAATAAATGACTGAAAACAGAGGTAAATTTAAGATAGTTTAGTTAGATGTTTCAGCTTCCGCCTTCATCAGTAACACAGCTGATTTTTAAATGAGGTACTGTAAGCCAAGGTGACAGTTCTAAGAACACTGAGGATGGAGCGAGTTCTCAGGTAGGTGACATCCGATAAGTGGTTGCCAGAATGCTATAAACAATACAAGAAAAGATTAAAGTTCATGTATTATCCTCTAAGTTGAGACCACTGGGTGTTAGGGTGTCAAGCCTGTAAATCCAGACTTTTTCTCAAGCTTCTAGAAACCCAGGATTAGATGGTTTTTCTATTAGAAAGATTTCTAAGTCAGAGAGGGTGTGATCTGCTGAGTTCAAGTGTCTTGCAATAAGTTGTTCTAGCTTCTTTGTAACAATAGCTAACAGTGGTTTCTGAACCGGGTACAGAGGTCCGTGGTTTTCCCAACATACTGCATGTGGCATTCAGAGCGTTTGCATTCTATCATATATATTACATTGCTAGACTTGCAGGTGATGTTCTGTTTGATGTAATAGGTCCTACCAGTTGTTCTGCTTTTGAACGTGTCCGTTTCTTTCAGATGCAATGTTTGGATGATGCAACGTTTGGATACACAGTGATGTGATCTAGGGTTGCTGAAAGGCAATTTTAGTTCAGATCTGACAAGTAATTTATGTAGATTTGGAGGCTGGTAAAAAGCAACCAAAGAAGGATGGCTGATGGCTTTTTTAAGACATAGTGAATTAGCTACTAAGGGGTAGCTCTCCTTAATTGACAGGTGATACTTAGGAGATGCTGGATGAAAGTCTACCACAAAAGGGACGTAATGTTTTTTGTAAGCATTTGTCTCACCTTTGTGGAGGAGAGATTCCCTAGTTCGGATAGATGCCCAGTACATGTTATAATCAATGACAAGGGGAGGATAGCCCATGTTTAGAAGATGCTCCTTGAGTTCTTTGGTTCGTTGGAGGTAATTTACGTTGTTGCTGCAGATACGTCTAATCCTAAGAGTCAAGCTATAAATGATGGGGTTTTTATGCATCTAGGATGGCAAGAACTCCGGTTTAAGTAAAGATGATCATCAGTGGGTTTACTGTACAGAACTGTGATTATCTTGTTTTGCTCGATGTTAAGGAGGATATCAAGAAAGGGGATGTAAGAATTATCAATGGTGCTATTACATGTGAATTTTATAGAGGGATGGATGGAGTTGATCTAGCCCTTAAATTGTTCAAAACTGTTCTTGCCACTAGTCCAGATTACAAAAATGTCATCAATGTATCGCCACCATACTAGAGGTCTGGATGCCACATACAGTATGCTGGGGAAAAAATACAGACCTCCGTACCCGGTTCAGAACCACAATTCAGCTATGAAGCTGGAACAACTTGTTGCAAGACACTTTAACTCAGCAGATCACACCCTCTCTGACTTAGAAATCTTTCCAATAGAAAAACCATCCAACCCTGGGTTGCTAGAAGCTAGAGAAAACGTCTGGATTTACAGGCTTGACACCCTAACACCCAATGGTCTCGACTTAGTGGATAATACTTGAATTTTAATATTTTCTTGTATTGTTTATATCATTCTGGCAACCACATACCAGATAACTCTCTCCATCATCAGTGCTCTTACAACTGTCACCTTGGCTTACAGTACCTCATTATTAGAGAGCAGGAGCGCTATAATAGTTAAGGTGTGTTACACCCTCCATTATAAAACCCCAACATTCTATTTGCTATACAATTTGCATGATTAAAGTTAGGATAGTGAAATTTGTGATGAATGATCACTGGAGTAAGCAGTACATGCTGTCCACATGTCAGCTGAATTGATTGGATAACAGCGGAGATATCGCAGTTTAAAACTAGACTTTGAAGACTGTTTTTCCATAAGTTAGACCATCTCGATCTTAGCAGGGTAAAGGGTTTTGTGTTGGTTGGGAGGAGCTGGTGTAAGCTTTTTAGAAAATTCAAGGAGGCTGCCAGGGGGTGCCTTTTGGTTTACTTTTTGTAAATTCAGTTAGTAGTTTTTAAGTGATGACATCTTGAAAATTCAATGTTAGCCTATGGAGACCATCCTGAGTGTGGAGTGCTTGCAAACATTTTATGTGTAATGCAGAGCCTGTTTAAAATCAAACAATCTTGAATACTGGGGACTGCAACTCCCAGCAGGCGCTGCTTGCTGCAGCCTATCAGTGCTGGGGAAAGAGAGGGAACTGCACCTCCCAGGGGGTGGTGTGAGTAACTGGTCAACCATGTTCAGAGTTGACCTGGTGGGGAGAGGAAGAGAGCAAGGCCTGTGGAAGGGAGAGAGCATGGTTGGGACTGGACCGTGTCTGGGATGGTCCCAGGTGCAGGAAGAGGGCAGAGGTTTATCCTGGAGATAGGGACAGGAGACTACAGGTGGGATGGAATCGATCTTCTTTCAGCGCTTCTCCCTCCAACTTTCCCAAACCCACTTAGGAATGAGGGATAAGCGGCTGCTCTGGGCTGATACAGTGGGCGTTCTGCAGGAGGGGGGACAGGAAGATGTGGGGTCCTGTGGGATGGAGTAGCAAGTGTAGTCCTCTTGGGAGGACTCTAAGAGCAAGTCTCAGTCCAGGAAGGGAAATCTTATGGGGGAGCAGGGAGGGAGGAAGTATACACAAAGGGGGGGGGACATTAAGGGGAGAGAGTAGGGCTAGAGCCTCTGTAAATAGCTTCCACAGTGGAAGCCATGCACAGAGGGAGCACTTTGGAGGGAGCAGCTTTATTGGGGATACAGAATATGGAACCCAGTACAGAGGGAGGTCTGCAGAGTGGGCAGTGTTGTGTAAGAAAGGGAGTTCTGTCCAAGGGGGAGTAAAGTGGGGAGTTTTGTAGAAGCAGAAAGCTACAGAATAATGGCGACAATGGTGCTGGGGGGAGAGCCCTGGACAGAGGAGAACTGAGTGAGGGAGCTTTGTACAGGGGAAGAGCTGCAGGATGGGCACCATTATGCCAGGTGGAGAATCCTGTACATGGGCACAGCAGAGTCAGGTAGCCCTGTACAAGGAATGAACTAGCCAGGGGGAACTGTACAGGGGGAGGTCCTTATAGAAAGCAGAATGGTCAGTGTTGCACAAGGAAAAGAGCTCTGACAGTGGGGAGTAGAGTGGAAGACTCCTGTACAAGCCATGAGCTAGAGAAATCAGAGTGGAAGTTTGCAATGCTTAAACTGAACTAAAGTTGTATTCTTAGTAAAACAGGGACCTACCAGTAAAAATCCAGCTTCGCCTTGCTTGCTATTTGAAGGAAGTAACAACCTTCTAAACTGAAGAGAGCAGCTCTTCCACCTTAGCCTCCTCTAAGCCCTGCTCCCATAGTGGTTATACTTCTCAGCATTCTACTGCACCAGCAGGACAAACTTTCTCCATTGCATTGTATTTAACAAAAAACTTGGATATTCTTGTATCTATATATACACACAAGGATAAAAGGATATACAAGGATATTATTGTATGTATATACATTCTTGTATGTATATACAAGGATATTCTTGTATATGTATGTATAGATACACACACACACACGTGTATATATACTAGTATTAGGGATGTGCGAACGCGGTTCAGATATTCGGAGTTCAGCCCGAATTCAGCCAGTTCGGACGCCCAAACCAAACGTGGAAACATCTGAACAGTTCAGGAGTGTTCAAGCATGTTCGGGCAGGAAAAACCTGGCTGGCAGGCCCGGGGGCGAGGGGGCAGCTGAGGAGCAGACTTCCTGGCCCCAGGGGTGGAGAGAGACTTGGACTAACAGCCAGCCTGCCCAATCACCATCCCTCTTTTCCTCAGACCACTGGCTTGGCAGTTTGCGATTGGCATGGGGCTAGTCTGCTCAGAGCCAATGGAGCTTGTGGTAAGGTGGGCACAGCAAGTAACAAAAGTAATTGCCCTCCCCACTCCCAATTCATTCTGAGGTAGCCACTGATCCAGTCAGCAGGAGTTTTCAGAACTCTCCCTCTCCCAGAAGTTTGTGTTCCTCCCAATCCATTGCCATCCCCCTCCTATTTCACCCATTTCCACACATTTATCTCATACTAGTTTCATTTATTTAGATTAGATTAGATAGATTTAGGTGTTATACCCTGCCTCAGCCTGCCTTCTGCTCATGCCAAAGTGCCTGTCTGCCTGCCCTGTTGGCAAAGCTCGAACCCTGCTTCAGCCTGCCTTCTGATGCTCATGCCAAAGTGCTTGTCTGCCCGCTGGTGCCCTGTGGGAAAAGCTCAAACCCTGCCTCAGCCTGCCTTCTGCTCATGCCAAAGTGCCTGTCTGCCCGCCCTTTGGGCATAGCTCAAACCCTGCCTCAGCCTGCCTTCCTAGCCTGCATGGCACTAGGGGTGTGGTTCAGCATTGCCTCCAGTCAGCGTTCTCCACTGCCACGCAGGGCACTGGAAGGCCTTCAGTCCAGGAGGGTGCGGATGTCTGCTGCGGCTGCAGGGGTAGGTGCAGGTGCTTCAGGGTCATATGTTCATCATCGGCCACCAATGTCCCCCATTACTGATGTGATCCCCAGCCATCCAGGGCTGGTGGATCCCACCCCAGCTGCTAGAGGCAGGGCCCGATCCCCGGGCAATGGCAGCAGGGAAGGGAGCAGCAGCAGTAGCAACAGCAGCAACAGCAGCAGCCAGTTGAGGCCCAGAAGCATCAGTGCACCATGGAGGGGCTGGGGTGGGGGCAGCTGCCAAGTCCATTGGCAGCAGCAGGACATGGAGGGTGGCATGGCTTTCAACTGAAAGCCACGCACATGTTGGGGGGAATGATTGCGCTCGATGGGCAGCCCTTCTCGGTGGTTGGGGACATGGGGTTTAGGCGCCTGATTGGCTTCCTGGCCCCCCAGTTTAAGCTGCCCTCACGCACCACCCTGAGTAAGGCTGCCACCAATGCCTGGCAGCCTGCAACGCCTGGCCAAGTAGGGGTGCCAGCCACCAAGCCCTGCCCGGGCCTCTGCCACTGCTCTGCCAATGCCTGTCAGCCTGCAACGCCCAGCCGAGTAGGGGGTGTCAGCCACCAAGCCCTGGCCAGGCCTCTGCCACTGCTCAGCTGATGCCTGGCAGCCTGCAACGCCTGGTCGAGTAGGGCTGCCAGCCACCAAGCCCTGACCAGGTCTCTGCTGCTGCTCTACCAATGCCTGGCAACCTGCAACACCCAGATGAGTAGGGGTGCCAGCCACCAAGCCCTGGCTGGGCCTCTGCCACTGCTCCATCGATGCCTGGCAGCCTGCAATGTCCACCCCCTAGGGGTGCCAGCCACCAAGCCCTGGCTGGGCCTCTGCACAGTATATATACCTCCTAGCAATGCCAAATCATACAGTGACAAATATTGGCAGCAGCTCGAATCATTTATGGAAAATCAAATAACAAGGGTTTCATTGCCTCGAGTTACACTTAGAGGAGATTTTAATGCCCAAATAGGCTCTAATGACCAAATGCTGGATTGCTATTCACCCCTTGTGGGTAGAGAGCTGATTTTCCCCTTGGGTAAATGTCAGGCTAAGGACAAGGTATTGAATAAAGCAGGCATTCTGTCTGCAGATTTAGTAACTAGATTAAATTTGTATATTCTGAATGGCTCTTCCCCAAATGACTTGCAGGGAGAATACACATATGTATCTTCCCTGGGATCGAGTACAGTGGATTATATTGCGGTCTCTCCGGAATTGGTTTATTTAGATAACTATTTTCAGATGGGTCACCAGATGTTTGGAGACCACCTACCAACGTTAATTGACCCTTCAGATCAAGTGGGCGGCTTAGGTTATGATGACACTGACCCATTAGATGTAATAGGGCAAGGAGTTGGCTATTTGAGACATCCTTGGAAGGATGAGATGGCTAATAAGCTGAGCCTGGTATTAAACCTTCCAGAATGTGCTCAACCATGGGATATCATAAAGGTGGGAACTGTAAGTGAGGTGGTACTGGTGACTTACTCAAAGATCCTCGAGGTCTTTAGACCTCTGTTAGGAATTTTATCAAGACCATACGATAGGCCCTTAAAGAGGCTAAATCAACCCTGGTATGACCAGGAATGTAGGGTTGCTAGAAACACATATTTGTCTACTTATTTCCTGGTGGACCAAGATTCTGGATACACAATAGTGGTTGCAAAATGTTTAGTCCAGATTTTCAGGACAAGTGGCAATTTTCTTAAGTTTAAATATGTTTAATCTCATGTAATCACAGGAACTGAAATTGTGGGCATTATAACTTTGTTACAATGAGTAGGATATTGTACCCTGTAAAATGGATTTTAATTTTACTTGATTTTTGAGTCTTATATTATTAATATTATTGTTGTTGAATGATATGTTTTATATCTTAACACTGGCTATGACCGAATGGTTATGCCTTAAATAAATTACTACTACTACTACTACTACTACTACTACTAGGTAGGTGAGGTTGCAGCTCGTCTGCATATGCTCCCAGCATCTTCGTCTGTCATCGCTTGAGGACACCACGACTCTCCCGGGGCTTGACCTTCCTGCCACCCCAAGCTCCACCGACCAGCGGGCCAAGAACTGGTGAGGTTGCAGCTCGTCTGCATACGCTCCCAGCATCCTCAGCTGTCATCGCTTGAGGACACCACGATTCTCCTGGGGCTTGACCTTCCTGCCACCCCAAGCTCCAGCGGACCAAGAACTGGTGAGGTTGCAGCTTGTCTGCATACGCTCCCAGCATCCTCGGCTGTCATCGCTGGAGGACACCACGACTCTCCTGGGGCTTGGCCTTCCTGCCACCCCAAGCTCCACCGACCAGTGGGCTGAAAGGCACGCGCCATTAGGTGCCCGCCTTACAGGTACTTTTCTCCATTTGTTTTCTACTGTACTTCCCCCTCCTATCTTACTCACTAACATGTCTGCCCTACTTTCTCGCCTTTTCTTCCCCTCCTCTCCTTCTCCTTTTCCTGTCCATCTTTTTCTCCCTCTACTTTTCTCCTCCCAGCTTCTTCCTCCCCCCAACCGATCACCACTCTCTAACCTCCCCCATACATCCTTTTCTCCCTTGGCTACCTTCTCTCATTGCTCCACTTCCACTCCTGTCTCTAGCCTTCCTCGATGCTCCCCTTCTCCCAATCTTATCCCTATTCCTCCTGTCTCTAGCCTACCACGACGCTCCCCTTCTCCCAATCTTATCCCTATTCCTTGCCTCCCCCCTCATCAACTACCATTTTTCTGCTCCCTCTGGAACTGTCGCTCATCTATCAGTAAAGCTCCCTATATCCATGATCTTTTCCTCTCTCGCTCCCTCCAGCTCCTTGCCCTTACTGAAACTTGGATCACTCCCTCGGACTCTGTCACGCCTGCTACCCTCTCCTGTGGGGGTCTCTCCTTCTCTCACCAACCCCGCCCTGAAGGACGGGGTGGTGGGGTGGGCCTCCTTCTTGCTAAATCCTGTCAGTTCCAACCAATTTCTCCTCCCCCCTCTCTCTCCTTCCATACCTTTGAGGCTCACTCCGTGCGCCTCTACTCCCCCCTCCATCTACGTGTTGCTGTCATCTACCGTCCCCCTGGTCCTCTCTCTTCCTTTCTTTCTGACTTTGAGTCCTGGCTCACTTTCTTCCTCTCTGTTGATATCCCCACTCTCATCCTTGGTGACTTCAACATTCATGTTGATGACCCATCTCAGCCCTCAGTCTCTCGCTTCCTCTCCCTAGCCTCCTCCTTCAACCTCCACCTTTGGACCAACTCCCCCACCCATACTAATGGCCATTCTCTTGATCTTGTCCTCTCTAGAAACTGCTCTGTCGCTGATCTCTCCTTCGATCCTCATCCTATATCAGACCACTTCCTTGCCTCTTTCAACATTTCCCACTGTCCCCCCTCCT
Source organism: Sphenodon punctatus (assembly GCA_003113815.1). Lineage (NCBI taxonomy): Eukaryota > Metazoa > Chordata > Lepidosauria > Sphenodontia > Sphenodontidae > Sphenodon > Sphenodon punctatus. The sequence goes on along the minus strand of QEPC01014905.1, from coordinate 1,634,712 downwards.
CTTCCCCTTCTCTACGCCCCTTCCGTGACCTTCAAGCTATTGATCCCCTGGACTTTGCCTCCTCTCTCTCTCCCCTTCTTCCTACAGTCTTCTCTTCCTCCTCCCCTGACTCCGCTGTCTCTGCTCTCAACGCCTCTCTCTCCTCCACACTTGACTCCCATGCCCCTCTCTCTTCCCGCCCTGCCTTCTCCCACAACCCCCGTCCTTGGCTCACCCCTAGTATCCGCCACCTCCGTTCTTGCACTCGTGCTGCTGAACGACTCTGGCGCAAATCCCATTCTCACGCTGACTTCCTTCACTTCAAATTCTGTCTCTCCACCCTTACTTCTGCTATCTCCCTTGCTAGACAACACTACTATGCCTCCCGCATTGAGTCCTGTTCTCGGGACCCTCGCCGCCTGTTCTCTACCTTTGACTCCCTCCTCAAGCCTCCCTGTCCTCCCCCTCCTTCTTCCCTTTCTGCTCAGGATCTTGCCTCCTTCTTCACCTCCAAGATAGACAAGATCCGCCTCGACATCGCTTCCCACTCCTCTCTTCCCACTCCCACCCCTCTCCCTCCTCCCCCTCCTTCTCTCATGTCCTCCTTCTCCCCTGCCTCCCTTAAGGAAATCTCCTCTCTGCTCTCCTCCTCCAACCCTTCCACTTGCCCCCTTGATCCCATTCCTTCCCGCCTCCTCACCTCCATTACTCCCACTGTCGCCCCTTCCTTCCTGCACATCATCAACCTCTCCCTCTCTACTGGCTCTTTCCCTTCTGCCTTCAAACATGCCACAGTCTCTCCTATTCTCAAAAAGTCCACTCTTGACCCCTCTGACCCTTCTAGCTATCGTCCTGTCTCACTCCTTCCTTTTGCTTCCAAGCTGCTTGAACGTGTTGTCTACTCCCGCTGCCTTGACTTCCTATCCTCCAACTCCTCCCTTGACCCCCTCCAATCTGGCTTCCGCCCCCTTCATTCTACTGAAACTGCTCTCGCTAAGATCACCAACGATCTTCTGGTGGCTAAATCTAAACGTCTCTATTCCATTCTTGTCCTCCTTGATCTCTCTGCTGCCTTCGATACTGTTGACCACTCACTCTTGCTGGATTCCCTTCACTCCCTTGGCTTTTGTGGCTCTGTCCATAACTGGTTCTCCTCCTACCTCTCTGACCGCTCCTTTAATGTGTCTCTCTCCAACTCCGCCTCCTCCTCCTTCCCCCTCTCAGTTGGTGTTCCTCAAGGCTCTGTTCTTGGCCCTCTCCTCTTCTCGATCTATACCTCATCCTTAGGCAAACTCATTGCCTCCCATGGCTTCCAATACCACCTCTATGCTGATGACACTCAACTCTATCTCTCTACTCCCTCTCTCTCTCCCTCTGTTCAAGCTCGTCTCATCAACTGTCTCTCTGACATCTCTACCTGGATGTCTCAACGTCAACTCAAACTCAACATGGCTAAAACTGAACTCCTTATCTTCCCCCCTCATCCTTCCTCTCCTTCCTCACTGTCAATAACTATTGATGGAGTCACCATCCTGCCTGTCCCCCAAGCCCGTAGCCTAGGCTTCATCTTTGACTCAGCCCTTTCTTTTAAACCCTACATTGACTCTGTTGCTAAATCCTGTCGCTTCTCCCTCCATAACATTGCTAAGATTCGCCCTTTTCTCTCTGTCTCGTCTGCCAAAACTCTTGTTCATGCTCTGGTCATCTCTCGCCTCGATTACTGTAACCTCCTTCTCACTGGCCTTCCCCGGTCTCACCTTTCTCCCCTCATCTCTGTCCAAAACTCTGCTGCCAGGGTCATCTACCTCGCCAGTCGCTTCGACCATGTGCAGCCCCTCCTCTCTTCGCTTCACTGGCTTCCCCTTCCTGAACGAATCCTGCACAAGCTCCTAGTCTTCACCTATAAAGCTCTTCACAACCTTGCTCCCCCCTACCTCTCTGCACTTATCGCCCTCCATACTCCAGCCCGTGCACTTCGCTCCTCCTCTGTCCCTTCTCTCACCCTTCCACGCCTTCCCTGCTCCCCTAAGCGCCTTCGTCCCTTCTCACTTGCTGCCCCCCATGCCTGGAACTCCCTCCCTGTCCACATCCGCCTTGCCCCCTCCCTTCATACCTTCAAATCTCTCCTTAAAACTCACCTCTTTCGCTCTGCTCTGTCTGACTCTTTATCCTGCTGAGCCACTATTCCTATACCTACGATCGGTTTACCCTTATCCTTGCAACATGGACCTGCCTGCTGTCATTCTCATCGTAACCAAGCCAAGTACGTGCACTTGAGACCTCGCATCTTCATGAATGTTAGACCCCTTGTCTCTCCCTCTGTTCCCCTTCCTAAGTCTCTCCCCCAGCTCCTGTCTCTCAGATTGTAAGCCCTAGGGGCAGGGACCGTGTCTATTTTATTACTTTGTAAAGTGCCAGGTACACTGCTGGCGCTATATAAATGTTTGTTAATAATAATAATAATAATAATTCTGCTGATGCCTGGCAGCCTAAAACACCCAGCCGAGTATGGGTGCCAGCCACCAAGCCCTGGCTGGGCCTCTGTTGCTGCTCCACTGATGCCTGGCAGTCTGCAATGCCCCCACAGGCACCCTCAGGAGCCAAGCGCTGAGCCTGCCTTCCCGGGCAACCTGAGATGCCAAGCCCCAAGCCTTCCTGGTCTCTGCTGCTGCTATGTCTCAGATGGCCTGCCATGCCCCCACAGGCACCTCTGGAGTACCCCAAGCCTCCAGGCGGCCAAATTTTCTGAATGTTCGGGGGGGGTCTGAACTCCGCAGGACTGAACTCACAAACCTGAACTAAGTTTTTGGGCTGAACAGCTGAACATCTGAATCCCGTTCTGGTTGCACATCCCTAACTTATTTATTTATTTATTATTAAAATGTATATGCCGCCCCCTCCTGCTATAAGCATCTCGGGGTGCTAAAACACATAAGTAAAGTACGATTGAACTAAAGTACAATTAAAACAACCTAAAACCCCCAGATTAAAATAACCCATACCCAAACCCTCCCTAACGCAACTCAGCCACCCACCCACTAACTAATATATATATTTATTTATTTATTATTCAAATTTATATGCCACCCCCTCCTGCTATAAGCATCTTGGGGTGGCTAACATTTAAAAAACACATAAGTAAAGTACAATTAAACTAAAGTACAATTAAAACAACCTAAAACCCCCAGATTAAAATAACCCATACCCAAAGCCTCCCTAACCCAACTCATCCCCCCGCCCACTACCTGTCTCCCCCACCCATACTACCCACTCCCTTCTCCAAAGGCCTGGACAAACAGCCAGGTCTTACAGGCCCGGTGGAAGGCCAGCAGACTCGGGGCCAGTCGAGCTTCCACCGAACACTGAGAATGCCCTCTCCATTGTGACCCCCCAGCTAACCTGTGGGACCTCAAAGAAGGAGCCCCCAGCGGACCACAAAGATCACCCCAGGACCTGAGGAGTGAGATGATCTCTCAGATAGGAGGGGCCCAAGCCATAGAGGGCTTTAAAGGTTAAAACCAGCACTTTGAATCGGGCTCAGAATGCTATAGGCAACCAATGCAGAGCTCGGAGTACTGGTGTTATGTGCTCCCTATGGTCTGTCCCTGTCAGAAGACAGGCTGCCACATTCTGCACCAGTTGCAGCTTCCGAACCGTCACCAGGGGCAGCCCCATGTAGAGCATGTTGCAGTAATCCAGCTTCGAGGTGATGAACGCATGGATGAGGATGGTCAGATCAGAGTCCAAAACATATGAGTCCACACAAGATGTAGCTGGCAAAAGGCTCTCTTTGCCACCACCTCTACCTGGAAATCCAGTCAAAGGCTGGGGTCCAATAGGACTCCCAAACTCTGGACCCGGGGAGCCAGTGGGGAGCGGACCCCCTCAATGAGGGGAGCCATCACCCCCGCTGCCCAACCGACCACCATCACTTCCGTCTTATCGGGATTCAGTCTCAGTCTGCTCCGCCATATCCAGTCAGCCACTGCCTCCAGGCACTGGGAAAGCACTGAAACTGCAGGGCCTGGGTCAGTTGAAAACGAGAGGTATAGCTGGGTGTCATCAGCATATTGGTGGCAACGCACACCAAACCATCTCACAACCTCCCTCAGGGGTTGCATATAGATGTTAAACAATAATGGAGACAAAATAGAACCCTGCAGTACGCATCCTTGGATGGTTCCGTTCATTCCTCGCAGGAAAGAGCCAGTGGGTGGTGTTGGGGGCTAGATGTTTCAGCCCTCAACACCACCCGCTGGCTCTTTCCTGAGAGGAATGAGCGGAACCATCCAAGGACCGGACTGTCCACCCCCTCCCCCCAGGGACCACAATCGTCTCAGCAATAACCCATGGTCCACTGTATCAAAAGCAGCCAAGAGATCTAACAGGACAAGTAGTGTTGAATACCCTGAGTCCATCTCTCGGCAGAGGTCATCCGCCAAGGCCACCAACACAGTCTCGGTGCCACTATTTCGTGGCGCTGGTGGAATGGCGGAAGTAGCGAAAATGGCATGTTTCCGCTATTTGTGAAGCCTGTGGAAGTAGCGGAATGAAATTAGTGGAACTGCAGAAATAGCAGAATGAAACTAGCGTAATGAAATCCACTGCCATGCCGTACCACTAAATTGCAGAAACGCTGTTGCCTGTTGAATTAGCTACCGCTGCGACTTTCCGCTACAGCCCTAGATGCCAGCGTTGCTCTAACCTCCGTCCCTCCCGCTTCATATACCGCAGCTCCTCAGTAAACCAAGGAGCCCTATGATGACGAAGTGGTGGCAGCGAACGCCTCAGAGCCACCTGGTCAATGGCCCGCTCCAGCAAGGTGTTCCATGCTTGGACGAGATAATTAGCTGAGTGGCCATCAAAGTCCAAGGACCTTGGACACTTATAAGTGTATAATACACAATATATATATATATATATATATATATATAGTTCTGAATATAAATAGAGTATACACAGTGCATATTATATATATAGCATAAGTATATCATATATATATCGGTGCTATATATTATATATATAGCATAAGTATAGTACCCATTTTATCGGTGTTAGCGTCTGTCTAAAAAGGGCCATTGTTTATATATATATATATATATATATATATATATATATATATATATATATATATATATATAAACAAACAATGGCCCTTTTTAGACAGACGCTAACACCGATAAAATGGGTGTTACATTTTATTATACATGGTACAGGGAAACACTGCAGCCCTGCAACATGGGCCCTTTTCACACAAGATGCCTCCTGGAGGTGTCTGTGCAAACACCATGGGCGGTGGGTGTAGGTGCGTGCATGCTCCCGCACAAAACCCATCTCCATCCACCACCCACCCACAGAGCAATGGACTCCACTGCCGATTGCTCCATGGGTGGGTGGTGGGTGGAGATGGGTGTTGCACAGGAGCACGCACACACCTACACCTATCACAGTGAAACTGGGTGGAGGCATCTCATGAAAAACTCATGACCTACTTCTAGCCCTATTAACCTCCCTACTTGTAGCAACACATGATATGTTAATGTGAGGGTAAAGGGTAGGTACTTTCTAGGGCTGAAACAAAAAGCCCTAAAATTGCTGCTTGTGAGAAATCACATCATAACAGGAATCAGGATCAATTTCCCAACGATTTCCCGATACCAATGCTGTAACAGGGTAGGGTTCCAAGGGGGTATTTTCTGGATCCAGCCCCGAGGAACCCAGCCCCACACAGGAATCAGCTTCAGTGTTCTCTTTATTTCATACAGTGCTTCATCCTATACCCAATATACAGTCTCTTTACTCACAGTCCAAAGCCAGTGAACAATCCCCTGGCTCTTACCATTCCACACCAAAACCTCTGGCCAGGCACATTCATTCCTGAAGCCCAGGATTCCCAGAGACAGCCACAGACTGCAGGCTGGCCCACACGGTAGACAGAGCTCCCTTCTCACTCTTGTCTCTCCAGTTCCTCCTTGGACCTTCTTTTGGGCCTAGCTCAGGCTTCTTTCAGGCATTGGGCTGGCTCTGCCACACCCTAGGCCAGCTAGATCCAAACTCTCATTTAGTCCTTCTGTTTGGGCTTCTTAAAGAGTCAGTACTGTGTCCACCTCTATACCCTGCTACAGATGTGATTTCTCAACGTTCACAACATTCACAATTTCTCATCTGTTAAGGGAGCAGCTGATCCATTCCACCGACGAGGGGGACGTGGTGGGTTGATTTAATCAACTCAGACTGGAATTATCCCGCCAGATAGGTGCTCTGGTTAAAGAGCCGATTAGCCCGGGAAATAGTAGCAGGAAGATCTGGTTTGACCATGAATGCCTATGTCTGAGGCATAAACTAAAAGACCTGTATTCCCTGTATAGAAAGGGGTCGCTGACTAGACTCCCATCCGAATATTTTACCATTAGATGGGAGTATAAACAGCTGGTTAGGCCTAAAAAGAACGAATTCATGGAGGACAGGTGGAAAAAACTTGTAGGGGCTGCTGACCAGAAGGACACAAGGATGTTCTGGCAGCCAGTAAATGGCTCTATCAACAAAGAGCTTCATTTAACAACATTTCCTGTCCCTTCAACCTCACGGACAGAGTACTTTGGTAGACTGTTTGGCGCGGATGAGGGGGCCAGTGCCCAGGGCAGTGGGCTATTTGATCTGGGGGATCTTCCCCCTTGGCCCCCGGTCCTGGGTGCAGAGGTGGAAGTTATGATTGACTCCTTTAGCAACCATAAGGCCCCGGGTTTAGATCTGATTCCCATTGAGTTTATCAAAACTCATAAGGATTGGTGGATCCCCCTGCTGGCGGCGCTGTTTACCGCCATTAATAACGGAGGGAGAATCCCTGATTAATGGGTGGGGCAGTGGTTATTCCTGTATACAAAAAAGGTCCTAGAGCAGACCCCTCTAACAATAGACCCATCAGCCTGCTGTCAGTAGTCGGTAAGATTTATGCCAAATATTTGCTTGGCAGGCTTACTGACTGGATGGCAGAGGCCAATATATTGGCCCTAGAGCAGGCAGGCTTTCAGAAGGGTCAGTCCACGGTGGAACAATGTTACATTTTGTATCATCTCATGACTAAATATAGGGGCTGCAATGGATCATTCTACGTAGCTTTTTTGGATCTTAAAGCTGCGTTCAATTTTATTGATAGACATATCTTGTGGCGCAAACTTAGGAGTTCTTCGATCGATCAAAGACTTGCTGGCTTGATTTGCTCCCTCCATGAAACCTCTTTTCTTAGGGTCCGGGTTGATTTTCAGGGCCATGTTACTGCCCCTATTAGTATCTTTAAGGGAGTAAGACAAGATTGTGTTCTGACCCCTCTGCTCTTTAACTTCTACATTAGTGAAATGATATCATTAATGGCTGAATCTAAATTCTTTCCGCCAAAACTTGGGACTAGAGCAGTGGGATGCTTGGGATATGCTGATGATGTTGCCTTGCTGTCTCAAACCCGTGTAGGGCTGGCTAGGCAGCTATGTTCCTTTGCTGACTTCTGTAACACCAACAAATTGACCATAAACTATCAAAAAATAAAAGGTTATGGTATTTTCTGGTAGCAGAAAATCTTACAGTTGAGATATTGAGGGCCATCAGATTCAACAGCTACCTTCCTTCTGTTACCTTGGGATCCTTTTTCATAGACCAGGTGCTTGGAGGGAGAATGTTAAAAGAGCCCTTGTCGTAGCTAAGGCGCCCGCTCAGGCCATTTATAGTCTACTTAGGCGACAAGGCAGAAACTCTATTCATCTGGCCATTTTGGTCCTTAATAGTAAGGTCAGAGCCCAGCTCCTTTATGGAGCTGAGTTCTGGGCTCCTTTTCTCTCCCAGGATGTTAATTCAACTCCGGCTAGATTTTTAATGGGTGTGTTGGGGAACCCTAAAAGTACTCCCCATGCAGCAGTTAGACTGGAGCTGGGCCAGAAGTCCTGGCAGCAGGTGGCCATGGAGCTGGCATTGAAATTCTGGGCACGACTGTTTGTGGGGCAATACTCAGAGATACTGAGGGGGATGGTTCAGGACTCTTTTGTCAATCCCTGGTAGAGAAGGTTGAGGAATACCTTAGGGAAATAGGGCTCTGCAAGGAGTATTTGACCCACAAGCTACCAAATACTATTAGGAAAGAAATCTTGGGAAGGATTGACGATATCGAAAGGCAACTGGAGATCGCTAGAGTAAGAGCATCTCCCCATGTGGAGATGATTCTTGATTGGGCACCAAGGGTGGGATGCTTGGCTGAGTATTTGACGTCTTCAATTTCGTTGAGAGCCAAGCACCTCATGTTTCGAGCCCGTGTGAATGCCTTCCCCTCTCGTGTACTTGAGGGGCGGTTTCAGAACATCCCTTTCCCCTTACGGCTCTACCCATTTGATAATTTAATGGCAGTCAGTAGCCCATATGCTCTTGCACTGCCATCTTTATGATAGGGACAGAGAGGAGCTATTAGCTCCCTCTCTCCAGAGGTACCCGGGTAGGTCTGATGAGGCATTATTGGGGGTTTTACTTGATAGCTCCAATCTTCTTGTTATTCGTAATTCAGCCACCTTTTTTCTCCGGGCATTTCATGCCAGGAAAAACTTCCTTGAATTTAGGGTGCCTGAGGTATAATCTCTGCCCACCTAAGTAATTTTGTACACTGTCCCTTTGATGAGATTTGTACTCTGGCGCTACCTGGAATTCTTTTTATCCTTAATCATTTATTAGTAATTTGTATAAGCATTGCCCTGCTTTGTCCGGGCTTTATTTTGTGTATATTCTTGGGTTTTTTTCTTCTCTCTTTTCGTATGCAGTGGTCACTGACCAAGCAATAAATCTGACTGACTGACTGACTGACAATTACCGTGAGATACCATCCCTATTTACCAACTTTCTGCTTACGGTTTTACCACACACTGTTTATTTACCACTTACCTCATTGCTGAGGTTAAACCTTTTATTTCCAGGTTTGTTTTTTCCGCATTTCTTAGCCAATCACTGTGCGAATACCCATCCCTTAACCTCCAGTCTAGTGCTTCCAATCAGAATTGTTATTCTATGTTGTTCCCTTTGCTTTGACCAATCTGCAACTCAATTTCAGATTAGTAAATGAATCTACGTATCAGTCAGTGAGTGACAAGGAAGTACAAGGGGAAATGGATTGCAAGAAATGTGGTATTGCATCGGTATTACCTCTCAGGATTTTAAATCAACAGCAAAGTAGTAAACAGCAAAGCGGTAAATGGCAAAGTGGTGAATCGAGAATTTAAATGTGAGTTGAGACATTATCAAGTACTGAGAGATTCTCAATTCAACCAAGATGGTATCAGGAACTGGGATTTTGATGAGATTTCCTGTTTTGGCAAAATCTTGTTTCAGCCCTAGTACTCATTTCCAAACAAGTGAAGTGAGGAGAGCTTCTACTCAGGGAAGCTTTGTTTTTTCTGTACTGGTGGGAGGTAATTATTTTATTTATTTATTTTTCAAATGTATATACCACCCTTCCCAGAAGGGATCAGGGTGGCTTGAAATAACAACAATAAAAATGTGTACATTAAAACACTCACTCACTCCCCACAACCTTGCCCAATGACCCAACCAACCCTCATCCCCACCCGCCAATTGCTCTTCCAAATAAAAAAGTTTTATACTGCCTCCAAAAGATGCTCAGGCTCAAGTGAACCTCCTGGGGAAGGGAATTCCATAAAACTTGGGCAGCAACTGAGAATGCCCTCCTGCGCACCCCTGCCCTATGGACAAGGGAAACCGGTGAATCCTGCAAGAGGGTGCCCCCAGCCAACCATAGGGGCCGTGATGGAACACAGTAAGACAGGCGGTCTCTTAGATATATGGGACCCAGACCTTTGAGGGCTTTAAAGGTCAAAAACAGCACCTTGAATTCAGAATTACTCTGAACCATTTAATCCTCTGCTGTTCCAGCAGCCTGCAACACTTCTTTCTTTGTGAGATGGGAAAACAACATTTCTGCCTTATTTTCTGCTTGCTATTCCTGCTCCCTCTGTTGGCAATTCTCTAAGTTTATTTATATAGCCCTAAAGCCAGAATGTGGATTAAATCTCAATAATTCACTGGCAAATCAGATCCTCCTTTTTCTTCTTGTCTGAAGAGTCCTAAGCTTGGTCTCAGCCAGCGATTAACTTCTGCCTGGCAAGCTTAAGCAAAACTTAAGCAAGCTTAAGATCTGCCAGGATCTTCAGAGCTGGATCCCTTCTGTGGCTCCCAACTCTTGGGCACCCACCTCAGCAAATCACCTCAGGAGTGGAGAGGAGTGCTGGAGAAGCTCTCCTAGCCTGTCTCTTCTCTGAGGCACCAGTCCTACTGACCCCTCCCCCTCTACCTCCCCCAGAGCCAGTCTCTGAGGGACTGGTCCTCCTCTCCACACTGTGATCTACTGGAGACTGACTTGTGATCTACCAGTAGATCGTGATGTACCTCACGGCTGCTACTGAGCTACAATCTGAAACACACTTGGACTGTCTGAGCCGTAAAAGACCACGAGACTCTGGCTGCACAAGTGCATTTAGGATTGCAGATCTTTAAGGCCAGTGCTCCAGATTTTAATTCTGGCTCTGTCCATCAAACCAAGAAAAATAAATATTAAAGAGTCAAATCCAAAATTCAGAATAAAATATCAAGCATAGGTAAGGACATTCAAAGGGTAAAAGTGACTTGCTAAGGCAGGGGTGGGGAACCTTTTCCCTCTAAGGGGCCACTTTGAAAATTAGTACAAGTTGGGGGTGGTCATCCTTAACTCTCAGGAAGAGGAGGGACCAGATTGAGGTTCTGTGCCATGGATCTATCTCCTGTCCTTGTGTGCATGCCCTCATCTCTGTTTCCTTCCTCTGTGTTTGGTCTTTCAGTACTTGGCAGTAAGAACTAGATCCAGAGGCCAGATTCTGGAACTGAAAATAAAAACTAGCCATGGGCCATATTTGGCCCTGAGATTCCCCACCCATGGCCTAAAACGTTTAATGGTTCTTTTTTCTAACTGAGACATGCCCCCATGCCACTTGTTACTACTGTTGGAAAATCCGAATGCATGTGGTTCGTGAAGGCATAGAGACTTCCCACAATACACACAGGTATAGACTGCAGCATGGACAAGCTAACATTGCAGGGCTTATGACATACTGCTGAAATGAATATTCACTGAGAATACTGTATTCAGTGAATTTTCTCACTTCACTTCAGGCATGGCAAAGCAGGTAGAAAACACTGCCCATGCCTGCATCATTCAGCTTTTTCGGTGGTTGTTGTTTTTGTTTCTCAGTCATTCCTTCCACTCCCCCCTCCCCCCCCCCCCCCCCCCGGATTTGGTTATTTGAACAAATATCCAATCACATAACTGAACAAAAATGGATACAAATACGAACGGGTTTCAACGAATAGGCAATATAATTTTCTGTGTGAATATTCACTCAGATATTTGGAGTGCTATCCAAAATGTGAATAATATTTGTAAATCATGTATCAACTATTACTGTCAGCCCTGACATGCAGCTTTGGTAATATATTATTAATTATAAATTATTATTATTTATTATTATCAAGCATTTATATAGCTCCAGCAATATACCTGATGCTTTACAAAGTAATGGAATAGACAGGGTCCCTGCCCTAGGGCCTACAATCTGAGAGACAGAGGGGGCAGGGGGAGATGAAGGAAGAGAAACAGAGGGAGAGACAAGGGGTGTAACATTCATGAAGATGCGAGGTCCCAGGTGCACGTTTTTCGCTTGGTTACATTGAGAATGATGGCTGGCTGGTCCGTGTGGTGAGGATATGAGTACACAGACCTCAGGTAACAGATTGTACTGGATGGAGAGTATCAGCAGGAGTTAGGTGAGGGGTGTGAGGAGTCAGAGAGGGCAGAGCGGAAGAGGTGGGTCTTGAGGAGGGATCTGAAGGTATGAAGGGAGGGGGCAAGGCGGATTTGGGCAAGGAGGGAGTTCTAGGCATGGGGAGCAGCTAGGGAGACGGGACGAAGGCGGTTAGGGGAGCAGGGGAGGCGTGGGAGGGCAAGAGAGGGGACAGAGGAGGAGTTCACAAACTGGAGTACGGAGGGAAATTAGCGCAGAGAGATGGGGGGAGCAAGGTTGTGAAGAGCTTTATAGGTGAAGACTAGAAGCTTGTGCAGGATTCGTTCAGGAAGGGGGAGCCAGTGAAGAGAGGAGAGGAGGGGCTGCATGTGGTCGAAGTGACAGGCGAGGTGGATGACCCCGGCAGCAGAGTTTTGGATGGAGAGAAGCGGAGAAAGGTGAGAGTGGGGGAGGCCAGTGAGGAGGTTATTAATTATTATTATTATTATTATTAGCTTTTATATAGCACCAGCGATGTACCTGGCACTTTACAGAAAATAAGATAGATACGGTCCCGGCCCGAGAGCTTACAATCTAAAGACGGGGGGAGGGGAGACAGGGAAGGGGGAACAGAGGGAGAGACAAGCTACCAAATGATCACTACTATTCTAAGTGCTGTACAAGCATTTCATAAATCAGTGCCTGTATCAGAAATCTTGCAATCTACAAAACAAACATAGACAGTGTTGGATAAGGGAACTACTATGCCCATTATCTTCACTTTACAAGTGGTTCATGAAAGCTTAAACAGGGTTAGGTAACTTGCCAAAGGTTATAACAGAAATCTGTGGCAAAACAAAAGAGTTAAAACTGGGGTGAAAACTAACGTGACAGTAATAGAGGTGAGAAATGACCAGGGCATGAACAAGGGTTTTGGCAGAGGAGACAGAGAGAAAAGGGTGAATATTAGCAATGTTATGGAGGGAGAAGTGACAGGATTTGGCAACAGTCGATGTAGGGTTTAAGATAAAGGGGTGAGTCAAAGATGGAGTCTAAGCTACCGGCTTGGGGGATAGGAAGGATGGTGACTCGGTCGATAAGGATCAACAGGGAGGAGGGAGAGGAAGGATGGGGCTGGGGAAGATAAGGAGTTCAATTTTAGCCATGTTGAGTTTGAGCTGACGTTGAGACATCCAGGTAGAGATATCGGAGAGATAACTGGTGAGGCGAGCTTGAACAGATGGAGAGAGAAAAAGAGAGAGGGAGAGAGAGTAGAGAGAGAGAATTGAGTGTCATCAGCGTAGAGGTGATATTTGAAGCCATGGGAGGCAGAGTTTGCCTAGGGACAGGGTGTAGATAGAGAAGAGGAGAGGGCCAAGGACACCAACCAAGAGGGGAAGGGAGGAGAAGATGGAGTTGGCAAGAGACACATTGAAGGAGCAGTCAGAGAGCTAGGAGGAGAACCAGTCGAGGACGGAGCCACGGAAGTCATGGGAGTGAAGTGAGTTCAGCAAGAGCGAGTGGTCAACAGTATTGAAAACAGCAGAGAGGTCAAAGAGGACAAGAATGCAGCAGAGGCACTTTGATTTAGCCACAAGAAGATGGTTGGTGATCTTAGTGAGAGCCAGATTGGAGGGGGTCAAGGGAGGAGTTGGAGGATAGGAAGTCAAGGCAGCGGGAGTAGACAACACGTTCAAGCAGCTTGGAAGCAAAAGGAAGGAGTGAGACAGGACGATAGCTAGAAGGGTCAGAGGGGTCAAGAGTGGACTTTTTGAGAATAGGAGAGACTGTGGCATGTTTGAAGGCAGAAGGGAAAGAGCCAGTAGAGAGGGAGAGGTTGATGATGTGCAGGAAGGAAGGGG
>QEPC01014905.1:1589038-1617279 GCA_003113815.1 Sphenodon punctatus | reverse complement strand
TCCCACCATGTCCCCCCCCCGCTTCCCCCACCCTGGGCCCCGCAATTTAACACTTACCATCATCCATGGTGGGGCCGCCGACTACTCTCCACTGTCACCGCTTCTGCATATCCAGGGAATGTGCAGGCAGCTCTTAGCCTCCCTTCCTCCCTGCCAGGGTGGGAGGGAGGAAGGGACTCGGGGAGGCTAAGAGCTGCGTGCGCGTCAGCAGCTCCCAGCCTGTGCAGGGGGCTGGGAACTGCTGATGCACGCGCAGCTCTTAGTTCATACCGGGGGCGCCTCTATTGGGTGCCCCCATATGAACTTTCCCTCTGCCCAGCCCCTGCAATGCAAGAGTGCCCCCTGCGGCACTCTTTCATTGCAGGGTCCCTTTATGTGGAATGGATGGCTCTTCTAGCCACCCATTCTGCATAAAGGGAGAACGGCTCCCTTTTGACCCTGAAGGCTTTCTTAGGAAGCCTTCAGGGGGGTGGGGGGTGAGTCACTTGTGCATGTTGTACGTGTGTGCCTAGCACCTAATGCACACACAGCTTTGGATCTGCCCTTTACATTTTTCCTCTACATAAAGTTTTGATATTGACCATTTACCAGGATACTGCCTGGGGATTCAGAATTCTTCTGTTGACTTAGATTAACGTGCTGCATGAAGGTACTGAATCATCTATTCAGACAGATCTTATATATTAATCTAAAGCTGGATATCAGAAGAATTGGTACGTCATCATGTGGCAGAAGGAACAGGATAGAGAGAGGCATGTTGAGAAAGCTCGAGAGCAGCATGTCTCAAATGAAGTTTTGTGGGTTGAAGCAAACCCACAGGCCACAATTTTGACAATTAAAATATTGCAGTGGTTATTTGGAAGTTCACTATAAAATAATAAATTTTGTCAACATATAGGTACATGGCTATAACTAGCAGAAAGCTTCATGACGAGGTTTCAGGGAGCATCCAAAGATGTAGTTGTACAGATTAAATCCCTGGTGACCAGATTTGAGAATTGCTTCTCTAAAGACAGCGAAGACTGGGAAGAAAAACTGAGGCTCCTGTTTTATACAGTAACTTTCCAATTAAATACAAATGTAAACTGCTGAAGAGTACATTTGGACTATGTGTAGTGCATGCAATATATTGAAACCTGGATAGGAGATCCATCTGCCTACAGACTAGTATGTTTAAGAGTAAACACAAATGTGAACTGGAGCTTCAGCTCAATGGAATCATTAGTTTTTCTTCAATTTGGCAACATTTTGCTATCAGTAAGTTTTTTTCCACAGTGACCCTGACATTAGTTGAAGCAGCACCAATAGCGACTGCGTTTCCCTACCATGCTGATCTAGCTGCATGTAGCCAGTAGAATTTAGGAATAGAATCTATGGGCTCAATCCACTCTGATCCTGACAAGCACTTGAACATTTGTTTAAATTTAAGATAGCATATAATCCCATTGACTCAAAGGCGTTGCTAGGTTGGAATGGGCTCTGGTGCAGAAGATGGAATGGCCCCTCGCTCCCCCTATCAGCGGTAGGGGATGCGGCCTCACTAAGAAACGTGAGTCTCCCAGGCTTGTGGGCTGCAGTACAACTGCACCGCCTGTCCCTACTCTAGCTGCACCCTTGAACTGACTTTGCTCCTTTGCAGGATGAAGGCACTATAGTCAGGAACAGATGTGGTAAAAGTTTAAAAGCTGTTGCTTTCATTTTGACTGTGAAAAATTTCATCTTTTTATATTTCAGTTTATAAAAGCCTAGCTGTGAGAGTCTGAAGTAATGAAGCACATTCCCTTTTGGAACAATGAAGAGTGTCAGGAATGAGTCATAAGGACCTAGTAATGAGTTTACAGAAAAGCACGGAAGTGAGATTTCTGAATCGAAAATGAGAGTATAAAGGAGACATTGCTGTCTAGCTCTGCACTTCACTGTACAAAGCAGGATCATCTTGTCCAATGCAGTAAGGGCTTTTCATGTACAACGTTAAGATTACAGAATATGTTTAACACTCCACAGGTGACATACAACTTCTGGTGAAATACACTACGTAGAGAAAAGTGTTGATGCATAAGCCTTTTTTTAAAAATACCATGCTTACGAACAGAGTAGTGTGCTGCAGTACCATCTCAGTCACAGTAGTCAACATGTCAAAAGAACTCAAAATAAAACAACACTCACATTGAAAAGTAAGTATTCACTGAAACAGCCAGTAGTAATCACAGGTAGAGGTGAAATGGGTACCAAAAAAACAGGTACATTCACGAACTGCATGAGTTGGCTTGACCTGGTAACATTGGGTACTAATCATTAACTGATTAGTACCCAATGGGCACCCCAATTTACTCATTTACCATGTTTCATCCTGATTTTTTGACTTACAGTACCAATTTTCTGACTTCAAGTACCAATTTCTTCCTAATTCTGGTACTAATTTACCATTTGCCATTCGGTAAATCCATAAACTAGTCAGTAATGGTAATACTCAGCATTTGGGGGTAATCAAGTACCCGACTCAGTACCCAAGTACCAACTAGGCACATGATACACTATACTCATTAGTTAAAATATATATTTCTGTTAATAAACACTAGCAACTATGGCTGTTTTTACATAGACGCCACCCCTCCAACCGCTCGGTGTTCGGGCAGGTGTTGGGGGGAACGTTCATGTAAATGGCCAGCAGTGGGTGGGGGGATGGGTACCCAAAAATTCTGAATTTACCCACAGGCAACAAATGTACTACCAATTTCAGCTCCATTCATGTGTGAAAACATCCTCTATCAAGGAGTTAAAATCATTTTCACATAATAACATTGTTGACTTTATTCCTTTTCTTCTAGCTATAAATGTCTGCACGTAGTACAGTAAATGTCCTGAGTAGCAGTTTTTATGTATAAAATATCTGCTCACACAGAGAATTCACAGTTTGGAAATGAGATGTTGTCACTGTATATGTATATTCCTAAATTACACATTATGCGCACAGTAGTAAGTATAGGGGTAGCAAGGTTCAGAAGTGCTTAGCACAGCAAAATCAATAGCACGAGAAGCCCAGGTACAAATTGCACAACTGCTGGGGGTTGACCAAGCAAAACTGAATTTACATCAAAACACCGAAAAATGGAAAAACACATCATTTTCAACTGCTCTGCAACTAACTTTTTCCAGTTGCTTCAGCAAACCTAGAAAGTTATTTGCAAATTCTAATGTAAACGTACATGTTAGATGGACACAGGGAAAGCTAATGCAAGTTGGAAATCTGGAAAGAGAAACAGCCTGACAATTACTACTCAGCCAAAACTGAACAAATCTCTGTGCTAGTCTATATCATCCTTGCTATTGAAGGTACCCATTAATTCTTGGTTGTTTCCCCCGCACCCCAATACACTACCATTCTAGTTTCCATCAGTCACATTATAAAGTAACAATTATAAGTACCAGGTACTTTAGCTAGCTTTAAACAATATAGAGGCCATTTTTACATGGACGTAGGGCTGGGTGTGCATGCCACCGTGGGTGGAGGTGGGTGCGTGTCCGTGTAAACCACCACCCACCTCCACCCATGGAGCCTCCTCCAGTTTTCCGGAGGGCTCCGTAGGAGGAGATGGGTGTTGCGCGGAAGTGCGCACGCGCCCCCACCTATCCATCTCGGTGTTCACACAGGTGAACACCAAGCGCACACCCATTCCCCCACCCACTTCCGGCCGTTTACATGGATGTACCTCCCTCTAACACCCACCCGAACACCGTGTAAAAACAGTCATAGGATGAAAACAGACATGACTCTAACCATCCTTTAACCACCCTTGGTGGTTATTTATGCATGTTGCAGGGCTGTATTGGTGCCCTATTCAGCCCTGCAAAATGCATAAATAACCACCAAGGGTGGTTAGCATCATGTCTGTTTTCACCCATAGTTGTTAGTGTATTATTACCAGAAATATATATTTAACTAATGAGTTAGAAACAACACAAGCTCCAGTCCTCAAGGTGCTTACTCTTGAACTGCACATTCTCACCAACAGAAGTTGGTCCAATAAAAGATATCATCTGAACTACTTTGTCTCCATCTCGTACTCTTGAATATGGTGTTGTACGCTACTTTAAAACAAATGTTCTATGTTTAGTTATTTATAGTTAAAAATGCAAAAAGTGACTATCTGCACAAAACCAAAAGACAAAAATAAGGGATATTGCAATTTCTTATTCAAAGTAATTTAACTGCTTTCATACTGTTTTTAAGTCTGAAAACAGTGGATTCCTCTTCTCCATAACTTCCATATAGTCCATTCTTGTATGTGTCTGTGAGAAGCGACAGTTATTTTTACACTGCCACAAACAGCAAAGGAAATGATATTTTTCCTCAGAAAACTCTACTCATTAAGTCCTTCTAGGCGGCAGTCAAATGACTGAATGGAGAACAGAACCAAATTAAAATGCAATAAATTATTAAACCCTCATTTGCAAACATTTACATTCCCTTCTTATGGATGATTACCAAAACTGCTGTCTCTTATCTCAGAGTTCTAGAGGAGTGGATTTGAATGCCAGGAACTGTTGCGAGCACATCATTTCACTTCAAGCTCATGTGCATGTAAAAGTGTCAGACAGTTAATAAAATAGGAACTTTATTTAGAGAAAAAACAAACTTACATCATCAGAATGCTTGTCACGACCACACGCCCACAAGATTGTGTGGTGTCCTGAGCTGTCCATGGTTCTGAAGAGAACTAAATCTGTTCATTTCAAAGGAACAAATTGTTTATTCTGAGTTTGAGAGAAATCCATATGCTGATGTGCAGTAGAGAAATGTTTTCTGGAGAATCAGAAAACCACAACAAAAAAAGTGGAGCATGGAATATCTATAGGCTGAGTTTTGCCAGCGCCCTTCACAGAAACTGTAGCACAGAGACTCAGTTGCTGAGGTGGAACATATGATTCCAGGCAGCTAATTTAAAACCATGCACAGAACAAGCTGCTTCTGCTCGCAGAAGTAAATTCATTTCCTTCCCCCATCACTGCTTCGGATTAAAGAGAAATCAATGTAATCCTGGATTCCACAACAAAACTCTGGACACAGGTATGCTTCCCACCAGGTTTTGCTTGTCTTCTGAGGATTATCACAGCAGAGAGCAGGCTCTCTGTGGCTTTCACAGATTATGTCTGAACCATTTAAAGGACCACATGACACTAAATGATGTCATCTCTAAAACAGGTCACCACTGCAACCATATGTAAATATAGGCTTTTTGCAAGTGCGAAATCTTATTTTTCCTAGAGAGAAACTGCCTAAAAGGTTTAACCTATCAAGGAACACAATTTAACCCAAAAGCAATTCCCAAAAGGGTAACTAAAGGTTACATCATTCTTACTCAAGCATGGAGTGCCTTGCTTCTTAAACTCAATAGGACTACTCCCATATGTAACATTTCCCTGCATGAGACTGTGTTGCATGATTTGGGCCCACTTTTATGAGTACGGCCACAAAAGCCCCTTGGGTAGGGACCTACCTGTGTCTAATTAACAATTGTACAATACAAGGTAAATTGCAATAAATAAAATAAATAATAATAATAATAATACCCTTACATTTACAGACAATGCTTCTTTCCTTCCTTTTACACACATTAAATAGAATCAAACCATTTTGGATGCAATCATTTATTTTTAGCGGTAACTGTTCTTACCTACCTTAAATTTAAATCTCTATTTTACTGATTTAAAAACCCCGATGATTCCACAGCCATTCTAGAAGTGTTTCTAGTATAATGATCTATCTACCCCATCCAGACACTAGCACTTTATCCTCAAATAGCACTGAAAAGACTTGATGTCAATAAGTCATTAATCATTCCATTAAATGGCAAAAAGGAAACATACTACCCATTTTAAATTCATGTTTTAGTGTTTCTTATCCAGCTCTAAGCAGATCTGTTGAATAGTTTGAATAGTTGAAGGCATTTATGAAAAAAATAAAATGCTAAATACTGTGGAGTAAAATGTTGCTGAAATGTGTGATGTAAATGGCAGAAGTCAGCCCAAAGCCCATTAGCTGTGATTATATCACTAAGGATGTTTTCAGACGTTACGAGATCACAGTTAACCACAGTGAACCGAACTCAACCCCGCGGAGGGGCCAAAAGGCCCTGAACATCTGTTCAGCCACCGCCAGATGTTCACCACAGTCAATCCCCAGCAGGGGACAAAATTAACCACCCTTCTGGAGCTCCAGCCCAGACCATCTCCAAAAGCGTGGTCAAAGCAATTCCCACTGGGAAACAACAAAAAGTAATGTCTGAACGGCAACTACCGGCCGGAATCAAGCAAAACGATTCCCAGCCGGGGACAAAGCATGCAGCATCACTTCCAGGCAACGAGCAGCAGCACAGGCCGCGGAGGGAGATTTAAAGCGCACACAGCAGCAGGGGGACGTGGAGGGATGGAGCGAGGCAGAAGGGAGAGGAGAGTGAAGGACGAGAGAGCAAGGGAGGAGGAGGAGGTGGCGCAGGCAGAGGAGGAGGTCATGTTGCACATGGAGGCGGTGGGGGGAGAGCAGCAGCAGCAGCAACTGGGACAGGCCGCCCCAGAGATGACAACCAGCCCGGGGGACGAGGCACCCCGGAAACAGATAAGGGGACCGAAGGGGGGGCAGCGGCACAGGGGCACCAAGGGGGGGCGGCAGGGGGAACAGGGGGAAGGGCCGTGAGGATGAGGCAACCCGGCAACCAACCACACACACACCTCCTTACATCCCACAGACATGGAAACAGGCCTGGGAGCCCGAGCTCCTGGAGGAGATGGGCGGAGGGCAGGCAGAGGAGGAGGAGGAGGAGCATGAGGAGGAGGACCTGGACCAGGAGGGTCCACGCGGGAGACGGCTGTACCACCGAGGGGGGCAATGAGGGCAGAGGGAAACCAGGACTTTATTAGTATCTGTGGGCCCCTGGAGCACCAGTTGGAGCTAGCCATGAACCAGAGGAACGAGCACGTCTACCTGGAGATCGTGCGGGACATGGAGACAGAGGGGCACTACAGGACAGTGGCCCAGTGCAGATAGAAGGTGAAGGAGCTCAAGAGGGGGTACAAGGCCATCAGGGACAACAACCAGCGGTCCGGGCAGAGAGCCCGGACCACCCCCTACTATGATTCCCTGGACCACATCCTTCACGTGAAGGGATCCATTGTCACCCCACACCTCGTGGGGAGCGCCGGGGCCCTGTCGGGTCGCCCTATTGGGGTACACATTAGGGGTTGGTTAGGCACCTCAGTCGCCCACCCCCTATCCCGTGGCATGGCTGGGGGGTCATGGCCTCCCCCCCAGGGTGGCGGCCGGTGCCCTCCCCCGGCGTTCCCCTGTGCCCAGGCTCCCCATCCCCCACACCGCATGCCCTGGGCCCCCTGCCCGGCCTCCCCAGGTGCCCTCCCCCCCACTTGCTGATGTGCCTCACCTGGGACCTCTGGCTGCTCCCGGGGCTGCTCTCCGCCGGCCTCCTTGCCTGCCTGTCACAGGTGCTGGGGCATGCTGTGCCCTGTGGGGATATGGGAGGGGTTGGGCTGAACATGTCCCCTGGCAGCCCCCCGGGCCCCCTTCCCGTGGTCTGGGGTGCCCGGGGTTGCTGGGGGCAGCCCCGTGCCTGGTGTGCCCCCCTCCTCCCCCTTGGCCTGTCCCCCTGGTCCATCTCCCCTCCCACCCGCATGCCTACCCTCGATGTCGGTCTCGGAGCCCTCCGAGGCTGGTCCCTCTGTGTTACTGGGGTCCCCCTGTGTTCACTGGCTGAGGGTAACCAGTGTGCTGGCCTCGGAGTCTCCCAGTCTGGACAGGGGCTGGGGGCTCTCGGAGATGGTGCGCGAGGGGGCCTGCTGGTCCCCAAGGTCCCGGGGCATTCCTCTTGGGGGGGTGGGGCCCTTGGAGCCACTGACTTCTAGGGGACGGTGAGGGGAGGGGGTACCTCTTCCTGTTCCCTGCCCTGGACCTCAAGCCAGCCCCGTGCCCCCAGCGCAACCGACAAGGGTACACCAGGCATGGGTATGGCGCCGGAGGAGTAGGCAGAGGGCATAGTCTGCTCAACCACCAAGCAGGGTGAGCGAATGATCACGGCCATCAATCAGATGGAGACGGCCACGGAAAGGGCCGTGCAACAAGTGGAGGCAAAGGACCAGAGGCTCCAGGTGGAGGTGCGACTGGAACGGAGGTGGGAGTGCCGGGAGCATATCAGGCAGATGGAGGCATTTGGGTGGCTGGAACTGGCCATCAACAGAATGGTGAGGGAACATTCGGCCAAGATGGACTGCTCCCATGACATCGGCACCTCGCTGCTCCTGCACGCGGGAACCATGAGCGCGTACATGATGGCAGCTGCCCCGCCGGGCAACCTGCCCGCCCCGGCCCCAATGCTGGGTCCCTCAGCGCCCCCGCTGCCTCTGCCTCCGCCCCAGCAGCCAACACACCCGCTGGGCCTGCACATCTGTCTCCTGGTCCCTGTAGGCCTCTGGAGGAAACAGCCACCCAGGGGGGCCCCTCTGGCCCCGGGCCCACCCTCCCTCCCACCACCGCCTGTCCCTCAGGACACTGAGGCCTCCCAGGACACTGTTGGGGACACAGACAGCGGGGGGGAGGGGAGCTCCCAGAGCTCCACGGCACTCACAGGGCGGCTGAGGGGGAGGCCCCAGAGATGTGGCGGATGGGGGGAAAGGGGAGGGTGGCCTGAGGGGGGGACACAGCACCGGGAGGTGGGTAGTGGAGGGGGTGGGGGCACCTGTAGGTGGTGGTCACAATAAATGTACTAGCACCACAGTCGCCTATGTGGTTCTGTTCATGGGCCCGGGGGCGGGTGAGTGTCGAGGGACACAGCCAGGGTGCTGTTAGGGGTCCTGGGGTGGTGGAGACTGTGGTCCTCCTGGCTGATACACCTTGCCAGGGCTTCACGGATGCATTTTACGTACCAGTACTCCCATGGGTTCTCTGCGTTCACATAGAGAGGCACGGGGCTGGGAGGGCATGGGGTAGTCGAGGGCAGTCCCATCGGTCTCGCATATGTTGTGCAGCACACAGCAGGCTCCAATCACCAGGACCGAGGTCTCCACTGTGTAGTCCATGTGGCCCACGAGGCTCCTCCAGCGCTGCTTGAGGGCCCCGAAGGTCCTCTAGACCACAGTGCTGCTTGCACAAAGACGGGTATTGTACAGTGCCTCCACAGGGTTCCTGGTGACCATGTACGACTTCATCAGCCACTGGGTGAGTTGGTAAGCTGGGTCCCCCAGGATGCAGGGGGGCATCAGCACCCCCTCGATCCGGGTCATGCCCATGTCTGCAAAGTCCCCGCAGTACATCCGGGCATAGAAGGGTGATATGGTCATGATCTGGGCATTGTGGCTGCGCCCTGAGTGACCCGTGACAATATCTATTAACTGCCCCCAGTGCTCCACGACTGCCTGCAGCTGCAGGGAGTGGTACCCGTGTCTGTTGACATATTCCGCGGCCTCTCCATCTGAGGGGTGGAGGATCTCAATATGGGTGCCATCCACGGCACCCATGCAGTTGGGGAACCCTCCAGCCACGAAGCCGGCCATCATGGCCTCCTGGTCCACTAGTTGGATCGCTCAGTCCAGGAGCACGCTCTCCACCACCTCACAGATGTCTCACAGGATACCAGCGACGGTGATCACCCAGACACCGAAATGCTGCGAGATGGACCGGTAAGAGTCTGGCGTTGCTAGTGCCCAGACCCCGATGGCCACCCGCTGGACCATGGGAATGGGGGTCCATATAGGGGTGTGCTGCCACTCCAGCCAGGGCGTTAATAGCTCCGCGAGTCGCAGTAGGGTGCACCTGTCCATCCGGAAGTGCACTCTCCAGGCAGCCTCGTCCCACTGAGCCAGCACTCTGGCCCACCACCCGTGCCCGCTCCGTAACCCATAGATGCTGGGCAATGGACATAGAGAGCTGGGCAGCATGGCCCATGGTCTCTCTCCTCCACTGGAGCTGGCTGGCTGCCTTGCGGAGTGCTGCAGCCCACTGTCAGGCGCAGATGAGAGCCTGTCTGCCCGTTCTGGACACCCGCTGGGCCCTGAGCCGGGCCAGGGAGCACCTGCGACCGTGGTGGGCTCGCCGGCCTCTAGCAGAGCTCCAGGCCATGCTCACCCACAGCCGGGTGGCCAGGTGCACCTGTGTACGAACGATACCACTCTGCACAGACTGCTAGATGCATCCCGCAGGCGCCCAACTGGTCCAGCTCCATGGTGAACAGTGGCCCGGGTGGGCTGGAGCTGCACCCATTATAGTCTGGGGCACGTGTCGCCACACCCCTTGTTCGTGACCTGCCTACCGGCCAGGGGGCCCCAGGTCACCTCTGCCCCCCCCAGTTGGCTGGCCCAGCTCCCACAGGGTGACAGGGGTGGGGCCGCAGTAAGCGCCCTATTGTGCACACCTGTGGTCATTGCGCACACCTGTGGTCCCTGCACGGGGCCTGGCACATGGTCCAGCCTGAGCCCGGGCATGTGCAGGCTGCAGCTCCATTACTGCTGTCATTACCTCCCACCTCTCTGTGTTTTGGCTGTCTGTTGTCCTCGCCACCCTGAGCTGTGTGTAGGATGTCCTGTATGTGTGCTTGGTGCCAGCAGCTGTGCTGGGTCTGCACCCCACGTCTCACTCATCAGCCGGGCAATGCTGAGGCCTGTGGCCTTATCGCTTGGCCCTGGAGCTCCCCTACTTCCCCTCCCGGGATTGTGGGGCCCCTCTCACCTTACATTTAGTATCAGGCGCGTGCTGGACCATGGCTGGCAGGGCTTCCCCGGCGCCCATGGGCCCCTCCACCCCCAGCGCTCCCCATAGCTGGACCTTCCACAAGACCATGGCCCTGTGTGACCTGTGGCATTCCCCGGCCGTGCAATTCCTCCTGAGCTGCCCGGACAGTCTGACAGATGCCTATGCAAGTCTGAACTCCAGCCTACGTTACTTTAGCTATGAGGCGAGTGCCTGTGATTGCTGGCTGCTCAGAGACGCTGGACCTGAGTTCCTTTCCTAATGGGTGCATCCCGGAGATGAGGTGCGCGCATGTGGGGTGGTTGGTGGTGGAGTCTGTGTCTGCCCTCTCTGTGTGCAGCCTGGTCACCTACACGGCCTCTCTGACGGAGGGGGGCCCCGCCCTGGCCATGTCCTCCTTTGGCTGTGTTCACGGGGCCCATGGGTACCAGCGGTCCCGTGGGGCGGTCTATCACCGGCTGTTGGAGCTGGGTCACCTTCCTTAGCCCCCAGCTGCTGACTATGGCTTGTCGGAGCCCACCGGGGTCGGAGTCACCAGCTGGCAGTGCTGGCTGGTGTGTGGTCCTGTTTCGATGTGCAGGTGGGGCTCACCATGCAGGATCCCTTCGAGGCATATTACCTGGTCGCCTACCACATGGCAGCACTGGGATACCATTGGGGCATGCTTCAGTGGCACTACTTCATGCACCTAGCGGGCCACCCCTTCATGGCCCCCTGCAGCTGGCTGTGAGGCCCCCCTGTGCCTTCCGGGCCCTGGTTGCTGGCCCTGCAGTGAGCTCCTGCCTCCGTCCTGATGCCGTGGGTCACTGCCCACTCCCTCCATGATGTCCTGGCTTTGCTGCTGTGCTGCCTGCTTCCCGGGGTTCCGCTGCCCCTGCCTGTGGCTCCAGGCCCCCTCCATGGGCCCCCCCTGTCCGCCTCTGCAACCGGTGTTCCCCTCCATGGCTGCCTTCTCTAGTGGCCGTGTCCTGATCTCCAAGCACCCCAGAGTGCTGCTGACCTTCCTCGTCCACCTGCAATGCCTCCTGTGCCTGTAGCCCCCCCGCCCTTGGGTGACTCTGGGGCCCCCGGACCACACCTCCCAGTGTCCTCCCAGGGTGTGTGTGTGTATTTGGACCGGCTGCACGGCTCCAGTTGTCCCCCATCCCATCCATCGCACCCTCACCGGTGCTTGGGGTGCCTGTCTGCCTCCTGGACCATTCCCGGGCCGCTCCCTGTTCCATGTGGCCTCCCCCTTTGCCTGTGCTCTGCCCATGCAGGGTCACCCCGTTCTGGGACTGGCTGTGTAGCTGTGGGGGTGCCCGTGCAGGCTGTGCTGTTGTGCAGGTTCTGGATGCCGTTCCCCGTGTCCGGCCCTGCCCCTGGGCTGGTTCTCCCCCCTGCTCCCTGTCCCTAGTCCCCCCTCCCCTATGTGTCCATTGTGCCGTGTGTGTTGTCTGTCCTGCTGTGCCCCCCCTTTCCTTCCTTTCCTGTATGGGTGTGTATGGGCTCAGGCATGTGTTTGTGCTGTGTGTTCCACTGTGACCTCGTTGTCTCTGTGCCTGCTGTGTGTGCCGCCTCAGTGGCTCTTCTTGCTCCTCCCCCTCCCTTCCTGTTTCCCTTGTGTAGGCGTTTCCTTTTGTCGCTTTTGGCTTCCTTTGCCCTCAGCCGGCCATGTCTGCCTCCCGCCCCTCCCCGGTGCCTTCTGGGTGTTTTGACCACGGCCGGGAATCAGCATCACATCTGTTGCGGTGTCCCGGGCCGTGGTCTGTCTGTCCGATTCCCTGCCATGGTCCCAGTCCTGTAACGTCTGTTCGGGGCCTCCCTTCACCACGGGGGGTGGTTGGACGGCTTGCCACTGCTGGGAATCCACTCTGGTGAATCAGGACCGCGTAACGTCTGAAATCACCCTAAGATCTTTACTAGCTAATGAAGTTTGCAAAATGTCTCCCATTCTGAAGAATTTTGGAGTCTGTTTTATTCTTCACTCGAACTGGAAAGAGAGCCATGGCCACTCATGCGGGCTAATGCATTCAGCATGACTTTGGTCCTCTCTGTGGTACATTACAATCTTCCTAATGGAGGCACTGTGTTTCTTCTGAAATAAATGTCAACTCCAATGCACTGAAGTCTAATATTCCACCAGCAAAAGTTGCCGTGTGAGGAGCAGCAAGAAGCCTGTCGAGTTGCTTACCAGTCGCATCTACAACTGACCTACAATCGTCTGCTTGCCCAGCTCCAGAGGAGAGGTTGCCTCTGAAGCAAAAATGCTGCTGGAATTTGTGATGCCAGCCCAATTCCACATGTGGAGGCATGTGTGTCATTGAAAGCATCCCAATTAAATGGAATTACCATTCCATTTAAGCTGCAGTCGTTGCCACTTAATATGATTAGGTTTAAATCAGACCTGCCAGATTCTGTTGTCTGCTTGTCCTCAGAACACAGTGCATGGCTCCTTTTTGGCTAGCAATTTGTATGAGAGAGTCTAAATGAAGGAAGCATTTTTCTGTGGGTTATAGGCTTTATTCCGTCTCTGTGTGTGGTTGTAAGAGAATGATTGTCCTTGCTTTCCTATGTGAGTGGTGCTGTGCCTAGATGGCATGACAAGTGGATGTTTAAAGTTAAACATGTAGATTCAATGGATGCCTCAGTTAAGTAGAATTCTTAGTCAAGCACATGGAGACAAAGTGGAGTGAACTATTCCACAAAGTATGCTGCTTTAGAAGTAGGAAGCTCTGCTCAGGGCTGTATTCCCTCATAAATCTTTCACTCTACAATCTCTTCTGTGGGTGATAAAGAGCTACCATTATGTAACTTGAGATTTTACAACCACTGAATGTCAGGAGACACTGGGTGATTTCAGATGTGCTGGGGCGCCCATTGGCCCCAGCACGGAATCACCATTTGATTCCCCTCTGGAATCAAAATGGCCCGTCAACAGACGTGCTGGTTGATTCCGGAGGGGAATCGGGGGAGGGGGCGGGGTTGCGCGGCACAACATGTGGCTGCACAGCCTCGGCCCCCCCACACTCCCAAGGCTGCCCACCCTCTGGGAGACAGGCGGGTGCAGCGGCCAATGTGGTCGCAGTGCCCGCCCGCCCCCCGGGGTATTGACCATGGCCCGGAATCGGCGGTGGGCACGGCCGCCGATTCCGGGCCGTGGTCCGGGAGCAGACGTGACATTACCACAGTCAACCACAGTGAATCCTGCCATGGTTGACCGTGGTAACGTCACATCTGTTGGGCCAAAAAGTGATTCCCGCTGGGTGTTCACCCCCGGCAGGAATCGCTCTGACCATGCTTTCGGAGGTCCGGCTGGCCGGACCTCCGAAAGCTTGGTCAAAGCGATTCCCGCCGGGGGTGAACTTCTGGCGGGAATCACTTTTCGACCCAACAGATGTTATGCCATCACGGTTCCCATAGGGGGATTCACCATGGTTGACTATGGTGGCATAACGTCTGAAATCACCCACTGAATGGTGGAGTAGGGCAGAGTGGAACCTAGTGCACTACCCCTGGATCCTAGAGTATACCTCTGTGGCAGAGTGATGCCACAAGATGGCACCTGCCATATAATTAGACTGAGTTAAAATGGCCACCACAGGAAGTGGCTAAATTGGGGGCATGGCCTGGAGTATAAAAGGAGGCCAGCCAAGGAAGAAGGAGCAATCTGCTCCTGACCAGTGAGGAGAACACATCTCCTGGAGATGCTGTCTGACCTGGATGCTGGGAAGGAAAGAGGTCTGGGCCTGAAGAGTGCCTGGATGCGAGATGTGGGAGAGCCAGTCAGGGACTGTGTTGGTCTAGTCTTTGTTGTATAGACTATGCGTGGCCAGAGGCTTGGTGCTGGGCCTGGGGTATAAATAAACTGTGATTGAGCCTGAAGCCCTGAGTGGCAACCTTCTTGGGTGCTGATCCTGACAACACTTACCCCACTGTGAAGTGGGGCCCTGCTACAACTTCCTACATTTCCAACAAGCCCCCCACCCCCTGGTCCTCGGTCAATAAGCACTACCCCAGAAATTAAGGCCCTGGTACAACCTCCTACATTTCCAACAAGTCGCCCACCCCCTGGTCCTCAGTCAATAAGCACTACCCCAGCAATTAAGGTCCCTCACCATCACACACTTACATGTGCACACACACACAAACATTCAATGTGCAAAAAGAGGGACAGACGCTCTCCTGCTTCTCATTCCACTAAGGCCCTTTTTACACAGACACTCTAACACCGATAAAATGGATGTTACATTTTATTATACATGGTACAGGGCAACACTGCAGCCCTGAAACATGGGCCCTTTTCACACGAGATGGCTTCAACCAGTTTCTCTGGGTGGAGATGGGTGGAGGTGTCTGTGTATACACCACTTGCAGTGGGTGTAGATGTGTGCATGCTCCCACACAACACCCATCTCCACCCACCATCCACCCACGGAGCAACGGACTCCACTGCCGATTGTTTCTTGCCATTCCATCATCTCCCCATTGTCCTCTCAGTAACTAGGGAAAAGGTGCTGGAGGCTTGAATACCAGTCTTTTTGTCTCTCTCTTCTGAAAGAGGTACTTAGACCCCTGAAAGAGGGTCAGTGGGATTCAGTATCCAAAGATGGACTGTTCCTACCAAACAGGGACTGTTGGGAGGTATGCCCTAGAAAACCACCTTTGATTTTTGTGCTTTGCAACAGTTGTGGTTTGTCTGACATTGCAGAAATCACTTTATTGAACATTTTCAAAAGGGTATTATGTAATTTAGTCATGGTTAGGGTCCTACGTCTTGTAGGTACTTCCGACAATTTTGCCAATACTCTCTCTATGGGTCATTTTACCACCTGTAAGAGCACTTCCCTACTAAGAAGCACTTTCCTACTGCAAAGGGTTGTTGCAAGGAAAACCCCATACAAGATGGGGAGACATTTGCATATTATGGTTAGTTATGGGGATTGATATGGCCGCTTTCCTACGATCTGTCTTGGCACGGCGGAAGCTTGAGCTATTCAAATCTAGCACAGCTCCCATCTTGTTGGAAATGAGGAAGTGCGTCTCTCACGCCAGCAGGCTCACAAAATGGACAAAGTAGTGAAATCCTTCCCAAACAGTTTAATCAAACTCTTTGGGAAGGCCGTAAAAAGTGATTGCTCTCTGACTAGTCATACCTTCTAAGCTATCTCATACTACCCTTTCAAAATTCTATGGTCAAGCCTCTGTTTTCATTCATTGTCATTCTAATCAGCCCTGATGGCAGGGGAAATGGGGACAAAGATGCCAGCAATCCAGAAAATAAATTGGGGGCTTTTTTTAACTATCTGCTACTCATGAGCCAGCCAGAGGAATGGCAGTGCACACTTGTAGGCTGTGGTCTTGAAATGCCAGTGAGATAAGAGGTCTCCTCTTCAGTAGCAAAAGGATTCATTCATTCATTAATGCCTTCATATATATATATATATATATATATATATATATATATATATATATATATATATATTCTGAAGCAGATTTTGCAGTAAGAATATGTATATTATTATTATTAATTTATTAAAAATATTTTACAGAATATATTCTGCAGTAAGATTTTTTGCATCACCAATTATCTGTCTATGGGACAAAGACAATCCCCATAACCATATAAGGTGGCCAGTTATGAAAATTTTAGAGACTACTTATGAGAAATACAGGTTGCAGGGTTGGGCTGACTCCTATGCAACCCCCGCAACCTGTATTTCTCATCAGTGTTCTCTAAAATTTGCATATCCAGCCATCCTATAAATATAGTATGTGAATGTCTCCCCATCTTGCATTGGGTTTTCCTTGCAACAACCCTTTGCAGTAGGAAAGTGCTTCTTAACCTTCTCTTACAGTGGGAAAATTAGTCACAGAGAAAGTAGTGGCAAAATTATCTAAAGTACCATATATATAATAAGCTTCCTCCTCCGTCAGCCATTCAACAGGCTTTGTTTATATTGCCCTTTGCTACTGGAGAGGAGGCCTCTTGCCTCAATGGTACTTCAATGCCACAGCCTACAGATGTCTACTGCCATTCCTTTGGCTGGCTCATGAGTAGCAGATGGTTAAAAAAAGGCCCAAATTTTTTCATATAAGCACCCATGATAGCTCACAGGAAGACACTTGACCAAACTCTGGATAATCTACAATTTAGGAAGACAAATAATGCATGGGGGCAGGACAGAATGTGGGGGGAGGAGGAGAGTAGAAGTATGCAATCAAAAATGTAGGCATTTTTCATGAATAAAAAAACTAATTATTATATTTAGTTGTATTTCTAATCCGCTTCCTCTTGCACACAGGCAACTTGGAGCGGCTCACAAGAAGAAATTAAAACATATAAAACCTTATAAAAACCTTATAAAACATTATGAGGGTTGGGGAGGAGGGGGGTGTTTAAGGTGGAACCAAAAACACACCTCTCCCCGGCAACCCTCAACCTCCCTACCCGTCTCCCTCACCAATTGTCAGAGGTACAGGAAGAGAGTGGCAAAACTAAGGCCTTTTTCACACGAGATGCACCCACTCATTAACACCCAGAAGTCTGGGTGTTCATGAGTGGGAGAGTCCCGTGTGAAAGACGCAGCGCGGGCGCACGCAGTGAGTGGGCATCTGTGCGCACTCCCCTCTAATACGCATCCCCACTCACCCCCCACTCATCAACATACAAGGAGCAACCGGCGAAAATAGAGGTTGCTCAATGCATGTTGATGAGTGGGGGTGAGAGAGGATGTATGTGCGCCTGCATACACACCTTGCTCACTCACCATGCACGCACCGGCATGACCACAGACCTCCCCAACCCTGCGGGGGCCATGGAAAAATGGCCTAAGATACATTTTCTACATCTTTCAATGTGACCTACGTTCTCAGGCTAACTTGCTATCTCACCAGCTGTATGAGCTTCACATCAATATTGCACTTTAAGAGCAAGAGTTTTCTGAAAATGCAAATGCAGATAGCTGCTTCAAAACAACTTCCAGTGCATGGAATTAAAAGCATGCTATCAATGATTTATCAAGCCACTGAGCTTAGCAAAAAAAAGGCCAGGCAAGTATGTTCTGAAACATGCTTGGCTGCAACCAGCTATTTTTATTTGTTTTTATTTATAGAAGATTTTTATCCCGCCCCTCCTGCCCACAGGGCAGCTCGGGGCACCGAACAACAAATTAAAAACAACAAAACAATAAAAACAATTTAAAAGTTAAAAATCCCATATGCAGGGAGAACAACAACCCCCCAACCCACCCTACCCCGCCAAAGGCCTGGCAGTACAGCCAGGTCTTACACAAAAGTCGAAATGACAGGAGAGTGGGGGCCAACCAAGCCTCCTCCAGGAGTGAGTTCCACAGCACAGGGGCAGTCACCGAAAAAGATCTAACATCGGTGGCCACCCATCTCGCCCAGGGAACCTCCAGAAAGGACATGAAGGGCTTTAAGGTCAAAACCAGCACCTTGAACCTAGGCCTGGTGCTTTATAGGTAGCCAGTGCAGGGCCCAGAGCACAGGTGTCATGTGCTCCCTGCGGCCTGCCCCCGTAAGGAGATGGGCCGTGGCATTCTGCACCAGCTGAAGCCTCTGGACCAGCTTCTCGGGCAGCCCCATGTAGAGTGCGTTGCAGTAATCTAGCCTCGAGGTGATGAAGGCATGGATGACAGTGGCGAGGTCAGAGTCTGAGAGATACAGCCAAAGCCACTGGATAAGATGTAACTGATGAAATGCACTCCCTGCCATGGCTACAACCTGAGATTCCAGGCTGAGCCGTGAATCAAGGAGCACACCCAGACTCCGCACCTGAGAGACCATGGGAGGGTGAACCCCCCCTACAAGAGGAGATACAACCACTTCCAGGCCCCCCAAGCCCTTGCCCACCAACATCACCTCCATCTTGTCAGGATTTTTCATTTCATTTTTATTTCATTTTTAATTTATATCCTGCACTCTCTCATTCAAGAATGACTCGAGGCGGCTCAGATATAGTTATCATAATACATAAAAATACACAATAAGCATAATACAGCAGCATAAAATCATTACAATTTCAACATGGCCACCTCCCAAAACATCAACCCTATATAACTGTACAATAGAATACAACCCTCCCAACAACAGCTAATGCATCATCCTTCAATCCAGCAGTCCTTTGATAAATACACGCAGGCAATATCAGAGGCCCTGCCATACCACTTCACACCTCCACCCTGCTGCCACCAGGGGAGGTCCTCAACCCCTTCACCTCAACCCCTCCGCTCTCACCAGGGGGGAGAGCCCTCTCCTAAACAAAACCACATATCCCTCCACTTCTGTCCGAATAATAATTACCCCAGTGCCAGATCCTGCAACCTAGCCCGGTGCCCGGTTGAGCCCCATACCCCCCTACATCGTCTCAAAAAAAAGGGGGGGGGGTTAAGCACAACCAACCCCCAAGTCCATCACCAATTTCCTCCCCTGACTCAGCAAAATTCTCTGGGGCCCACTACCACCGATCTCATCACCACCAGCCCGCTCATTTCTGCTGCAGATGGCTCAACCTCATCCAAGACCCCACAGCTGACAGGCACTGGGAAAATAAGGAGACTGCATGGCCTGGGTCGATGGAAAAAGAGAGGTAGAGATGAGTGTCATCAGCATACTGATGACACTGCATGACCTGAAACCCTCTCACGATCTCCCCTAATGGCTGCATATAGATGTTAAACAAGAGGGGGGACAAAATGGCACCCTGTGGTGCCATGATTCTACACATGAGGTCCCGGGGGGAAGATGTACATTCCCCCATGACCACCCGGTAAGTTCTCCTGGCCAGGAATGAATGAAACCAGTCCAAGACTGTCCCACCAATACCGGCACAGTCCCACAGGTGAGTCACCAGCACCTCATGATTGACTGTGTCGAATGCAGCCAAAAGGTCAAGCACGATCAGTAAGGTCTGACGACCCTGGTCCAATGCCAGATGGAGATCGTCAACCAAGGCTACCAATGCAGTCTCCGTACCGTACCCAGGCTGAAAACCAGATTGAAAGGGGTCAAGGAAACCAGTGCGGTCCAGATGTTCCTGGAGCTGCCGTACCATAGCCCGTTCAATAACCTTCCCTAAAAAGGGAAGGTTAGAAACCGGCCGATAACTGGCAGGAGCATCAGCATCAAAAGATGGTTTCTTGAGCAGGGACCTAACCACAGCCTCCTTCACGCAGTCAGGCACCCTGCCCTCCCGAAGGGAGGCACTAACCACCCCAGAAAGCAACGGCCGTAACGTCTCCTGACTGGCTTTCAACAACCAGGACGGGCAAGGATCTTGTTCACAAGTGGTGGCATGAACAGATCCCAACAAGGACTCCACGTCGGCAGGCGACACAATCTGAAACTGATCCCACAAAACAGGACAGAATGGGGCATCCATAGCCCCAAGATGATCCTCTGCAATAACTGTAGTACTGAAATCGTGGCGGATGCAAGTGATCTTATCTATAAAGTACTCGATAAACTGGTCACAGCGGTCACTGGATTGCTCCAGGTCCAGGTGGAGGCAGGCAGGACTGACCAAGCCTTTCACCATGCAGAAAAGCTCCGCTGGACATGACTTTGCAGATGCAATAAGGGCAGCAAAGAACTGCTTCTTTGCTGCCTGCACCACCACAGCACAGGCCTTTAAACTGTTCTTATGCTGCGATCGATCATACTCGTCACGAGTCCGGCGCCAGCATCACTCCAACCGCCTACTCTCCTGCTTCAAACACTGCAGGCCCTCCGTAAACCAAGGAGGCCTGCGGGAGACTCAGGAGGGCAGTGGATACCTGGGAGTCACTCTGTCAATGGTCTCAGCCAACATGGTGTTCCAGAAGGCTATGATATCATTGACAGAGCAGGTGTCAAGGTCCAGGGGACACTCTCCCAGAGCATTTCGGAACCGATCCAGGTCCATAAGTCTCCAGGGGCGGACCGATCTAATAGGTCCTGCACCCCATTGGGGGCTGACATGCGCCAGGATGCATGCCTTAAGGAGGTAATGGTCAGACAATGACAAAGGCTCCACCCCCCTGACTTCTACCAACTGACCCACCGACTCAAGGCCGGTGCAGAAAACCAAATCCAGTGTATGTTCCCTCCTCATGTGTGGGGCCACAGATGTGCCTTCATCCCCTCAAAAGTATCTAAGCCACAGCTTTTTGAAAGCATGTGAATGTGATCAGTGTATAACCAGAAGCAAGCTAAGGAAGGCTCCCATCATTATAGATAAATGTATCAGCGATCAAACAACTCCACACATGTCAGAAACCTCACATTGGCCAGGGGCAAATTCAATTTTACTAGCTCTCCCCAGCTCATGAAACCCAAATAGCCTTTTAAAAAAACCTCATAAAACCACTGGAATGAAACTGTGATGTGGCTGACTAAAAATAAATTTAGTCCAATAAGTTATGGTTGGAACAAGTGGCCTAGAAAGCAGGAGAACTAATCTCATCATTTGGTGCAAAATTCCCATAACTTCTTCAAGATCCCCACCACCCTCACCCCTACCTCACACACAAAGGGTAATTTCAGATGTTACGAAAACGCCTTTCACCACAGTGAACCCCAGTGGACTCCCTGTGGTGATGGCATTCCCGTGAACGTCTGTTTGACCCCTGCCAGATGTTCACCACAGTGAATCTCTGGCGGAGGTCAAATTTACCACGGTTCTGGACCTCCGGCCAGCAGGAGGTCGAGAACCGTGGTTAGATTGGCCACAATCCAGGATGGGCCAAAAGTAACATGTGTTACCTTTGGCCCATCCTGGATCGTGGCCCCGATGATCGGGCGCAGTGGCCGCATTGGAGGTGGGCAGGCGGCCCGAGGGCGAGCAGCCGAGGGAGCATGTGGGGGGCGGGGCCGTGTGGTTGCACGTCGCCCCGCACAGTCCCACCCCCTCCCGGATTCCCCACAGTGATGGAGCCGGCACGCCTGAAGGACCGCCAGCTTCATCATGGACCGGGATCTGAGAGAGATCCCAATCCGGGGTTCAGTGGGGCAGGCCTCCGGGCCCGTTACATCTGAAAATACCCAAACACCACATTTTTCTGTCTTTCCAGTGCTGGTTAGGACCAGGAAGAACTAACATATTTTGAGTTCTAGGAATGTATTATTTAAATTCTGTGCAGTGTCCAAACTTATCGATGTGTGTTTATCTAAAACAAATCACTCTATGCATGTTAATTTTTTGTTACATCATTATGCACTGGGTTCAAAGCGCACTTCATAATCAACTCATATAAAAATCCAGGCATAAACGTCTGGCTGGATTTATTATTAATTCTTATTTTATTAGTTGGTGCATTGTGTTTTGTTACAGAGCTATCAAAAGAAGTTTGCTGTGAGGAAGCCTTGTAGATTTCTTTGTCATACTGCAGAATTTCCCAATAAATGCAAACATCTGTGTGAAAACATTTATTGAATTATTCGTTTATCAGATATAGTCAAATTTGAAATTGACATAAACATGAATAATAGCAGCAGTGAAATCTAGTCCTTC
The DNA here is from genome assembly GCA_003113815.1 of Sphenodon punctatus. NCBI lineage: Eukaryota > Metazoa > Chordata > Lepidosauria > Sphenodontia > Sphenodontidae > Sphenodon > Sphenodon punctatus. The sequence goes on along the minus strand of QEPC01014905.1, from coordinate 1,595,038 downwards.
ACCGTTAGTAAATGTGAGGCTCTTTACAAGTGGAACAAGAGAAGGATTCTAAAATTATCAAGGCAGAAAACATAATCTAACTTGGTCAAGAAATTGCGATCTGAAACCCAAGTAATGGTTGAAAAAATATCTAGTGACCAGCATTCACATAAGAACAAATACTGAATTGCATGCAAGTGGTTAGAAGTCAATTGGATACAAAATAATTTTGTAAATTTGCTTTCAACCTTTTGTACAAAAATTACAAATTTCCAACATAGTACAATTTTGAAATTAAATAAAGGATAAAAGCAATGAGAATTGTATTTTCCAGGTTAAGTTATTGTCAAGCAAAATGTATCATCAGTAAGCTTTAACCACAGAAAATATTCCTATGTGGGAGAAGAGAGCCCTCTTGTGGCAATTAAACAAATGTAATGCATGATCAAAATACAGATCTAAAACATATCAACAATATTCAGTCAACTTCCCATGTCAAATGCAAACAACTTCTACATTTATTTTACTTATTAGAAAGCTCACAAGCCATTTATTGCCCATTACATCAAAGTCATAATTCAATAGTGCAGTTTAGCTCATCATACTAAGAAAGCTAGCCTCTGGCTATGAACACAAGACACATCTAAAAATAAAACAGTATACGCTCTCTCAGTAATATTTTATTGAACGCTGTCAAGTCTAATGTAGCCTAACATACCATGGTGTCAGGGAAGTCAATGACTATGGGAAATTTAAGTTAGGAAGACTAACTGGTTTGTCTGAATAACATAACTGCTGGAGTAAAAACGATCACAAAAGAATCTTTCTGTTTAGCACTGATATTTTTGTTGGATCTCTGTTTTCCAAAGGTACCAGGCCCAATATGGAATTCTCTTGTTTGGTTTATACAGAAATCCTTTTCAAGATCTTTCTCTGAACTGGTTTTCTGCATGACACTTTTAATATGGCCGTTCTTAAATGGACCATGGTGGGTGGAAGGATGGGTGTGCTGTCTCAGTGGGTGGAGGTGGGTGTGCGCCCGTTCCCATGGGCACACACTCACCTCCACCCACGGAGCATTGGGCATTGGAGCTTATTGCTCTGTATGTGGGTGATGGGTGGAGGTGGGTGTAGCGTGGGAGTGCACATGCACCCCCACCCATCCCCTGTGGCATTCACACGGGCTCCTTCACCCATCGCTTCACAGCAAAACTGTGTAGGGATGGGTGGGGGTGTCTCGTGTGAAAAGGGCCTATATCTAATCAGTTCTAAATATCTAAGTACATGTTGGCAAAGAAAATGGATATGTACTAGAGATGAAATGGGAACCAAAATTAGGTACCTGTGGGCAATGTCTGAAATTTTGGATACCGCTTTGAGTATCCAAAATCAGTACTCGAAAACTGTTAAGAGTACCCCAAAAATCAATATTTCGGTTTTCAAGTGTTCAGACTCAAAATTGCCTGAACAACAACAGCAACACTACTACTACCACTACTACCACCAGAATTTTTCAGAAATTTGGGTCCGGAAATCAAAATTGGGACAATATTGGTATTTTGATCGTTGGGTACCCAATCAAATACCGAGTCAAAACAAGTCCTACAAATTCAATGGATGCACCTATTTTTGCAGCTACTCATTTCAGCTCTGGTATGTACCTTGTTGCTGTCTCCCAGAACTACCTTTCCAAAGTTTGTATTAGAAGACAGACAATCACAGTACTCATGATCCTCAGAATACACATCATTAAGCCATGCTGGGCTGAGGGAGCAGTGTAACACATTACAGAAGGTAAAAGTGGGCTTAAAATGAATAAGGAAGAGGGAGTAAGAGAAAGATAGAAGTCAATTTTCTCACAATTTTTGTGAATCTTGGAATTAAAAACTACCCTATGAACCAATATGCAGTACACAAGAAGCCAGACCAACATATATTGTACAGAAGGGTACCTACATTTAGCTTAACTAGATGGCATCCTTCTGCCAAGACCTAGAATGTCATGTGCTTTCAATTAATTGAGACAGCCTAACCAAGGCATGAAAACATGCATCATCTTCCATGTTTTTATGAGAATTATTTGTTCTCTTTTCCGTTTTTCACACATGCCCATCTGAAAGAGTCCCTTAATGTACTCCACAATGTAGTCTGTATATCACAAATCTGAAAACACCATTTATAAGATAATGAGATAGTTTCACTGATTTCTGGACCAGACTTTGCATCTGGATCTTTGATGCCATAGCTGGGAAATGTAAATAGAAACTTAATTTTTCCAACTAGCTTTACACACCCTTAAAGAGACTTCAGTGCTCCCTCCAAGGCCAAACAGAACATCTATTTTCACAACAGCACCCAGTTTTAATTCATGAGCCATACTCCCTTTTGGAGAGTTTAAACACTGAAAAAAGGCAATAGCAAGGAGGACCTTTCTGCAAGAGAACAAAATTGCTGCAGAGGTTGCTGCTAATCACCTCAAATACAACAGTTTCCATCTCAGCTGTTTTGAAAAAGACGCATTTTCATTTACTGCACACTGGAAAGATCAAAAAATCCAATATCAAAAAGCTTTGATTTTATAATTGTTCATTCCTAAGTTCTCCCTGACTGACTCCAATGGTTCATTTATATTAATTCTCGCTGAGGAACACAACAAAGAGAAGTAACTTGAGAGAGAAGCTGTACTTACGGGAGTGCTGCCATCCGAGAAGGTATTCATGCTAATGGAGCTGCTCATCTTGTCAGATGACAAGGAAGTGGGTGAGGGACTGCGCTTCTCCAGGTGGTCTTGGTTCTGTATATCCTGACGTTGTAGGTACTCGCGCCATGCTCTTTGAATGCTGAATGCAATTCAAAATATGGATTAATGTACCGAAATAACAGCTGCTTGAGCGAAATCGTATAACAATTTGTAAAAGTTGCTCGGGGTGAAAACTGTATGGATTTTTCATAGTGAATCGCAATGCACTTTGCCCTTGTTTGCACCCTGAATTTTCTGCCAACAGACTTACTTTCAATAATATAAATTATTTTCTGTGCAACTATGAAATTTTTTCTCAAATTGTTAACCACAGTTGTGCTTGATGACTTTGGCTTTTCATAGTTTGTTATTGGTTACTCATGTTACATGAGATCATTTCTTCTCCTGACTGGAAGTCTAGTTCTAGTGCAAATAGCAAATGCTGCTATTCCAGCACAATACACTTACCCACATGTCAATATTTGTGGTCACACACAGAATAGCCATTACACTATACACACAACTGTTCAGGGAAATGCTCACAGTAAAGCAAACAGGGAAAGGCTATCTCTCAGGTGGAGATGGGTCACTCATGGTGTGTGTGTGAATTTGCAAATCAATGGCTGTTAATCAGTGCCTCAAGAAGGTGTTAGAGAGAGGGTAATTTCAGACGTACTGGGCCCAGAGGCCCGCCATGCTGAATCACGCACTGGGATCCGTTTCGGATCCCGGTCGGGAATCAGGCCGGTCGTCCTTTAGACGTGCCGGCATGATTCTCACCAGGGATCGGGCAGGGGGCAGGGCTGTGTGGCGTGACCGTACAGCCCCGCCCCCCCCAGCTGTCCGCCCTCCAGGAGGCGGGTGGGCACAGCGGCCAATCCATCCACTGCGCCCGATTCCGTCCCGTGGTTGGGGCCAGATTCCCAGATGGGGCTGGTGGCCAGATGTTCAGCATGGCCATTGCCAGCCCCGTCCCGGATCATGGCCAATCTAACCACGATTTCAGAGGTGAGGTCGGTCTCACCTCCAGAATCGTGGTTAATTTGATTCCCACCAGGTATTCACCGTGGTGAACATCTGGTGGGAATCTTTTAGACGTTACAGGACAAACGGCCACCACAGGGGATTCACTGTGGTTGACCGTGGTCTCGTATCATCTGAAATTAGCCAGAATTTCCTGATTTCACAATTTTATTCATGCAATGACTTTCCAGTTCTCAGTTTACACTGCATACATGTCTCATTTACAATTTCCATTACATACATGCTACATATTTTATTTATTTATTTATTTATGTATTTAAAACTTGCTATCCTGCCCATCCTGCCATAGGCAGCTCTGGGCGGCTTACAGTTAAAACAAAATAAAACAGCATCTGTGTTTACATGTATCCCATGAGTGGTATAACTCCTTGAGGGTTATCATTACCTCAGCATTTTAAAAACAAATTGAATAGGTTGCAATAAGAGAATATCAGCTTTATCGGGGGGGGGGGGGGGGAACAAACTTTTTGACCTTGCTGTGATGTAGTAATTTAAATAGAAGAAATTCAGAATATACACATAGTGGTCCTACATGGGAAGGGTTCTTCTGATGTGGGTCCATTTTCAGTTGAAAAACTAGCCGTATGCTACTCCTTCCTATGTCAGGTCCTTTTTACATGAGATGGACCCTCGTATGTACACACAAAGCTGCTGCATGTGCATGCATTGGTGCTGCCCATGTGACCACCGTGGTGGGTGTGTGGGCATGCAGGTGCGCTCCCGCAACCCACCCACCTCGACCCATCACTCATACACGGAGCAACCGGCGAAAAGGCAGGTTGCTCTGTGTATGTTGTAAAACAATGTTGTTTTAATTGTATTTTACGAATGTATTTTGAAATGTTGTTAGCCGCCCCAAGATGCTTATAGCAGGAGGGGGCGGCGTATAAATTTTAATAATAAATAAATAAATAAATAAACGTAAATGGGTGGAGGTGGGTGTGTGCCTATCCACTGACACATTGCCCCCGCACTTCGGCTCCACCTGCTCCATCTCTGCCCACCGGCACCCCCACCTGTTTAAAAAGGACCTAGGTCAAGTGTCAAGGCACAATGGAAGCATGTGTTACTCTTGTGTTTATCACAACATCCTTTCGTGGTGCTTATCATATAGGATGGGACAGCCAAGGGGTAGATTGCAATCCACAAGCTAGTTTCATAGTGTTAGGAGGGAAACCAGGCATCTCTTTGGGTGGAGAGTGGAACTGGCATTCCAGGGAGCATCTCTGGAAGGAGGGGGGCTAGGACAACGCCTCAGTAAAGCAGGGTAGACTCTCAAAGTAAAGCAGAGAGCGCTCCTCTGTACTCCTGAGATCAGTTGCTGAGGTGCCCTAGGAGTCAGCAGCAGGCACCAGGCCTGGAGTGCTGGAGCCATCAGGAGGGGTTCTGGTAGAACACTTGAAGTTGAAGTCTGGATCAGATGGCTCATGTGCACAACGTGTCTGGCCACCCTGATATAGGAAAGGACACTATAGCCCTACCTATATATTACAACTTGTACCCCAGGTCTTCATCTTCACTTATGGTGGTCATTATGGGTAAAAACAGATGTGATTTGGGCCCGGGACCCAGCAGCACGTGTAAACATGCATTGCCAGGTGTTGGCCTGGGATTGCCTTGGGCAATGTTGGGAGCTAGCCCAGGCTGTGATCACCAGACAACCTCAGAATTCACAGCCTGGGCTTAGGCCCACCCAACCGGGCCAAAGCAGGTGAGCACGACTGTGCAGCAGTGGCTTTCCCAGCCCAGGCCAGGGGCTGCCCTGGCTGAGTCTCACTGGCTAGGGATGGGCGAACGCGGTTCGGCAGTTTGGAGTTTAGCCCGAACTCGGCCTGTTCAGACAATCGAACTTGAACACAAACCCGAACGCGAACATACCGAACAAACCGAACACCAAACGGCGAAATGGCCGAACAGTTCGGTCAGTTCGGATCATGTTCTGATGAGTTCGGGTGGCAAAAAAAGGTTCACTGGAAGGTCAAACATGACAGGGAGGTGTCAGTCACTGAGGAGCAGACTTCCAGGCACTAGGGGTGGAGACGCTTGCAAGAAACGAAACTAATGATCTGTCTCCCCCCTTCCCAACACCTTCTGAGCTAGTCACTGTTCCTGAACAGCAGGTGTTGAGTAGGATTTTTAGATTGCTTTAAGTTTCTTTTCACTTTTGTAATGAAATGAAACTTAAACCATAAACTGAAACCTTGTGTTATGCACTGTACAGACTCATTGAGTATGTA
>QEPC01014905.1:1573460-1583920 GCA_003113815.1 Sphenodon punctatus | reverse complement strand
ATTTACCCTCTCAACTAGTACTAAAACTAGGGGACACTCCATGAAACTCACAGGTGGCAGAGTAAAAACAAACAAAAGAAAGTATTTTTTCACTCAGCGTACAATTAGGTTGTGGAATTTACTGCCAGAGGAGGTGGTCAAGGCCAGCAGTATAACTAAGTTTAAAAGAGGTGTGGACAAGTTTCTGGAAGATAGGTTCATTAGCAGCTTAGCCAGATAGGATTGGGGAACAAAACCCTTTACTGTCAGGAGCCTGGGGATGACCCACAGGGAATGGATAGCATGGTGACCTGTTGGGTGCTTCTCGAAGGCCCCCGTGATTGGCCACTGTCCAAGACAGGATGCTGGGCTTGATGGACCATTGGTCTGACCCAGTATGGCACTTCTTATGTGAGTGATGAGAAGGTTGTTGCCTTGTAAAGAAGGTTCTTCGAGAAGGTTCATCATCCTCTCGGGGCCTCCTAAGTGGGGTCCTGCATGATTCTATTCTGTTATCTCTCTTGTTCAATGTGTATATGAGGCTGCTGGGCAAGGTCATTCAGAGGTTTGGACTGAGGTACCATCAGTATAGTGATGACACTCAGTTCTACCTCTCTTTTTCATCTGACCCAGGTCCTGCAGTCTCAGTGCTTACCCAATACTTGGCTGCTGTCAGGGACTGGATGAGCCGAGTGAAGCTGAATCCAGACAAAACTAAAGTGATGATGGTTGGCTGGCCCTCTGACCTGTTGGGAATTGGGACTCCTGTTATTGATGAGGTCCAGCCCCCCTTGGTCACTCAGGTTTGAAGCCTTGGAATGCCTCTGGACCTCCTGTGCCTGGATTGTCAGGTTGCTGCGATGGCCAGGGGTGCTTTTCACCAACTTCATCTGGTGAGGACGCTGCAGCCTTTTCTCTCTGACTTGGACTTGGCCACTGTCACCCATGCTTTCATCATCTCAAGGCTGGATCACTGCAATGCACTCTACATGGGGCTGCCCTTGATGACTGTTTAGAAGCTGCAGCTAGTGCAGATACTGGTTCCTTTCAGGGACGGGTCACTGGGAGCACATTACACTGGTGCTCTGGAGTGTGCACTGGCTGCTTATAGCTTTCTGGGCACAATTCAAGGTGCTGATTTTTGTAGCCAAAACGAGCTGACCATAAACCTGAGTAAATCCCAAATAGTGGTTTTTTCAAGATCAAGTAAGGTGGGGAAATGGCGTATAGGTGAGCATGACATAGCCCAGGTAAAATCTTTTCGCTACTTGGGTCTTCTTTTTCAATCTACGGGAGTCTGGCATAACCACATGGAAAGTGCTTTGTCATCAGCACGTGGTTCCATTTTTGCATTGTTAAAATTATTCGGGAGGACAGGGAGGAGAGCTGTGGCCCCAGCAATAAAGGTGGTGAATGCCAAGACCCGGACGCAGGTGTTATATGGGGCAGAGGTATGGCTCCCACTACTTCCCTCGAGAGCGTGCAGGTTGGGTAGCCTCCAAGCTCATTTTTTTCAATCGCTTCTGAAGGTTCCTTATGGTACCCCATTTGCAGCCATTAGGCTAGAGGTGGGTCAGGATAGGTGGTCCACGGTAGCATGGGCCGCGGTGCTAAAACTTTGGGCCAAATTATCTAAATCCCATGATCATGGGCTGATTCAATTTTGGAAAACTGCCCCGTATAAGAGCTTGTGGCAGAAGAGCGTTGAATTTTTTTGGGCAAAACTAGGGTTTCATCCAGATTTTTGGGTAGGTAGGGACCTGGCTTATATAAGGGAAGAAATTTTGTTAAGATTAAGAGATAGGGATTACCAGGAGGAATGTGCAGCTATTAGGAACTCGGCGCACTTGCGTGATTTCCTCCTATTCTCTCCTCCCCGGCGAGCTATGGCTCCCTACCTAGTTGCAGATATCCCATTGAGGGGTAAATTTCTTTTTATGTGCGCTAGGTTTAACGCTCTCCCTACGGCCCTTTGGGAGGGGCGCATCGGGGCACTTGAGTTTTCCGAGAGACTTTGCCCCTTTGACGCCCTGTCAGTAGAGACATCTCAACACCTCTTTTGGAGTTGTCATTTATATGATGAGTGCCATATGACCCACCTGGCCCCTTTCCTCCAGAAATACCCAGGCAGGACTGAGCATCATTTGTTATGCCTGGCTTTGGCCGATGTAGAGCCCGATTTAACCAAGGCGGTTGCTTCTTTCCTGGAGAATGCATTTAGGCAACATGCATGTTTCTTACAATTTCGAGTTCTTCCCTTTTAAGGGTATTTGTGTTGTATATATTTGTATTATGTGTTATTGCTTTAATTAATTACCCACTTTATGTTTGCATAAATTTGGGTGAAGGACGCACTAGTTTGGATTGTTGTACTGGTATTTTGGACCTTACGAGTTATTTGTTGACTCGCTGTTGATTTTTTGTGTTATGTATTTTGGCTACGGCTGTAAATAAATTTCAAATTTCAAATTTCAAATTTCAAGGTGCTGACTTTGACCTTTAAAGCCCTAAACAGCCCAGGACCCATATATCTGAAAGACCAGCTTTCCTACCATGCTCCGTTGTGACCCCTGTAGTCAGCCAAAGGCACCCTCCTGTGGATTTCCCCATTACTCTTGTTCGATCGGTGGGGGCGTGCAGGAGGATGTTCTCAGTTGCTGTCCCGATGTTGTGGAACTTCCTCCCTCTGGAGGTCCATCTGAGTCTGGGCCTGAGCATCTTGGAGGTGGTGTAAAACGGGATAGGGATTAGGTGGGAGATTTTTGGAGGGTTGGAGTGGACTGGGTTTTTGGGTGGGGGATTGTATTTTAAAATTGTATTTTATGCCTTTTGTAAGCTGCCCCGCGCCTTCGGGGAAGGGCAGGGTATAAATGTTAATAAAATAAATAAAAATAAAATAGAGAAGTTTTGCACTGCCTCTGGAAGATGCCCAGGCTGGGGATCAAACAAACCTCCTGGGGAAGGAAGTTCCACGGAGCAGGGGCAGCAACCGAGAACACCCTCCTCTGCACCCCCGTTCCACGGACCAGGGCAGCAGATGGAACCAGCAAGAGGGCACCCCTGGCTGACCATACGGGCCGCAATGGAACATTGTAGAACAGGCGGTCTCTCAGATATATAAGGCCCAAACAGTTTAGGACTTTAAAGGTCAAAACCGGCACCTTGAATTGTGCCCGGAAAGTTATAGGTAGCCAGTGCAGACTTCGGCGCACTAGCAAAGAAGGGGTTTCCAGAACACAACGGATCGCAATATTTCCCCCCACTGTATATTAGTTTGCTTTATGAGCCAGTGTAGCCTAGTTGATAAGGTGTTAGACTTAGATCAAGGCTTCTAATTATAACTGCTTAGTGCCAGGCATATTGCTGGAGATATAGAAGGAATTAATAATGTCACAAAATGTATAGAAATTGAGCCTTTAATCCCCCAAGTCTGAACAAAACTATGCTCTTGAACCTTCAGTGCTCAGAATTCTCACTCCAGGTGACTCTGTCCTTGATGTACTGTTGAGGGGAACCTACTATAGGAAAATGCAGGATGAACTCTAGCTACCATCCTACGATATCCAGAAAGCCACGCAGCCATGACTGTTGTGGATTATTTCCCTAGATGCTGTGTGGGATGCTGTTTCACATGTTCATTATGACACCAATTGTCTGATATCAGAGTGAACTTACAAACTCCTGAACTCTCCATATTTTCTGCAATTAGTTCCCATTTATTCATATTCTAAAAAATCTGTACAGATGCACTATTGTTTTCAGAGGCTTTTGACCATGCTCTCCCATTTGTTCTACAAATTCCATCAGCAGTTCTCCCCTGTGTTGACATCCTTGTTCACTTCATTCTCTCTATACTGGATAATATTTATCATGGCATGTCTTCTATTTATTCTTCCCTTGAATTGCCCAGACATTGTGGATCACATGCCCTTTTTCATCTCAACAGCTACAGCAGCCTTGCCAAGCTCTCATTTTCTATAGCCTTCTGTTATTCCCCAATCAATCTTTCTGCTGTACATCTTCAAATAATGAAGCCCAAATTACAGAGAAATTGCTTATTTCAAGAAAAGGTATTTCCTAAAATTGTGACATGCTCATTCTCTCGGTGAAAATGAATTATAATGGAGACTCCTTAGGCCTTATTTGAAATTTCCAAATGCAGTTGGAAGTCAGAGGTCTTGGCCAACGTAGTGCTTGTTTATGGCATCACTATAGACACTTCAATAAATTCCATAGGATTAAATGCAGGGAGGCAGCAGGGAGATTTTCAAAAGCATGTATAGCTAGGCTAGGTTGCTAACTCCCACTGACAGGCAATAGGAGTTAGGTGCTTAATTGCCAATTGTGCGCTTGAAAATCTACCCGCAGGGCAGTGGTGCAACAACATACACAATTGCAAACTTGCACTTCTGCTCCCTTTCCCTCACGGCTGGGCAGGTATGTGTGGAAGAGGTAGCCAGGAAAGGAGTAGCAGCAGATGGACTGACAGCAAGGTGATGGATGGAGCAGGTCCCAGAGCCAGGAGATGAGAGGGGGACTCTGGCTCCTAGCTCCCCAATGATCTTGCTGCTGCTGTTCTCCACAACAGAGCAGAAGCCTGACAGCAGCAGGAAATATGAAACGTTTATATCTTCCTTCAGATTTGTCAGCTTTGTGGTTTCGTGCATTAGATTTACATGGATCTGTCTTTACCCATAACAAGCACTTTCAGTCATAAAAAAGGGAGAGTGTTGAATTTCAAGACATCATCACTAACTTCTCAAAACCTCTATGGAAATATACTTATGCTTTCATCTACCCAATATTTGCAGCACTAAAGGACATGAACTGGATTTTAATTTGAAACTTCATGTCCATTCAATATTTTAAGAGGGCATTAATATTTTCACGCTCTTTAAAACACTTTCTCTGTACCTTTTTAGCAGATGGTGAAATTCAGTGTGAAATGTAGGAATGTATAAAGTTCCCTATGTAAATCAGTGAAGACACAGAAGCTCTAGTGAGGCAACTTCTGTGGTTTTATTTATTACTTATAAATAAATAAATAAAAAAAATAAACTTTAAGAACCAATATTTCAAAGGTGTCAAAAATACTTCTGAGGAACTCTCAACCATTTCCCTGCTTCCACCCTCCTTCTGGAGCCGCCATAGCCTCTCTAGATAAAGTGTCTGATAGGTTTAGAAATATCGCTTGAAATTTACAAGGGAGAATACAAAGTGTGCAATTGAAACAAGTAAAGCATCTAATGGCATGAGTCAGCAAGGCATTAACTACATGCCCAGCGTTAAGTATGTAACTGGTGCCACTGACTGCAGTGGGACTATTCAAGCATTTAAACATCAGGCAATTTAACATCAGGAAAACACAGGAAACATGGGTCTCTGTTTAAGAACTTGTTGAAGAAAGATTTGAGACTGGCTCCCGTTTTCCGGTACTCGAAAATCCAGGACCAACCTCATAGGAATACCGCTCATCAGGAATACCGTTCCCTTAAACATAAGGGAACACTTACATTTTCACTTTTGATTCCAGGGGCTGTAAGTTGATATGATATTTTTCAATATTATTCTCCACATCCATGGCAAGCTGATGGCTGGAAAAGCAAAATAATCTGTTATGATATATTTCAGCATGACATTTTTACAGTCATCATGAATCTATATCCACTTAGGAATACAGACAGGTACATACTATGGCTGTGTATTTAAAAATGGGCTCTTTTTGGAGAGAAAAGTCCCAAGATTCAGGGCTTAATGAGGAGGGGGGGCTTGCCAGGGCTCAGCCCTGGCAATTAAATTCAAGGGGGGGGCGGGGCTAAGTCCCAGGAAATGATCCCAGTAGGAGTGTGCACCCTGAAATGTGGAAGATCAAGAAAAGGCAATTATTGGACATTTCAGGTTTGGAAACAAACTCAGAAAAAAACTGGATAGTTTACTTGGTCTTCCTGCCCCGTACCCTATGCTGGTCATCATATAAATGAAATCACAAGAACTCCTGTTTTTTATTCAGCTGTAGAGAAGCAGGGTAGCCTAGAGTTTCGGTTGCTAGCTGGAGAATAGTTTCATTTCCCTGCTTTGACAAGTTCTAGGCTGGGAGTTGAGGCTTCTGAGCAAGCAGAATGGTTTCTGGGGCAAGCTTGGGCCCCAGCAATTAATTTTTTTACAAATTATGCACTGCCAACATTTAGGTTTAGTTGTATTGTTAATAAAACCTAGAGTGATAATATCCAAAAACACCCTGATCCTGCAATGATATCCAGGTACTAGGTCTTCCAGTTTCATTGCTATGCTCAGCGCATAAATGTAGGATGCCATTCAATTTTAGCACATTCTGACCTGCTCTTAATGAGAATGACTAAACTCCCTCTCACTTCAATACAAAAAGCCTCAAGCTCTTAGACTTTCAGTTCTACCATGTAATGCCCTGATCCTGGAAACTCCTAATTCATGCTGTTAGCTCTATTGACCTGGACTGGACTAGCTACCCAATTAAAGAGGTTTGGTTTTATTTTGAGATTAGACTCTTATTAACATCATTCACAGCATAATCCTGAAGCTGCTTGGCGTAAGCACCAGCTCTATGTGCCAATGCTTGTCCCATTCGCTTCAGTAGGACTCGTGTCAATGCTGGGGGTAATGCCAGGGCTAAAGAAGCTTGAGGATTGTGCTGCTCATCTGCAAATGTTTCCAGATTATTCCTCCCCCACTCTGCACAGGAATCAAGGTTAACCCTCTGGGTTTGATCTGGAGTCTTTGGGGTTTAACTCATGAGTTCTGGGCTCTGGATGAAGTCCCAATTTCTCTGGGTTGTAGTGGTAAGTCAGGCCATGAGCTCTTTAAGGATTCCTGGCCTGCTCATCACTTTGGCCCCATCCCCTCTGAGGAAAGCAGCAGAGAGAACTGAGGGCATTTTTAGATGAGCACCAAATATCGTGGTTTAGTACTTATCGCACATTGAAATCGGTCTTATTTTAATCTGGATTTAATGTTTCGACATGTGTGTTATCGCGGATTTAGAATGAATCCGCATGTAAAGTAAACCGCTTTTAATGTTTGCACAAGCAGAAATGCAGATTAAAGCACTAGTTAAATCCGCATTAACTTTTTAAACATTAAAAACAGATTTTAATCCGCAAATTTGTGAAACTGGTTTCATAAAACCCCGATGACGGGGATTTATGAAACTGATTTTATATCTTGAAAAATTCCACCTTAAATGCACATTAGATTTCTCTAATCCACATTAGTTGTCTCATCTAAAATGTTGTGAATTTGGTATGAGCTGCCTGGAGGGCAGAAGCTCAGAAGAAAGCAGGCTATAGCCTAGGAGCTGATGTGGGTTCAGAAAGCCAAGGGACGTGGGGAGGAAATACATGGGCAGCAGTAGGATCCTAAGGGGCTCATAACCATTACATATTCTGACTGTGACTGAAATAAAGTGGCCATTGACTGACTCAAATCTAGTCTGAGTGAGGTGTTTAGGCTTGATTCTGCAAGGACATGTCCCATCTGAGCAGGCCATTCACCAGTTATCCAGGGGATCACCAAGAGAAATCTAAGTGTCAAGGGTCGGTGATGGGAGTGGGGCCACATCAGAAAGAGGAAGGAGAATCCCTTTACCTCACCTCTATCTCATGTGGCCTTGCCCCCCTCAGGTCAAAGCCTGTGTGAAAATGGAAACCTTGGCAGGAATATGTCCAAGTGAAAGTGGTGTATAGAAAAGCACCTGGTTTATTACTGTGGGAGATATAGGTGAAGATCTATCATGAAATAATTCCTGATCAAAGCAGAGCTGGGGTAAGTGCCTGATGAACAGACATTCCTGCTGCCTGAGTCACAGTTTGCCCTCCCCTGAAATAGATTACTGAACACTTCTCCAAGTCTCTTTTTGCATTTTATTATTGTCCTACATTCACTCAAGACTAGTGTGAAATCGGTCCGGTCAGCAGCTGTAGCACGTTCAGCCAATACAGCTACTTCTTACAAATTATCACGCCCAGAGCACTAATTGTGCTACAAGGCATTCAGGTCACAGTAGAAGAAAATATCATTTTTGTTTCTGTAGCAACAATTTTATCCTTCAAACGTCTTATTTAATAATTAAATAGTAAGCATCTAAGGCTGCTTTTAAACGAGCGGGTCACCGTCGCGCAACTCACTCACGCGATATTTCAAAATCCCGCAAGGTGGGATTACACGAGACAGACATCTGTGATCATGAGCATAGAAGGTGGTCGCGCATTGTTTGCAGACCGTGAATTAAATACCTCGATTGTAAGGTATTTAATAGGGATGGGCGAACAGACCCATGACGGTGGGTCCTGGGGCTAGAGTGGCAGCTTCTGGATATTGGCCACAGCCCTCCCTACCTGTAACTTGCCCCCAGAACCCTGACAGCAGGTCCTGGGGCTGGAGTGGCTGTTTCTTGGTGCGTTGGAATGACATCGCCTCTGTGCGAGGAATGATGGCCCCAGATCCATGATGGTGGGTCCTGGGGCTAGAGTGGCAGCTTCTAGATATATATTGGCCACAGCCCTCCCTGCCAGTAACGTAGGCCCCAGAACCCTGACGGTGGGTCCTGGGGCTGGAGTGGCTGTTTCTTTTTATATATATATATATATATATATATACACTAAACCTAACTGCTATTAACTATTCTAAACTATTCTAAAACCTATCGAATTAAATGGAATATCCTAATAATTAACTACAAAGGTCTTGTCCTACAAACACTGTATTTCTATCTAGCTCTTTAACTAAGCTAGCTACTATGTATATCTATCTAGTAACTGTCTATCTAATAACTATCTATCTATCTATACAATATTACACAGGGGGAAACACAAAGAACACAGGGAGGGGTACAAAACTAAAATGAAAATCAATCTAATAATAATCCTACTCTAAATAAATCCAAAACTTAAAACAGGGGAAGGGAATCAGGGATGGAATAAGAGGGAGAGGGAAAGGATTCAATGGAGGGGGGAGGGAGGAAGGAAGATTGAACACAGGGAACACAGGGAGGGGTAAAAACAAAAAATAACACCTAAATCTATCTAATATAATCTAAATAAATGATAATATGGAGGTAAATGGGTTGGATGGGTGAAATAGGAGGAGGATGGCAATGGATTAGGAATAGGAAGGAACAAAAACTGCTGGGAGAGAGGGAGCCTTCTGAAACGCCTGCTGTTCAGGAACAGTGACTAGCTCAGAAGGTGTTGGGAAGGGGGGAGGCAATCAGTTTTGTTTCTTGCTGCGCCCGCCTCACCGCAAGCCCCATTGGCTCCGTGCAGCCTAGCCCGTGGCCAATCGCAGACTGCGAAGCCAGTGGTCTGAGGCGAAAAGGGATGGTGATTGGGCAGGCTGGCTGCTACTCCAAGCCTCTCCACCCCTGGTGCCTGGAAGTCTGTTCCTCAGCTGACTCCCCCTCCCTGTCACATTTTGCCTTCCAGTAACATGTTTTTGCCACCCGAACTCACCCGAATGCGATCCGAACTGACCGAACTGTTCAGTCATTTCGACGTTCAGAACTGAGTTCCGTTTGGTCAGTTCGTGTTCGGATTCGGTCAACCGAACAGGCCGAGTTTGGGCTGAACTCCGAACTTCCGAACCGCATTCACCCATCCCTAGTATATAGTCTGCAAACAATGTGCGACTGCCTTCTATGCGCATGATCATGGACTTCGGTCTCATGTAATCCTGCCTTGCATGATTTTGAAATATCGGACGAGCGGGTCGCGCAACAGCGACCCGCTCGTTTTAAAGCGCCTCTAACAAATGAAAACCTTATTCAGTCAGGTGTTAGGGGCAGGGATAGGTTTTTATACATGTTTGCACAGGTTTTTGTCTTATATTTACTTTTTAATCCTTTTCATATTTTTATATTGTTATTTTTATTGAATATTTGTTCTTATGATGTTACCTGCCTGAGCCCTCTGGGTCGGGTGAGCTATAAATTTAAATAAGTAAACAAATAATCCAAAACCTCTTAATACTTACTTTTCAAGTAAATATTTGCCATCGCTAACTTGTTCTAAGGTATGCTGCAGCCTTCTGAGTTCTTCCTGCAACAAGAAAAAAAAACCCACATTTCAGCTCACTGGTTTAGTTATCAAGCATGAATGTTGTGGTAGAACTCTGAAGCCTCAGCCAGGTTTGATCCCATTGCGCTAGGCCAGAGGTGGGCAAAGCTGAGATTCAGAGGAGCAGCTGCTGAGACTCAAGTACCCTGAAAACAGGCACAGGACCTTTAAAGATAGGCAGGACCCAAGGATCAGCCCTGGACAGGAGCTGCACTTGAACTCACTTGAACTTGCACTCACTCTTGCTGGATTCCCTTCACTCCCTTGGTTTTTGTGGCTCTGTCCATAACTGGTTCTCCTCCTACCTCTCTGACCGCTCCTTTAATGTGTCTCTCTCCAACTCCGCCTCCTCCTCCTTCCCCCTCTCAGTTGGTGTTCCTCAAGGCTCTGTTCTTG
>QEPC01014905.1:1491923-1571618 GCA_003113815.1 Sphenodon punctatus | reverse complement strand
CCCCCCCCCCCCCCGGGCTTTATTTTTTAATGCGTAAAAGGGCTAGGTCACTAGATACGCTGGGTGTAATGGGTACATTAACTGCCAAAAAGTTAAGCCAGAAAGCAAGGTTTAAATATTGTTCTAAATCTATCATACGCATTTCTCGTTAATTGTGATGGGATTAATCCATCTATTTGTCATCCTTAATTGCTGCAGGAGGAAATAGAGGTGGTTTCCCAATCAGGAGATGAATCCCTCATCAGGTCAATGCACTGTTGACTAGAAAAACAAAGAATGCAGCATAACGGGATACCTATTAGTGGCCACAGCAGTATGCATGGTAACTTTTGAAGCAGGGAAGGGAACAATTAAAATGTGCAAATGCAAACTTCTATAACAAAGAATACAGGTGAAAGAAGAGTCCCATGTGAATGCAGTCAATGGAGCCGATCCTAAAGTCCCGCACATGCACACAAGTTATGTGAGGTTCATGTGCGCGCATGTCATATTCCCCATAAAGGGGACGCGCATGGGTTGTCCACGCACTCTAAAACCAGCAGACACACAGGGTGATGAAATGGGTGACACGAGTCCTGCTGTGGGGGTGCCAGCATGAGCCGTGGGGCACAGGCTTGAAGCGGGCTGCTAGAAAGCTAAGGAAACTGTTGCAAAAGGCAGAAACTGTCATAACGCAAATTATCAGAAACTGCCATTGTTAGGAAATAAATGAGTTTGCTGTACCTCAATTTACCCCAAGCGGGATCGAAGGTTGCCAATAAATAAGCCAAAGTATGTGGGTACAACTCTATTTTATTGGATAGACACTTAACATCTGGACATGGCAGTGTGTGTTACTAGTTGTGAACCCCAGTAACCCAACCTAGGATATCTTACGTGTCAGAGGCCACGGTCCGAGACACAAGCTGGTTCAGAGGAGGGGGCCCAGCAGATAGCTGGGCAGGAGTCTCTGGATCTTTGAGAGCGACGGTAAGGGTCAGAGGCCCGTGCAGGCTTACTGCAATGCTAGTGGCCGCAAGCGCCAGTGAGAAGAGATAAGGGCCTGGGCGTTTCCTTTTATAGCTTTATTTATTAAGAATACATATTGCAGGGTCCCCTCTGCCAGGTGCAGAGAATAAGCTGACTATTCATTCTTCTATTACTTGGAGCATAGCCACAAAAGCTATTTTGGTTTTTAGGGAGTTTTAGGGAGTTGCTGAAACTACCTCCCCTTTCTTTCAAATCCTCTTTGTTTTCTCAGAGAGAGTGGCTGTCTGGGGTTTGTTATTGTGGCCTTGGAGATATAATTTTCTGCTAGAGTGTGAGTTGTTTACAACTTTATTCTCATGAGCCTGGCTGATGTGTGCCAGCCTGAGGCCCATGCAACAAATTAGCTGAACTGAGTTGTTCAGGCCTCATCCATCTTGTGTCTCTGACTATGGCCAAACTGCCTAATTAATTCATAATATCGCAAAATGCCAGAAACCACCACAAAAGGTCAGAAAGTGTTGTAAACTGCCAGAAACGGTTGTCGGATTGGTGGCAAGAATACCAAAACATCAACAGCAAACACTGAAACACCAAGCAATGCTGCCGCTTCTGCCCTAGTTCAGCTAAGAGTAGGATTGCCACTCCGGAGACCCCCATTTTGGGCTTATGGGAGTCTCAGGGTCAAACCACAGAAGGTGGCAACCTCAATAAAGGATCATTCCTGCATTTTATTTTTCTTTTGACGCAGAGAGGTGCCAAACAGATGGCTGCGAACAAGACCTTTCCCACTAACCACAAGAACAATACAGCACAAATACAGTTGTTAACCCAGTGACGACTTAAGCGTTTCCATAAATCCCTGCAAATATGGCTGAACCCTGAGCTGAAAGCATCACCAGGAGGAAGACAGTTTACCCTTTTGGAGCACTTCTGCTTTTTTAATGATATGGATTCCTGAGACCAAACCAGGCCAATAAGCAGTGTTTGGATGGCTATGAGTTTCAGGCAGTACCAATCTGAGCTAGTTTTTGTTTTGTTCAGATGCATATGCTGTAGAACTGCTATTTTTAAACATTACTGTATAAGACAAACATTAAGGCTGCAATCCACCAATCACTTACTCTGGAGTAGTCCCATTGAAGTCTCTGGGCTTCAGTGGGGATGGAGGCCTAAAACTACATATTTCTCTATACACATGCATGCTCTCACCCAAAACCAAAGCAGCCAAAGGTACTTCAGAAATAAAATCAATAGAAACATCTCCACAAAAGAAAAAAGAAAAACCTTAGCTGCATACACCTCAAGCCTGCAGGAGTCTCAAATGAAGGGTGTAAGACAGCTCAAAGAGCATCTTACACACCACTTTAGCCTCTCCTGGAGATTAATGTAGAGATAGCTACAGAAAGTGACACATTGTAATGGCTCGGTTCAGTGTGTCAGCAGTTCAGATAAATGCAGAGCTCCCAAACTGTGCACAACTTTAAAACAATGCAATTTTAAAATCGATAACATGTTTAATCAGAAACACCCTGTAACTCCCTAAATGCTGGAGAAAATGAGGCAGTTCTTTCAGAGCTTACATACTAGCACATATTTGCGCACAAGATGGACAACTTCTTTTTTATAAATTAACTTTTGTTCCCTCGCTGTGTTACACTTTAAGTTTTATCCAAGGGCCCTGATCCTACAAATATGTATGCTTATGATTTTAAAATGGGAACAAGCACGGAACCTATAAAGCCCTAAACAGCTTGGACCCTTCATATCTAAAAGACTGTCTTCCCCTTTTGTTCTGTTATGATCCCTAAAGTCATCTGGGGGTTTCTTCTTGCATATTCCAGCACGGCACCACGCTTGCATGGCACGGGTGAGCAGAGAGGCATTCTCAGTTCCTACAGCTTTAGAACTCCCTTCCCCTGGAGGCTCACCACAGCCTCAGCCTGAGCAATTTTGAGAGACAATGGGTATTTTCAGACGTTATGAGATCACGCTCAACCACAGTCAAAACCCCGTGGTGGGGAATGGTCTCATAACGTCTGTTGGGGAACCGGAAGTTCCCCCCCAGATGTTTGCCACGCTCAATCCCCGCCGGGAATCACATTCACCACGCGATTGGCTGAATCCACGGGGCCGGCGCTGATCATGTGGTGAAGGAGATTCCCGGCGGGAATGAAGGGGCCCGTCACGTCTGGATGGCGATCACGGCCCGGAATCCCCACCGGGATTCCGGCCCGCCCGTCTCCCCAGAGGGCGGGCGGCGAGGGAGCATGGAGGGGGCGGGGCCGTGTGGCCGCACGTTGCACCGTGTAGCCCTGCCCCCTCCCCGATTCCCCGCCGGGATCCCTCGGCATGTCTGTTGGCCATGCCGGAGTGATCCCGGCGGGGAATCTGAGGGTTGTTTCCATGACGGGGTGAAGCCGCCCCGTCATGGCTGAAAACACCCAATATAAGATCAGTTTATTAGTCCAGGCATTTTGTATACAGAGATAGGATCTGGGATGATGTTTTAAATGGATTTTTATATACAGTTAGGGTTTTTAATTGGTTTTATTCTATCTGTTTAGTGTGTTTTATATATGGTTTGTTGAAGGGAGGGCTATAAATAAATAAACTGTTTTGTCACATGGCTCCTACCAAATGAACTCTACCATTTATGTCCCTCTCTTTCCTAACTGCAAGTGTGTGTGTGGGAGTAGAGGGGGTTCATTGATGTGCAATAATGATGTGTAATTGTGGGTTTGAGAGGGGAGTTGTGTGTGTGTGTGTGTGTGTGTAAGGAGGCGAGAGAAGACTTGGTATGCATGTGTGAGGGGGAGAAGGTGGTATGGGGTGTAAGCTTGTGTCACTGTAGATGTAATATGTGCAGGCATGTAATATGTGCTGCTGCTACTATTACCCCCTTCCTCTTGCTCCAACTCCCCCAGTCTAAATTGTAAGCACTGGTTGCCAATCCTGCATAAGAAAATTCTCTTTTGTACATGCCTTTCCAATTGTTCCCAATAAACAACACCTCAGCTCCTTCATTGGAATCCAGTCAAACTTCTCTTCTCCAACACAGACAAAAAAGATTCCCCACAGAACCAAACACTATTCTCTTGCCATTCGAGGCATTCTGAGGTGACTCTTCCTGCCTAATTTACCCTTTCTGGGGGTAATCTAGATCCCTGTGCTAGTATAGACAAGAAAGGAAGTGCCATAGAAATGCCAGCGCATATCACTGACATATTATAATAAAACCTAGAGCCACCTGTCAGGAATTGGGGCTCTACTAGTACAACAAAGTTTAATTTTACTTATGCTGAGTCAGGTCAGGGGCCAGAGCCTTTTCAGTTTGCCCATATCCTTATGCCCAGGGCCAGCATTACCATCTACGTGTAAGCTATGGGCTCATTCACACGTCCATGGGAGGACTCCAAGTTGGCATGATTTCACCTGGTGGTGGAGGGGGGTGAGTTGTGTGAAGAAGGTTTTTGAGACAAAGGGTGAAAACAGATGTGACAGTCACCCACGTTAGCCCATATTAGCCCAGGAGGCACCTGCATGTTTGTTCTGTCACAAATGTTTGCCTCCATTCGCCCCGGGACAGGTGGCTGGCTGCTACAGGATGCCTTCTCCTGAGAAGCTCGGAGACACAGCCTGGGCTAAGGCTCAACTGCTCAGGCTAAAGTGGGCTAATGGTCTCCCTCCCATCTGTTCCATGCCCGAGCCCCATGCCAAGGCGAGGTTCTAGTATCAGACACCACTGATCGGGGGGGCCTGGAGGAACACATTCACCCTGGCCTCACTGAACAGCTGACTGGGGAGGGGCTAGACGAGCATGTGCACCCCGGCCCTGCTGAACAGATGATCAGGCAGGCCTGGAGGAGCATGTGCACCTTGGCTCCGTCAAATAGCTGATCGGGGGACCTGGAGGAGCGCATTCACCCTGGCCTCACTGAACAGCTGATTGGGGGGGGGGGCTAGCAGAGCGTGTGCACCCCAGCCCTGCCGAACAGATGATCGGGCAGGCCTGGAGGAGCGTGTGTCATGTATCCTGTATATAGGCATATATTTCGACCATTTGTGTTTCAATATATTGGAAATCAGAATTAGCCTCTCTGTATGATGACTTCCTAAAGAGGTGTCCTATAGTGACCTTTCTACTGAACTCTTGACCGGATACTGGAAAATCAGTCTGTATACTGGAATAGAAGATATAATCAAGTCTGTCTCTTAAAGAAATCCACATTCACCGTTGACTAGAGTCAAGATACGTGACTCTCAAGCAGGGCAGGAAAAGGCCTTGTTTGTTTGGAGTTTACTCATTGTTAATCCTATCTTAGATGATAGACACCTGTTTTAGAATGTATCAACAAGCTTCTTACTATGTATTTTAAGAAAACCCTGTCAGCAGTCTTGACCTGATGTCATTTTTAGCTGACTTCCAAGAAAATTTCATTCTATAAGAAGGGAGAGGAGAAATGGATTTTTCAGAAACAGTTCTTTTTTTGGAGCTTTTCTCATATCCATCTGGCAGAATCAAGGACTGGGTAATATGTTATATTCTATATGATGCATTGAGTCAACCATAGCAATAATACTTAGAGCAAATGTTATATCTTATAGATGTTAAGATCTTTGAACTTGTAACAGAGCTGTTCCTTGAACAGAAATGTCTTTCTAAGTCATGTACTTTTAACTGACAGTGTTTCTTTTGTACTATGTCTTTATTTGAACTTAAGCAAACTATTGCTTCATATTTTTATAATCTTAAGTCTCATAGATTCATTTATACAAATAAATGGTCTTTACAATACTTTGCTGAGGTGGCTGGCTTATTAGCAAAGTGTAAACTGAGTTTCCACATATTGGAAAAGAGCGCCCTGTATCCAGACCAGATCATGTCAGGCCTGGACCACTAAGTGCAAATTCCTTTTAAGGAAACTGAGGCACAACGCGACACGTGTGCACCTGGCTCCACCGAATAGCTGATTGGAGGGCCTGGAGGACCATGCACCCCAGTCCCACCAAACAGCTGATCACGGGGCCTGGAGGACATGCACATCTTCAGCTCCCCACATCAGCTGTTTGGTGCATGAACCCAGCCTGCCAAAGAGCTGATGGGGAACCCCAGGAGCGCCCCCATTGGCTGTTTGGCAGCAGCTCTTCCCAGAGCCCAATCCTGATGAGCAGCATTGACCTGGGAGTCCTGTTGTGTGTGACCAATTCCATGGGCTGACCTGTGGTGTGGAGGGACCTGTGTTGGCAGCCCCCACACCAGTGTTGTGGGGGGAGGGCTGCTCATGCGAACAGCCCTGCCCATCAACACAAGGAGTGGCGGCTGCAATAGTTCACCCTGTAGTGGGCTGGGGAAGCACCTCACTGCCGTCATGTCTGTTTTCACCCAAAGAAACTTTTGCTGAGCAACCCTGAGCCATGAATGTGGGCAGCCTGACCTGCTCTCCATGTCAGCTCCCCTTGCCGGGAGAATCAGGTTTGGAATGAGCATCAGTGACTGCAGGAAAAGAGGGTTTGGGGTGCAGGCAGAATTATGTTTGGGGGGAGGGGGGCTGGAGATCTGCTTTACCCATCTTTTTCTGACATGGCAACCCCCCTTTCCAGTGTTTAAAGACAGTATCTATAGATCTACTTTCCACTTTTTAGCATTGGCTCAGTCTGTATACAGGGTATCAATCAATCAATAAATTTTATTATTTCAACAATTTGGTTATGACAAAATATACCATAATAATAAAAGAGATGTAATAAGTAATAAGAAGTAAAAATTAATAAGTAATAAATAAAATAAGATAAAATAATAAAACATCCTCGCCAGGTTCCAGCACTGGGGGTCTATGTAATAAAATGAAAACTTAAAGTTCAATTTTCCATTCATATATGAAGTAAACATAGCCCAAGGAGTCTCTTAATCGTTCTAATCCATTAGTTAAATTTCTAGATGGAAATAAAAGATTTTTATTTTCTTAAAAGTTGACTCCAGCTCTTAACTCTTTACCAGGGGTTAAATGAGACTAACTTTGGCCCTAAACGAATATGTAGACTCAAGGTGAGTCAGTAGTAGCCTGATATGATATAGAATATAATCTCCCCCTTTTACCGGATGTCCTTAGCTATAAAGAAGTAATGCTCATCGTAGTTTCTTAATAGATAATATTATACAGCTGTTTTCCTTCCCTTTGCTACCCTTTGGTAAGGTCCGTTACGTGTTGTTTTGTTTGATTTTGCCCCTCTGCGCCATAAAGGCGTGGGCCATATTTGCAACTTTCATTATAAACCTTTCTTTGGGGTTCGCAAACAGAAATGTAATTTTTGTACGTGCATCCCATGCTGAACTCAATTGCAGTAGTGGCTGGAGATACTTAGATCTAACTTCAGAGAGAAGCGGGCAGCTGAATAAATAATGGGGTAAGTCTTCTGGAACATTAGCCCCACATGGACAGAACCTCAGATTATGGGGGATTATACAGGGTATGAAAGTTTCCTGTTCTGGTTTTATTCTCTCTCTCCCCCTATCACAACAGCATGGCAGTAACTCATTCATGGTTCACTTTCTAACAAGTCCATTCTCTAAGCAATGCTGGCTCTGACCATCATTATTCAGCCAGTACACAGCACAGTGATAACATTACATTGGTGAGGAAAGTGTATCTTCAGAGAAGAGGGAAGATAGCAGCATGGGCTGCAGCACCCGTCTCAGATCACACGCAAGCTGGGTAAGACCAGTTTTTCCTTCTATGCTAATTGCTGTCTCTGGGATGGTCAGATGCACATTCACAACTCAAACAGGATCGATGGTCATATCTTGTGCCAGGTAACTCCAGATTCCAACACACCATGCCACCATCTTTTTAAAATGGCACAAACTCTGGATGTGCACGAGGGAACATTTTCATTTTCATTTAGTGTATGTTTGGGGTTTTTTTCTGTTTTGTTTTTTGTTTTTTATGTTTATGTTTAAAATTTTGTTTTCCATTCTTTTCAATGGGCATTCACTTGCATGGTTTCAATTTGCCAAAATAGTGGTTTTGAGTTGACTCTGTGACACTTTCCCATCCCCAAACTGTGGCTGTAAACTGTTAAGTACCCCATCCATTAGGTGACTCCCTCTGTGGGCATGGTGCCCAGTGTGTGTGTCTCTCTCTCTGAGGTAGGCAGCAGCAACAGTGTGTAGCCATTCTCATCAGTGTCTCTAACGCTTAAGTGGTCCCCATCCATTAGAGAAGTTGCTGGCAGGCATAAGACAGGGAATGTGGCAGGCAGCAGGTGGGCAGAAGATCAGCAGGCTCTGGAGTGGAAAATGAGTGGATTTGGGGGGTATGTGTCTGATTTTGAAATAGAGGAGGAATAGAATCTGCCAAACAATGCTCTGAAGCTAACAGAAGTCAGACAAAACAGTTGCAGTCAGCAACTATAGCTTTCAGAGTGCCCTCCCCCAGTGCCCCTGGTTGGCTACTGCAAGTTCTGGCATCACCAAACAAAGACAGTTTTCACATCGACACCCCTCTTGCACATGTGTTCAGGTGAGGGGGATGTCCATGCAAACGCCACAGCAGGCGGGTGCGTACTGCGTAGTGGGGACATCTGTGGGAATGCCACAGACAGTGGGCAGGGATGTGTGCGTGCTCCCAGACTCCACCAACTGCACACCCACAGAACAATTGGCCAGAAATGAGGTTGCTCCATGGGTGAAGATTGGTGTGCATCCCTGGAAATGGCTGCCCACATGCCACACACCAGCCACCACCTCCACCCATCCTCCCACCCACCGCGGCCTGTGTGAAAACAGCCAAAGCCCTATCACAGGAATTCTGTGTGTGTGTGTGTGTGTGTGTGTGTGTGTGTGTGTGTGTCTCAAGTGATGTGTGATGTCTTAGAGATCCCAATTAGTTAGCAGAGCAGAGATGCCAGTCATGCTCTCCCCATTACTTCCCTTTGCCCCTCCCCCCTGGCTTGAATTGATACACTGTTTGTTTTGCCCGACACAGCTTCACTGCAGGCACTGTGAGGCACTGTGTGGCAAACATAAACAAAGTTTCTAAATGAAATTTTGTTGGTTTTTTAATTTTGTTTGTTTTCTGTTTACCTTAAATTAAATTGCAAAATTTCATTTGAGTTTATTTATATTTATTTATTTTATTTCTTTATATTTATTGGTTGCCCCCTCATGCCTACAGAAACATAAGTGAAATGCACACCCCTAGAACAAGCCTAAAATTAGAAGCATCTTCATCCCCATCTTTGTAAAGGGCACATATGGCAAAGACATCTCCTAAGCTGAAATGATTTCTGCATTTGTGGCAAACAGAACCATTTTTCAACAGCATACATATCGTGAATGGCTCAGTCTCACCTAAAGACCCATGAAACTTTGCAATGAATGGCCAGCAGCCAGTGCTGGGAAGAGAATATTCTATTTTCCCCAACATTGCTGAGGGTGAGAGTTCACCTTAAATTAAATTTTGCAATTTAATTTAAGGTAAACGGAAAACAAACAAAATTAAAAAACCAACTAAATATGGAAGAGAACAAGATTCTGTAAGTCTCCAGTACATCATCTGTACAAATGATGTAACATGAATGGACCACCAAAATGCAAAGTGCTGCTAGAGAGACAGAAATTTTGGTAGATCCTGTAGCTGTAAATGGTATGACTCCACAAGCCTTTGACAAACTAAACAACATGACCCCAGCAGGAAACACAAGAAAAGAGCTACGCCATGATTTGCAACACCAGCTACTAGTACTCAGACAGTTCGAATTCTGAGGTATAACCAAAACAATTACATTTCATGCAGGGGAAGGCACCAGCACCCTTCTCAGCTGTGGCACAGCTATCTGTACACCATTCTAGCCTGAGAAATATTAAAGCTAGAAGTCACTATTGATTTCTATGACCTCCCATCAGGAGAGCACCTTCTTGTCACTATCACAGACTATTTCAGATTCCCAGGAGTAGAAACTGACATTACTCTGAAATGACTGTCATGTCCCAGCTAGACAAAACAGTCTCCACATATGGTGTATCATAGACAGTACCCTTCAATTTAAAGGTGAAGGGATTATTTTTAATAATTCTCAGAATAACGTGGTTTCAATAGACTAGAGGATAGCTACAGCTGAAATGAATACCAAATTGTCCCAGATGGATGGCAGAGCCACGGTTAGGCACCGCACTACAGCAGGATTTGTGGAGGGGGTGGGGATAGTGCAACTCGGCAGCTAAGAAAGGGCCAGCTCCCTCCCTGCAGAGGGTCCTGCTGCTGCACCTATCGGCCTGGGTAGGGTTTTTAGGAGGAGGGGGCACTCCTGGGAGGGAGGAAAGAGTGCTGTGCCACACCACCACAGCTGCCGATTGTGGGGCCCCGCTCTGACCCCACCCCCTGTACTGAGCCCCACCTCCATGCCCTATATAGGAGCTGGCCCTGACAGTAGAAATACACAGAACCATACTTGCTGCACACAGAGGACCTCACAAATCACTAAGAATATTTCACATTTCAAACCACTAAAAGGATCATCCCATGTTCATTTTGATAACCTTGAGGTTAAAAGACCTGAATATCCCACATGACACTGCCACAGTTCATTCCTGTAGCACCAGGAACGCCAACTGTTTTTGACCAAATTCTACTAATGAATGTCGAGGTTCCCAGCTTTCTGAAGCTAACTAACAGAACACAGCCCAAATGTCTCAAAGATGACAATTTGCCTAAATGAGTTGTTCTTTTTGAAGAGAATATTATGGCTTTGCAGTAGTGGGGATGTTTTCAATTTCCTGGAACAGATTATATTTTATCGTATGTGTATTATTAGTTTAAAAACAGGAAATGCAAGTTTGTTTTTTAACTGGGAGAAAAGTATTTCGTGTTCCAGTCCATGATTCCAAGTGGCCCGGCTGTCTAAAGGTGGCCCACCAGATGTAGAAGGAGAGCAAGCATTGCCTGCTCTGGGCCAGCCCCATTTGAAGTTCTCAGAAACATCCCAGAGCACTGCCTGCGGAGTGGGCTGGTCAATCCCAGGGCACCGCCTGAGGTGGAGCCGCTAGTTATGGGCAGCAGGTGATCCACCCACAACTCTATGGTGTGGGGGGGCAGGATGCCATGTGGGCGGACCACAGACTGAACCAACCACTGGGTCGATCTAAAATAGACACAGACAGGGCTGCAAGCAGGTGGACACGGGGATGCACTCCTGGAGGGAAGCCCCGCATCCATCTAAAAACACCTATTGTGTGTACAATGTAACTCACTACCTGTGCTGATGCTAGCAACTAGCAATGCACTGTAGTCCTAGCAAAAACTAGTGATAGCAAGAATAAGGTGAATGCTTTATGATTGTCTTCCAAGTAGTTCATGCCACACACAAGAGGTGACACAAAACAGTCTGGAATTGTTTGCGAGAGAAACAACTTGTCTCTAATTCTGTTTTTGGAAGGAGGGGATTTCAGTCTGTGATAAACCTAGCTGTACTTCTGTCAGTGTTTGCGTTATTTCATATAGCCTGCATGAAGATCTGAATCTATAATTTTTTAATCAACTCATGGATTGTGTTGGTCTGTTGCTTGCAAACTATGTTGCAGGTCAGGATCTATCGGATATCTGTGGGGGGAGGATACTAGGAGAGGACAGTCCCCTATGGTTGTTAAAAGACCTGACTAATTTGTAGCATCTGACTTGGTCAAAGGAAGAATTCAGAAGAATGGCCAGCCTAATTATATTAAGAGAAAATCAGACATTTTCTTAGTGAGGGAGGGAATAAAATAACAAAATTAAATATATATATATATATGGTATAAAAACTTGGCTAATCCTGTGGGAGGGAGAAAAATCTATCCCTAGCAAGCTGTCAGCATGAAGGATTATATATTATACAGACAGAAAGAGAGAGACATCACTCTCTAGGAACCACCCTATAGGACATTGATCTGAGGGGTGAGAAAAAAACACTAAGCTCTGCTTGTAGGATTTGATTATACTGCTAGTTGAATTCCTCCCTATGTTTCTTGTCCAAATTACATCTTAACCATTTTAAAAGAAGCCCTCCTTTAAAAAGAGCCTACAGGGAGGGAAATTGTGGCAGAGACATCTACACTTAGCGGGTTCTGTGTGAGTATGTGTTGGACACCTAATATGAAAATAAGGGGACCGTGCTGGAGTCCAGGGCCAACCAAGACATCAAGAGTAGATCAAGACATTCCATCCTGTGGGACAGGCTGCATCCCAACCTAGGTTTGTTTTTCTGATTCCAGTTGGCAATACTTATTAATAGCTAGAGTCAAGGTACTATGGAGCAAGGTGGCTCTGTTGAGCCCAGGGCCCAAACTCTCAATGGTGGGGGTGAGGGCAGACCTTTGCAAGTGGTCTGAGAGCTGCCAGGAAATGTTCGGACTGGGCTCTGCTCCCTCCCACATGCACTCCGCAAATTTCCTTGCAGTGTTTAGACTCTTTGTCTAAGGAAGCTTGCACTGGGGCGCCCAGCTGGGGCCCCACCAGAGAAGTGGCAGCTTGAAGTGGGGGCTCTTACCCAACCAAGGTCATCCCCATCCCTCTGTCTCTGGTGGTCCTGCTGCCTCAGCCTTAAGGGGACCCATATCTGAGAGATGGACCTAGGGCCACCAGAGTCTTGCTACACCACTGGTATAGGAGTGGTGCTAGTGGATTCCCATATTATCCCCAGATTCTCAGAAGTGTCTGCTTCCTCAGTGCAACTCCTAGGGAAATGACTAGCATGTGGTTCCACTTTGCTTTATGCTAGCTTGGAAGAAAGAAAAAAACCCTGAATGTGAAGCTTTCACTTCTGGAAGCATATTTTAGTGTCATAGAACCTCAGCTTATTTGCGCTTGTCCCCAAAATAAAGCCCGACATTCTAAAAATTTAACATTGTGTAAAATTAATATAACAACGAGGCTATTCATAATGGCAGAACTTACTGGCAGCATCCACATCATCTGCAGGCTTGATGGATCTTGCTGTTCATTTTTGTGCATTAATCACTGGATAATTTAACATATGTGGTGGACTTGAAGGCAATTTAAGAAGCTGAGAGGCTGTTTCATGTCTTCTCTTAGCTCATTAACTTCAGAATATAAAGTGAAAAGAGAAGCCAATCAGGGCCAAATAGAGATTCAAAGTAAATTACTTCTCCTGTTTGCAAGGAAGAGTCTCTCAAGGTCAGTGAGGTTAAGATCATTAAAAAGACAAAATGAGGAAATTTGCATCGTACAGTACTCCTCGACACCTCTGCTGACCTAAAGATAAATCAAGCATTTTGGTTTGCAGTAAAGCCACCACCATCTTTATGAACACAACAGCTTAGCTATCCATACCCTCTGCCTCCTCAAATGAAGTCTAGATTGTGGAACAGGAAAGTCGTAGGAAGCACTTTGTGATCCTGTAAGAGAAGGAATAAATAGTATACTGTATAACGTGGCACAACAGCTGGAGCTAATTTGTGTGTCAATGCAGCCTTCATTTCCTGGGGCCTTGGAAGCACTTTGCCTTCAAAATATGCATTCAGCATAATGTAAATTTGTTCAGGTGGCAAGTTGGAATCTTCTCCAACTTCTCCCCTTCCTTTTTCCGCCTCTGAAGAATCTCAGATCCTAACAATGTCTACTGTCAACACAGTAATGTCTGAAAAGCGGTGGCAAGAAAGCTCACTACTGCCTGCCACTTATCCAGCAATTTGGCCTGTCCCAATCACGATACATCCTTTTTCTACTTCCCGTCCATTTCCAACCCTCCTCAAGAAGAATATCATTTTCTGACATGTGTTATGCTCTGAAACCCACTCAAAATTGCTTGCCTTAATAGTATGCTTGAACCTAACAGATAACCTTTTTGTTTCCCGAATCACGCCACTGGTCATTTTGTTTTCAGCATATCCCAGAGCAAGGCAAGGTAATTTAGAATGTGAAAACAACTGACTTTATATACAGCTGTGGGTGACAAAACTTGCCTGACTTACATAAATCATTTCTTGTGTTTGACATCATTTTATATTAACCTAAGGGTGAAGACTTAACACAAACAAAAAAAACAAAATAGATTGTGACATTTTTGACCATTCAATCATTCAATTAAATATCATTGGACATTTTTTATGGAAGTCATAATAATGCCACCACAAAAGGGGCTAGTAATGTTTGCATAAGTTGGAAGAGCAGGAGACATAAAATCTATACTAATTTCAGTTGTGCATCATTAAACATGAAGTATTGATTATTGCTCCTTGCAACAAAATTTATGAAGTTAGCTGTGTTGCTGTGTCCACATAAAGTGATTCTGATGTTTTGCCCTCGGACCCTGAGAGCCATAAATGATGGCTTACAGTGACAGCTGGAATGCTGTTGTTCCAACTCGCAGCCTTAGGAGATACATCTCACAGATTACACCAGGAGTGACCCAGTTGCAAACTCTAACTTCAGAAAATTAAATTGGAAGCCATCCAAACTTCTGTTGAAATACACTGTGAATTACGATGCCTCGGTAAACCTTGTTATAATGTAAATGTACTGTAAAATTTACTGCAGTTTCTTTCTCCCCCCTCCATTGAATATGGACATTAATAGTAATCCAGTGTATAAAAATGCAATGAAGACTAAAAATGCAAGGTCGCTTGTTTGAAGAGAAAGTTCTTTCCAGTTCTTTTGGCAATAAAGTTACCCATATATTATGTATACATAATATTTGTGTAGGCTGTAGTGATACACATTTAGAGAAGGATATTTTGCTACTGCACATAAGCATTGTTATAATACCAATGACCTTTTCATTCTCCTGATATATCACAATCAGGCATGTGCTCTACATAAAGTAAAAGTAGGGCTTAGATAATTTTTCATGCCCTACTAGCACATTTGAAAGACTGCCTCTCCCACTATGCGCCATCGTAATCCCTGCAGTCAGCTGGGAGCAATCTCTTGCAGGCACCACCTGCTAGCCAGGTTCATACGACAAGGGATGTTTTCAAACGTGACTGACGACACCATAGGTCACCATGCTTTAATCTGTGTGGCCACCAGCAGTGCCCTTCATGTTTGATCCCACACGCCAGATGTTACCGCAGATGGGATCAAGGCTCTCCCTGGATCATGGCAGGATTCAGCCCTCGCTGTGACCTGGGCTCCCTGACAACTCACAGTAAGGGGCTAAGCCCTGCCGCAGTCCGTGGGAGCCGTCCCCAGACTGGGGTAGAGCAGGCACACTCTTACCAAACTCTGCTCCAGGGCCAGAGCTTTTCCAGGCAGGTGTGGTGGCTTCATAGGGCATCTGCCCATCAGCGAGGAGGGCAGGCCGTGCTCAGCAGTATGGGGGTGGGGAGCTGCGCAGACCATGTCCGNCAGTCCGTGGGAGCCGTCCCCAGACTGGGGTAGAGCAGGCAGTCGTGTGTAATGGCCCACTCTTACCAAACTCTGCTCCAGGGCCAGAGCTTTTCCAGGCAGGCGTGGTGGCTTCATAGGGCATCTGCCCATCAGCGAGGAGGGCAGGCCGTGCTCAGCAGTATGGGGGTGGGGAGCTGCGCAGACCATGTCCGCACGTGGCCCCGCCCACTCCCCAGCCTGAAACGCTGGCATGTCTGTTTGGCAGCCAGCCCAGATCCTGCCTGGGGTGAGGGCCCTCACCCCAGGCAGGAGCAAAGCGTGATGGTGCATAGCGCCGTCACATATAGAAACACCCAAGAGCGCACAGAGAGATGTTCTCAGTTGCTGCCCCAGTGCTGTAGAACTCCCTTCCCCAGAGGTCCATCAAGGCCTGAACATTTTCCAGAGGCAATGTAAGACCTATCTTTTTGCGCAAACGTTTGGCAAGCAGAGATAAGGGATAGGGTGTGGGATTTTAGGGGACTTTTATAGATTTTTAATGCAATTTTTATATAGTTCTTATCTTGTAAGCCTCCCTGAGCTTTAGGAGAAGGGTGGGGTTTCAATTAGGATAAATAAATAAATAAATAAATACATACATAAATAAAAATAATTTTAGAAAGCATTATGAAAATGAGAGCCTTGTTATGCCATTTATCTTGCATGTTATACAGAAGGAATGAAATTGTGGGATCTCAGTCCCTGGTACTTTGCTGCATCTTCCTCTGCACAGCTAAAGCTCAAGCATAATATGTCGGTGTAGTCCTGATCTTATGAAACAATGTGTGTATAAATAGTGAACTGGGTACCTTTTCCTTGAGCTAACCAGATCTAAGTAAGTAGGCTTCCTTCAATCCAAGGTTCTAATGCATGCACCATACATGCTGTATAAACAGTGCGCACACACAGAGTAAAAACAAAGATGACACTGGCCCGCATTGGCCCACTGTGGCCTGAGACTCACCCACATGTGTAGTCCCATGCCGCCAGATGTTGGCCTGGGACTGTCCTGGGGCAGGTAGGCAGTGGGCCCAGGCTGTGTCCTTGGGAAAATCTCTGAGGCGCAACCTGGGCCAAGGGCCACCCATGCAGACCAACAGGGGCCAACGTAGGCTAGCATGTTTGTTCAGCCCCACCATCGCCACCTTGGGGCAGCGACCACCATGGCTGGTTGACATGGCTGCCCATCCATCATGGTGGGGAGCGGGGCACTGGGAGCGGAATGGGGGCAGGGCCACCCACCCGCACATTTGTTAGGTTCCCTCATCCTACATGGCAGACATGTTTGTTTCATGCCACTCATCGGCCCAGAGAGTGTTGGCCACAGTTTTCTGCCAGGGAGCCACTGCACTACCTACATGTTTGTTTTTACCCATGGTGTGTGCATTGCACACATGTAGTTTGCACACATTCATGTGCTGGGTGAGTGGGCATTGTATCTGTGTTGCACACATGCATCTGGCACACATCCTGGATCGTGGGCCCATGGCCCATGTCACCATAAAGTATCTGTGAGGTAGATAACTTTGGACTCTCTACTAGAATTACACCTTGTTTGGCCAGTTTGACACGGTAAGAGATGCCAACAGAAAATGAATTTAGCAGAAAATCCTGATAAACATGCCTGACACTCTTCTTGGCATATGGTAAATTCGATCAGTATTACAATACAAACATGGTCCATGAGGAAGACATGCCTGCATGTAGCCAGAGACCAATGGCATAACTAAGGACAGATTCAAAACCCAGAAATATAAAGAGATGTTTTGGATTCTCATGCTTCAGCTTAAATGCTGCACTAGTGCACAGATGCAGAAATCCTGCAACCACATGCATTGAACCTACAGGCTTAAAGACAGAGCTCTCACAAAGCAAACAGTAAAACCAAATGTAATGGTTGCAATCGCCTGTGTAACCCTCATCCAGCATGAGCTTAATGATCCCTCACAGTAGAGCCAGGGTTGCCATGGTGATGATTCAGCACTGAGATGGATAGGTTCCTGAGAATGCACTGGGCAGTGCCAGAGTTTTGCAGTCTTTCATGCAGACCCAACTACCTATATGAAAGGCACAGGTGTCTATCTAGGGAGGGGAAGAGAAGATGCACCCTTCCCACACAAAAAAAGGAACCTTTCAGATTGAGGGATACCAACGCTGTCCTTCACAACTTTGGGGGACAAGAAGCTGGCATCTTCCCTGTGCTCACAACTCTATCAGCTCTGAGTCACACAAAATCTGGTGGCCACATCACCACAACACAAGCTCCTTTTCTGGGGAGAGCCTTCCCTTCACTGTACACATATGGAAAGTAAGGGAGAAACTGGCTGCCGCCATTAGAGACACACTGGGAGGAGTGAGTGAGCAACATATTGGGCAACCCCCAGCCTCTTACTTTTCATCCAAATGTGGCTCAGCACGGCCTCCAGGAGTTACGGTTGGCCTGTCCGGATGTTAGCACTCATCTTGCCTAACCAGCATATGGGGGGGACAGAGCAGTCAAAACTGGAGCTAAGCAACAGCTGTGGACGTGGGTTACAGCCTGCCCTCTATGTAGACCAATGATGTGTATGCCCTGGGAATTCAGCGAGCCCATCATGGTGTTAAGAACAGTGGTTCATAACGTGCAGGAAGATAAGGACCACCACAGTAGAGGGGACGGTTCTGGCCTCTTCCGTTAGGGGGAAAGGCATTTCATAGCTGCCTGGGGAGCTATCTTGGAGAGAGATGGGGTGAAAACAGAGGTACAGGTGGCAAGGCACCTCCCTGGCCCACCCCGGGGTGAACAACTACTGCTGGCACTCCACAGGTCAGCGAGCAGCACAGAGCAAACATTTGGCGCCACCCAAGTAGATTAGACTGAGACCCATCCCACTGTCCCCACACCCTGATAGGGTGGAGGAACCAAACACATGTGTGGCCAGCTGGTCCACATCCTGCTCCCGCACCCATGACTGTCAGACATGGCAAACTGTGAGCAAAAGAAGCTGCGTCTACCCACCCTCCAGAGTACTCTGGGAGGATGCGGGGGGCGGGAAGGCTGGGGAAGCAGGTCTTGACATCCCTGCTGGCACACAGAGGTGCCAGCCAACCACAGGGGGAACCAGTTGCCACCCACCAAAAGCCAGCTGCAGAGAGCAAAGCACCACTCCATGGCAACCACAGGAAGAAAAGGGGAAAGCAGAAGGGAGACCTATAGGAAAGCAGCCTCATGTGGCCCAAACAACCAGTCCCCCTGACAGGCTGACAGGCCCTTCCAGATGCCATATACAACAGTCACAGATCACTCACTGGAGGCCCATAGGGTACAGTTACAAAACGGTCCCAGCAGCTGGGGGTGGGAGTGGAGAACCCCACTCTTCCCAAAGATCACTCACACTCCCAGTACATAATGGAAACACATAACAGGGTTCCAGAAGCTGGGGAGGGGTTGGGGACCCCTCTTCCTCTGCATACAACCCCCATTCATACATGCCTCTCTGCTAGACCCTTGCCAGCATATGCTGAGTCACCATATAGTGGGGGTCGAAAGTATCCCTTCGGGCCAGAGTGATCACATCCGGCTCTGTCCACCCCACCCCTGAGGGATACTGTGATCTTACATTGCCCATAAGCTGCACCTGAGCAAGAAGCACAGAGCTGACACAGGGCAGTACCCCCTCCCACAGCTGGGGTTGGAATCAAACTCTCACCTGTGCATGGACCACCCCAGTCTTTGGCTAGGGAGAGGGAGCAGATGCCCATGAAGATCCCCATCCCCATAGAGTAGCATGTGGCCATTGCCATCTGGATGCTCGCCACCCCAGACTCCTGACTCTCCGTTGCCCAGCAGTTTGTCGTGGGAACCATCCACCATGGATGCCATCCTCCTTGAGTTCTGTGAGGCCATCTAGGCCCTGCTGCTCGACAGGGTGGTACAGCTCATTGACCCAGAGCAGGTGATAGAAGGCTTCTGGTTGGGTGGGTGGGAGGTTGCCCAACTGCATTGGCGCAATTGATGGTACCTGCATCACCGTCATCTGCCCACCCCACAGCTGAGATGAGTACATGGACATGCTGGCTGGCTACTCTGGCAGGAGCCATGACAGCCACATGCTGCGACAGTCCCCCTTCATCATCATTCATCATCTCCACCATCAAGTGGGTACCCATGAGGACCATCAACCTGGGGGACCTGGCCTACCTCCTGACACTGTGGCTCATTTTTATTTATTTATTTTTATTTATTTAAAAATTATATCCCGCCCCACCTGCCCACAGGGCAGCCCGGGGTGGGGAACAACATTCAATAAAAAAATGTTTAAAAACAATTTAAACAATTTAAAACAATTTAAAATACAATACAATGTGGGGAAACCCCCATCCCCACCCCTACCCCTCACCAAAAGCCTGACGGAACAGTCAGGTCTTACATACACGCCAAAACAGCAGGAGAGTGGGAGCCAACCGAGCCTCCTCTGGGAGCGAATTCCACAGCACAGGGGCAGTCACCGAAAAAGATCTAACATCGGTGGCCACCCTCCTCGCCCGGGGAACCTCCAAAAAGGCTCCCACGGACGATCTCAAGGGTCGCATGGGCATAGGGGGGTGAGGCGGTCCTGCAGATAAGCAGGGCCCAGGCCGTGAAGGGCTCATGAAGGCCTCTCCTGTGGGCTGCACCCTGGATGGAAGAGGCCTGCTTCAACAGGCAGCTGAGTGCTCCAGATGTGTGGTGGAATGGGCATTTTGGGTGCTAGAGCTACAATGGCAATCCATCATGGGAAGGATTGACTTCAAGGTGGAGTCGGCCTCCCTGATGGTCACAGCCACCTGCATCCTCCATATTATCATAAAGATGCATGGTGCTGCTTTGGAGTACCCTCTCCCTGTTGCCTCCTACAAGCTAGCCAGTGTCCCTGTACAGCCAGGAGAACGACTGCCGTGAGACCCACATAGCCTGGAAGATCCGGGATGCCTTGTGTCAGCATTTTGCCTGCATGGAGAATGCAAATATGTAAATGTATCTGTACATATATTGGGGCCTCACAAGCACAGACTGAGGAGTGAGGGAGGAGTGAACAGCTGTAAATAACATGTCCATGCACAATAAATGGGTATATGGTAGCACTGTTAATGAGCCGTGCTGTGCTGTTGTGATGTGGCTACTGTAGATACTTGCACTCTGGGTGCAACAACACCAAACAGGGAGTGATTATTGGGTGAACATACACACAGGGAGGAGGCTGCCATGAGGACCTAAAGTGAAGGGGAATTGGTAGGATGGTGAAGTGGGAGTGGCTGGAAATGGGGGTTGTAAACAATAGGGAAGAAGGTACAGGAAGCACCTGGGGTGAAGGTGCCAGTGTGATGTAGTGTGGTGCCAGTGTGGTGTAGTGGATAAGGGGCTGCACTTGGGAAGCCAAGGTTTGAATCCCACCCTAGCCGTGAACTCACTGGGTGGTCTTGGGCAAGTTGCAAGCTCTCAGCCTTAGAGAGCCAGTGTGGTACAGTGGATAAGGTGCTTGTGTGGTGCCAGTGTGGTGTAATGGATAAGGTGCTGCACTTGGGAAGCCAAGGTTTGATTCCCACCCTAGCCATGAACTCACTTTGTGACCGTGGGCAAGTTACAACTTCTCAGCCTCAATTCCCCATCTGTAAAAAAAATGGGAGTGTGTGTGTGTCTGTTTTTCCCCTGTGTGCCCCTCACCCGTGTCCATCTTAGATTGTAAGACCACTGGCAGCCAGGGACAGCGGGGGGTGGGTGGGTGGGATTGACCAGTAACTGCAGTAGAAATGATGAGGGCTGACTTCTGGTGAGTTGCAATTTACTTTATTGTACCAGAAAATGTGACAGAAAATTATTTGTTTCTATTAATTACGAAGTGGCACCCAGATGATTAACACCGTATGTAGTTAGAGAGGACTAAGCAAACGGCTCTATGCTGACAGCTTTCCTTGATGGGAAGGCTTTCAAAAAGGGAAAAATGGTACTCTTTAGAAATGGTACTCTTTAGAATGGCCAGAGGGAGGAGGGCTCATGTGCAGGAACATTCAGTATAGCAAACATTTTTTCCAAGTTTCTAGCCCATGGATTCCGTTTCTAAATATTCAAAGGAACTAATCTATAATGTGGACACAACAGGATAGGAAAGAGATCACCCATCACAGGATCAGTTGTGGCACTCTGGTGCACCTTTACTTGTGGAGAAAAATGTTGTATATTATAAACCATCTATGCTTATACTAGATCCTGTTTTGATTCTTGAAACAACCCAGAAATCTAGATTGTGCACTGGTGACTTTATAGACACTGAACAAGAAGTTAGACCTTCAGCTCTGGGTAAAAACAGACATGACGCTAACCACCCTTTAACCACCCTTGGTGGTTATTTATACATGTTGCAGGGCTGTATTGGTGCCCTATGCAGCCCTGAAACATGCATAAATGACCACCAAGGGTGGTTAAAGGGTGATTAGCATCATGTCTGTTTTCACCCTCTGTTGTCAGTAGAGTACAATCCAAAGCATAGGGCCGCACTCCAACAAATAGTGGTAAATCAGTGTAACTACTGCAATTTAGTTACACAGAAATAACTACTCCACTTTGGCAATGTTCACACTGCATCTAAACCGAAGTCGCTGTTCCTCAATCTCCAATGAATGATCATGGCACCAGAACTGTGACAGAACAGAGTTATTTCATTGTGAATGTGTTTACATGATAGTTACTTCAAAGTAAAAAGTGAAAGGGAGTATTTAGCTGTTTTTTCAGAAACAGATGCTTCTCTTCCTACCTCTGAATTACTCTGAAGTAGTGCTCTGCTGGCGTGAACACTTGTGAAGTAAAAGTGAAGTAAGGCACATTTATGTCAAAGTATTTGTTTGGCAGAATGTGACTGAGACAGGTTGGCTCTAGAGGAACTGTTGGGGGTCTAGATGTGACAGGGTCACAGGTTAATTGCTGGTTTGGTCCCAGAGTGAGGGCTGGATCTAAGAGGAGAACTTGAGCAGTAGGGGCTGCTAGCCCTTTAAGAGCCATGTTCTGGACCTAAGTAGGTCAGCTAAGTGGCCACAGCTAGGAGGGCTGTGGGCTATAAGACCTAGCAGCTCTCAGTAAGAGCAGGATGGAGACACACTAGAGATTGGAGAGTGAGCTTGTGGAAAGACCCTCCAAGAGGCAGGGACTAGGACTGGGACACCCGCCTGGCTAGTCTGAGAGAAAGCCTGGTTATACTGGCTAGAACAGCCACATGACAATAAGCACTTCTCTGGAGTCAGAACCCTGGAGTCACAGGTGGGGATGGGGTAAAACCATGGTCCAGGGACAGGGAAGGGTCTTGGCTTCAGAGGGACCGTTTGGGGTGGGGACCCAGACTTACTGGGAGAAGCCCTAGCCAGGAGGACTGGATTGACTAAAATTGGGAGATTTAGGAGGCCAGACTCAATAGTTCTACAACTACCTGAAGCCCTGCATCATAGGATATTAGCTCAATGGTAATGAGCATAGAACAGGGTAGCAGTGGCCTGAGCTAATTTCCTCTAAAACCACTGAAGAGGCTACCCTCCAGGAGAACTGCAGCACCACTGTTGCACTGATCTAGATTTAACAAGTAGTTCCATACAGCAGGTATCCAAACTAATGAAACCTAGTTTTCCAAGGGGACAGTCTCACAGTAATTCAATGGGAATTTTCAGCTACACAAGGGACCATATTGGATATCACCTCTCTGCTATGAAATTTTGGGGCCCTACTTACTTTGGGGCCCTCTGTCCCTCTACCGGCTTGGATGGAAATCAGCTCACAGGAATAGAAATGGCAACTGCATAAAAATTCTTCTCATCAGATATCAAGCAGAGAAAA
This sequence comes from Sphenodon punctatus, assembly GCA_003113815.1. Classification (NCBI taxonomy): domain Eukaryota; kingdom Metazoa; phylum Chordata; class Lepidosauria; order Sphenodontia; family Sphenodontidae; genus Sphenodon; species Sphenodon punctatus. The sequence goes on along the minus strand of QEPC01014905.1, from coordinate 1,548,449 downwards.
AGGAGAGGGTGATTTTTTGAGTGTTTTCTGTGACAAAGAACTTTGAGTTTAGCACCAGGTAACTTGGCTTGAAAATATCAATGAAAGTACTTAAATGTTTAATAGATATTTTGCTGGCTAGCCAATTAGTCTCAGTCCTCTGGGAGAGTAAGATCTATGATAATTAGAAATTCATTATAGTAAAATTAATCATAGTCACACCTAAGGATTTTTTAATATATAATTGATGCTTGCATATAAAAAGTTGGTCATATCTTTGCTTTCATTTCAGTAAACCATCGAAAAACCAAAACATGTGGTTCATTCAAAAATGAAAGATGCATAGAGCCACATTGGTCCCTTTTTCCTTTTCTATTATTTAGACTGATACTCCTTGCAAAATCTTAAGTCACTAGATATCTGAATCAGTCTCCTACTACTCATAAATTATTGTTATTATTATCATCTTATTTAGATAGCTCCCCACCCCATGACAAATTGCACTTGGAGCATTTCATGGCATACATTAAAATACAATATTAACCTAAAATCCAATTAAAACTGTTTAAAAGGGAATAGGAGAAGAAAAAAATAAATTTAGGAGAAACCAGCAGTGGATCCTCCAAAAGCACCCACAGAATAACGAAATTAATTGGTAGCCTAAAATATTTTTGCACTGTCTGTTCTCCACCTCTTGTTCAGTCCTAGGTACATTGCTGGCACTATAAAAATACATCATCATCATCATCATCATCATCTAGGAAATAGATGCAGATATGGAGCAGTGAACGGCCTTCTATTGCTGTCCATCTTCACTAGATTAAGTGGTACTAACCTTTCTATTCTTTTCTCTTCTATGTTTTCTGCCCTCACATAGAGAGAAAAGCAGTCAGTCTATGACCCAGATAGGTTTCTTTTTGAATCTCAGACTACATTAACTTGTATAATACAGCACATTTCCCCATGTCAAATAAAAGCCAAGAGTTAACACCAGCCATGTCCCACCCTGTATCACCACTGTTTGTATTCCAGTAGTGCAGAGAACCCCAGTCTGGATTGTGGTTCCATTGCACTAAGTCCTGTTGTGCATAAAAACACAAAGGCGATGCCTTGGCTTTGCTGAGACAATGGGAATTTAGAATTGACTACAATGTGGAAAGGATTTCAACCTTACTGCTTTTGCTTATTTTATTTATTTTTCACATTTTAACCCGCCCTTCTCCATAGACTCAGGGCGGCTTACAACATTAAAAATATAAAATACAATAAAACACACTAAAATCTCTTAGAACCCCATCATCACCCCAACCACCCACTCACCCCATCCTTTATGCACTGCCCATCAATCCTTGTACCCAACCCCCCCCCCAACCCTATTCCTGCCTGTCAAACACCTGGCCAAACAAAAAGGTCTTACATCTTCTCTGGAAGAAGAACAGGCTCGGGCTTAAACAGATCTATCTCCAAGGGAAGGGAATTCCATAATTGTGGGGCAGCAACTGAGAACAGCTTCCTAATCGCCCTTGCTGAAATAACCACTTTGAATTACTTATGTTATAAAACAAAATATAGTGGGCAGAATAAAGTTCATAAAGAGCCTGAACTTCATGTGCCTGAATGGGAAATGGAGACAAAGTAGTTCAGATGATAAAATTTATTGTTGAGGCTGTGCAAGCTTTCAAGTACCACACAAGGCCCTTCTTCTAGCATGTAACAAGCCAGAAGAACTATAGACTGAGAAAATTACAGGACAGCAATATTCATAAAAACAGTAACTTCAGAGCAATGACTGTAAGTCAACATTTTGAAAAACATAAGGAAATTCATGCACAAAAATCTATGTGGAACATAAGGCTATTGCACTTCACCATCTTTTCTTTTTGAAAGTCTCTAACAAATGAGGACAGATACAGTTAGCTTCACAGTGGTTTCCTCTCACATTTTGCTAAAAGGTTTGTGCTACTTTACACTACAATATCACCTGATGTGAGGGGCTTGTTATCACCAGGGTTCCTAGTTTTCTCTTTGCAATGGAAAACCAGAGAAAAACAGAGACTTTGCCTTTTTCCAGAGAATTTTGCAGAAAATGGCAAAAACGTACAGGTTTGGGAGGAGGACACAGCAAGCACGAGGCAGGAAGTATGCGGAGTGGAGTTGAGAGGAAGGAACCTTAAGGCATGTGCTGTGGAGGGGCAGGGGTTCTGCATTTGGAGGGGTGCCACAGACCTCCTGTAGGCTGGGGGGGCAGAGGAACTATGGGCGTTTTCAGACAAGACACTCCTCACCCACAATACATATTTCAGGGTTGTAGTGTTGCCATAAGACAACACTGTAACATGTATAATGGGTGGGAGGTGGGTGGGGAGTGTCTTGTCTGAAAAGGCCCTATGAATTGGGACAGTCAGATCTTCTAGACCTTGGGAAGAGGGGACAGGAGATGGGCCTAACTGGGTCCATAGCAGCTTCCCCAAATGCCAGCCTTTATATGGCCCCCCTTTTTGGTTGGCAGAGCAACCTGGGCCAGGCTGGGAGGAGGTGGCAGTGAGCGCAGGGCAGTGGAAGGGAAGCAACCTAAAGGCATGTGCTGGGGGGGGGGGGAGTGCTCTGCATTTTGAGAGGTGCCACAGACCTCAATATTTTTTTTATTTTGGGGGAGGGACTGTTGGTGGGACAGGTAGCTGCAAAACTGCATAAAAATTAAAATATTACAATAAAATGTGGTGTTATAACACATAACTATATATATTGTGGTCAACTATCATTTATATTTAATACCAGAAAAACAGAGATTTGGGGATTTTTTTAAATTAGAGACTGTATGGGGTTTTTATCAGAGAAAGTCCAACTTATTGTTGCAGTAAACCAAGAACCCTGGTTATCACAGGCTAAGCGGCCTCACTGTACAACAGCTGCCAGCAATGGGAGGACTCTTGGGGGCTGGGGGCGCTATGCGCTTGCCCTGGCAGTGAGTGTGGGAGCCCTGCCCTGCCAAAGCACAGACCATCACTCCCCTCCCTTGTTCCACCTGTGGGAGAGTTGGATGCAAGCCCTGCACTGCTGGAAGGGGTTCTCCAGGGACCTTTAAAGGCCAGCTCCGGCGGCCTCGCTGCAGACTGCGCACCTAAGTGCACTGGAGCCTTGAGAAGCCTTATGGTGAAAACCTTGCTGGAAATGTGCCTGGCTGGGACTTGAATACTTGTAAGAATGGCCTGTCCACTCTTTCCTTCTAAGGGGTAGGGAAAAGAACCTGTGTCATTTTACTTGGCAGTTTTATAGGTTTTTGAAGGCCTGGCTATGCTCTTTTGGAGGGATGGAGGTTGTGGGAGGTTAAGCTGGGCAGTATGTAGAATGATTGTTCGATTAATAGCCTGGGTTATGAAGGGTGAGGGTGGGTTTTGCTTTTAAGATTCAGGTGTCTGCCCCTGGTGAGAGCAGGGCCCGGGAATTGGGAGGGCAGAGTTGTTACAACCCCGGTGAGAAGGGGGGGGGGGGAATACCTCAAGGGGGGAATACCTCAGTGAGAGAGGGGTATGGATGGATGGGGGAGTATTGGGGGGGGATTGTGTTCTAGTCTTGTGACTATTTTGATATTATGTATTGAGGGGGTGTATTGTGCGTTACTCCTGTAGCTATCGATAATGTTTTCAGTACTGATGCTATATTGTATTTTTGTATTTTTGCTTTGTTGTAAACCACCCTGAGACGCGATTATTAGTGAGAGGGGCGGTATAAAAGTCCAATGTAATAATAATAATAATAATAATAATAATAAGGGGAAGCATTTTCAGGGAAAATACACTTCATGTAATTGATAAAAGTACAATAAACTCAACAATCCTATTAGAGCAGTTAAGACTTAAATTAGTACCCAGAAGTAAAGCATGGCCCGATGAAGACTGCTCTCAGATCAGGTTACTAAATGCATTTAAGATTAAATGAAGTTTTGTTCATTTGGGGTATCTCTTGCAGGAGCATAGTGATTTGTGAGAATTTTTGCGGATTGGCAGCAAACTGTTAGGGAACTAGAGAACTGGGTACTAGTTTCATTCCCCACTTCTGTCATTGCTCTAATGTTAAAGCCTAGGCAGCTACTTCATCTCACTGAACCTCTGCTTTTCACTTTGCCTTGCACAGCCAGAGGCCAAGATTCAAACCGTCTTAGAGTGAAATGCATGGCGTTTGCACCAGCAGAGTGCTTTGAGGATTGGGCTGCCACACGTTAAGTATTTAAGGATGTCTGCAGAGCATCCAACCCAATGGAGCTCTGGTGTCGGCACTATTGTAATACAAATCCCCCAGTTCTGTCTTTAAGGATAACAAATAGCTAATAGAATTCCAATAATACAGACTAGGTATTTCCACTTCATTCCTATTTTTAACTTTCTCTCCAGTTACTTTTGTGGCTCATCATCTTCATTACTGTGATAATTGTGCATCACTTTTTAACATATCTGCCATCTGATTACTTTGAAAGAGAGGGGTTTTTGTTGGAAGTGTTAAGAATGTGCAGCCTGAGCATATTGTGGGTGCTCTCATGCATGCATTTGTCTTTCTAAGTAATCCAATAAAAGTGTCGATCAAAAACCAAAGAGAGTCAGAAGAGAGGAAATGTCACATTGAACAGAAAATTAAGCCAAGAGCACAAAACAAAGGGCAGGCATAATTGAAGCCTTTCAAACTGGAAAGATGTTACCCACTAATTAGAATACCACTGGGATAAGCATTAAGCACCATGGCTCTTTAGTGGAAATGAATAAGTGAGGGTACTACATGTAAGATTTCTAAAGACCTAAGTGATAAATGGAACACTTACGGGGGTAGTGGCCATTAAGCAATTAACTCATGCTGTTTATTGCTCATGTTTTCATTATTCTAGATACTAACAGATGTTTCCCTTAGTATGTATGCTATTATTTTATTAGAGACTGAAGTTACGCATGCAGGGCAGTCATTGCCAGGATCACTTTACTTCTCTAAAGATGAAAAGGACCACAGAGTTCTCTCCTCTCTTCTGTTACACAACCAATATTTCATGAATTTTCAAAAACTAAAATTGTTTTCATGTTTCTTAGTGCATTCCTTTAACACCATTGGTCCCTTCCATATGGACCAGCTAATATGTATGTGTTCAAACTTGTGATCACCTTATCTACACAGGCTCTTGTTATTCCCTAGTTCTTCGGTTTAAGTTTATTTTTCATATTAGAGATATTTGTTTAGTAGTTTAGTGTATCGTCAAATGTATAGGCAATGTATCTGGGTTTAAATAAGGATAAGTCCATTCATGGCTAGTAGCCAAGTAGATTGTGGGATGTAACATCTGACTGTCAGAGAATCACAGGGAATGGATCTATTATGGCCTCTTGGGTACTTCTCCCAAGTGACCAAGATTGGCCACTGTCAGAGACAGGATGCTGGGCTCGATGGACATTGGACTGACCCAGTATGGCACTTCTTATGCTATGCTCTCATATCAATTTTAAAGTTATTTTCCTCCTTTGTTTATATTATATTGTATATCCTTCAATGCGTTTATCAGCATAGAAGGCAGAAATAGAAAAGATTTAATATTTAAGAGCTTACCAGCTCACCTCTTTCCCATTTCAGATTTGTTCTTTACCTTATTTTACCAGTATCCACTTTTTGAACTTCCAAGTGATGGGTTTTCCTTCACGTCCCTAGGAAACATATTCCACAGTTGAACACCTCAGTTGGGCATTTATTTATTTTTATGTTCAACCTTCCTTTTCCTTTTCTCAGTTTCAGTCAAATTCTCTCTGTTACACTCATTTGTCTCCCTTAATGCTCACCCTCTTTACATATTTCCAAGTCATTATGTCATCTCATCTCTTAGTCACCAGCACTTCACTGAAGTATTCATACTTCATTCATGCTTCCTTCTCCTTTATTATTTTTGTTGCTGGTTGCCGACAAAAGAGGAGGGACAGTTTTTTTATTGTAAGTCTGTACAACATCCAGTCCATTAGGTTCTCCTAAATCAAGACTTTTAAGGCACTCTTGTTTCAAAAATAAAATTATTATTAATAATAAAATATATAATATTGATACGAAACAGGTGTACCAGTTGGAAAATGTGCAGATCCCTATCATGATTTTGGTGAATGATCTGTTCCTAAAAGCACTGAAGGGAAGCTTTGATCATCTCAGTCTCAAGAAAACAAAGTGACTTTGTGCCCAGAATGGCTGTTGTTTTAAACACAGCTAGAATCATCCACAACACCCTGGGTATCACAGGCACTGTGTAGCACAGAGTAGCTGGTTGGCTAACTGCAGCCCCCAGCTGTTACTAAAATCCCCACCCGATATGGGGGAAAATTAAATTATTAATAAAATAATAACAACAACAATAATAACAATAATAAAAGCCATGCAGCTCATTGCGCTGATGTGTTTAAGGCACACCTTTCTGTGGCCAGTACTATTGGATTTTATTAGTGGTCAAAAACCAAAAACAAATTTTCACTGCCTACTGTGCCAGAACCTGTTAGAGCTCTGGCTAGGCATCAGCAGAGTTTACACACAGCCAAAAGGAAAATAGCTCGAATTGTCAGTAGCAACAGCTTAGAAGTAATCAACACCTTGGAGATTGTTTCTAGATTGAAATAATCTACTTTATTGAAAAATACATTGTGATAGGAAAGGCCTATCCCTAGGTCTTCCTATCTAGCTGCCACCAGCATGGTGGCCGGTCATGGTGAAGGTTAGAGGAAGAAGAAAGGAATGGAGAAAGGTCAGGAAGAAGGAGGAAGTCCAGTAGGAGCTGCCTGGGCACATCCCACATCTCTGGGCACATCCCACCTGAGTGGGGGGGAAAGGGGGGGGCTTAGAAGCAGAGATCAGAAAGGTTAAAGTGACACACACACCAACTCACTATCTCTACTCGCAACGCCTATAGTGGTCATTAGATTTTGTTGGTGCAAAAGGTTGATGTCATCTGGAGCTGTTTCTCCAACAAGTACCATGTCCAGCCATCTTTCATTTTCCCAACCCAATGGTCCTGGATCAGGTACCCAGTCATAGATGGCTGGACTGGAGGCAGGCATCCAGTGTGATGATGGTGATAATGATCTCTGTGCAATATGACATCATTATAATATAATGAATCAAGTTGCAGTCAGAGTCTAGTTTCTTTTATAGCAATGGGTCTTTTCAGACGTGATGGTGGTTTGCTTTACTCCACTTTGACCTGGTTTAACCCATGGAAAACCATCACGTCTGTTCCTTGACACCAGACGTTAGCACAGGACAGTTCCCAGCCATGTTGGCGGCTAGCTCAGGTTGCGACTCAGGAAAGTCTCCGAGTCTCAGCCCGTGCTAGCCGCCAACACGGTTGGGATCCATCCAGCCTCCCAACTGGGAGTAAAGCAGGCCATCACATTTGAAAGTCTGCTTTTTTCAGCCAGGTCAGAGTGGCTGCCCTGACCGGCTGCCATGGCAGATGCCATTGGCCGTCATGGCTGTTCATCATGGAGGCAGGCTTCTGGGCGCAGCGTGGGGCGGGGTTTGGTGGCAGCACATCCACCCAGCTCACCATCCTCCCCGGCGGCCTGACCCCCATCACGTCAGTTCAGGGGATGGAACCATTCCCAGCCATGGTGGCAGCCTAATTCCGGACTGGGTAAATCCGTGACCCACAGATGAACTAATGGAATTAAAATCCACTCATCATTCAAAAACCTCACCCACAAGTATCTTCCTCCTGTGGTGATGTCCTACTGTGCAATGCCCTATTGCCTGAGATTTTAATAAATTGTTTTTTCCCTTTCTTTTAGCTTTGCCAGCAAGAAAATAAATCTTTATTTCTATCTGTTACAACCGATCCCATTCCTCTACTGCTATAATGAATTATATCCATGGCTGCAACAGTTCTGAAAACTTCACACAAAGGTGAAGTGCCAATTGAAATTCATGTTAGATTCCTTTTAAAAGGTTCTTATTTTGACGTTATCACCATGGTCAGGACTTTCAATAATAGTGCTTCATCTCTTAATATACCAGCTTTCAACTTTTGTTAAAGAAGCCAAACAAAGAGAAAAACGCTCTGGATGTTGTTTTTCCTCCCCCATAGCTGAAATCCTACTCAAAGCTGCAGTCACATGGGCACTGCGAAGAAGTTCTGAAGCAGTAAGGGAGTTAAATAAAGCCCAGTGAAATATTATAAAATGTTAACAGCATAAGGTCAAAGAGAAAGTATTCTTAAAAACCTAGTCTATGATTTCATTTGTACTGAACCAGACATAAGAGCTGTAGAATCAAGAGAGGAAAATAATGGGTTAATTCTATAATAAAGTACTTAGAATAACCGGCATCATCACATTTTCAAAATAACCTAACTGGCAATTTTTTCATCCTTCTCAACAGAATGAAATTTTGTTTCCTTTTCAAGCAACATTTCAAATGCTATATTCATTATGTTCATGCATGAACATGCAAAAACAAAAACAAAATTATTTTTGCAAGCTTCCTGACCTAGCCTGACCCTTTGCAAGATCGCTGACCTTCCTGACCTTTTGCAAGCTTCCTGACCTAACCTCCTTGCAGCAGCATCTTGCTTTGCTGAGTCAAAGAAATTCGGTTCTAACACATTAATCAGGGATCACATATAAGAAATATGGAATGAATGTTTTCAATACTGTTTGAAGTTAACTTTTAGAGAGTTTGCTATTGTACAGCACATACACCAAGGGCATTTTCACACAAGACACTCTCCACCCGCTACCCACCCACCACACGCTCACTATACATGTTGCACGGCTGCAGTGTTGCCCTATGGGTGCCCTGTAATATGTATAGTGGGTGGGTGGGTAGTGGGTGGAGAATGTCTTGTGTCAAAATGCCCCAAGAATCATTCTCTCCTCTCCCACTTAAGTGTTATCACCTCTGACATGGAACATGGCAATCCTGTTACAATGTGCAACCAGCAGTAAACAGCAGAGGACAAGAGGTGAATATCACACCATCTCCAAATTAAAAATCATCTCACTTTCAGGTAGGACTCCAGTGCCTTAACCATAGTGAATAGTACTTTGTCAACATAAGTCAATGGAGCCAACTTAAGTCAGTAGACTGAAAATGCTATTCAGTCTTATGTAAAGTATCAGAATCTGGCCCTTATGTGTCACAGACCAAACATAATAAGACAAATGAAATTTGGCCAAGGAAATACTCTTGCAAAAAAAAATGACACAATTTTTAATGGTCACAACATCTACTGTACCTCTCTTCCAAAAGACTATACCACCTATATGATAATTTCCATGCAATACTATACTGAAAGCACCTAAGAATACTTAAAAAGTGAGACCATTCTAAGGTATAACCCTCACCATACTATCCTTTGAATGAATACTATCTTTGCAGTGCTCCTGTTTTTCCCCTCAAAGATCTCTTTTCATGAGAATAATCAGGCCCAGACTTTGTTTGCAAATTCCATTAAACTCCCATCCCAAACTGGTCTGTCTTTGAGGACACAACAGAGGGAATGGAATTGGACATGACAAATCAGTCTCAATTCCCCCAAAAGGTTTCTTTCTTTCAGAAAAAGTAATCTGCTCTTTTTATAGCTTGTGAGTCTATTTCTCCTAATGACAACAGCCGACTGTTTTAAACATGCAACTTTCTGTCTGCTAACTTTCACAAACCAAAAGACCAGCAAACCTTTTTAGGAAGCTTGTCAGTGTCAAGCCCCCCCGGGGTTGCCCTGCACCCCCGGGAGGTCGGCCGGGGCGGGGGGCCCCCCTGGATGCAAACACAGCGGCACCGGGGGCCTCAGATTCGGCTTTGGCCCCACCTTCTGCGTCAGCACAGGACTCGCCCCCAGACACACAGCACGCCTCCCTGGCTCGACTACAGGCAGAGTGGGGAGCATCAGGACCCGACGGGACTCGGGTTGGGGCCACGCCCCCTGTGCACCGCTCTGCACGCTTGTGGGAGTGCGCAGGGGGCAGGGCACCAGGTATAAACACCAGCGCCGAGAAGCACTCAGTGCTGGTGATTGAGGTGGGGAGACTGGCCCCGGAGTGAGAGATAAGTGGCAATTGCGAATCTGTAGAGTGTGTTACATGTAGCCTTGTCCCCTGTTGTTGTGTAAAGTGTTTAAATGTTGTTTTTCTGTGTTGTGTCCCTGGCCCGACAATGAGAGTGAGAGAGTGAGTGCGTGGAGAGTGCACGGGTTGAGTGAAAGCCCCCTTCCCCTCCCCACTCTATCCGAGGTGTCATCCCTGATCCCTTCGGGAGTGCTAGACCCCTGCCCCGTCTCCTCTGTTCCTGGGACCCCTACCCCTGCCTCCCGTTCACTGAACCTACACTTGTGTCCCCTTTCCCCCCACTGGTGTGGGTCCTGTTTGGTGAGAGGCAGAGTGAGGCTCAGACTCCGCAGCAACCCTGAGCACCCAATTATGATAGGAACCTGGGCACTGTGAGGCCTATAGGTCCAAACACCATCCTGACGGGCATTTTCCCCCAGAGAGACCCTTTTGGATTGTGGAGTCTGGGACTCTGTGTGGATAAGTGAAGCGAGTGGCGATCTGAAGCCTTGACCTGTGGAGCCCTCCCCCTGGTTTAGTCCCCTTCCCCGTGATAGGATCACCAGCCGCACCATTCCCCTTTCCCCTTTTTTTGAATAGTGGGTTAGATGGATATCACAAAGGAGATAGCATATCTTGTCCGAGCAGTCCAATCTGTGGCCCTCGAGGTACGAGTTCTACGCAAAAACCAACAAGTCCTGATGGTAGCAGTAGCCCAGCTCCAGGCTTCCCCAGTAGCACCACCCCCAGTTGTAGCCCCCATGGAGGCTTTGGCCCCCGAGAGAGCCCCAGTGAGCACTCCTAGGGAACCCCGAGGACCCCGGATTGAGAAGTTCTTGGGAGACCGAAAGGCCTTCCAGGGGTTCATTGCCCTGTGTAGACTGACCTTTTCAATGCAGCCCCAAACCTACCCTACTGACACCCTCAAGGTAGCCTGTATTATAGGGAACTTGGGGGGTATCGCTTTAGAGTGGACAACTACCCTGTTACATGGGGACAGCCCCCTGTTATCAAATTACCCAGAATTCATGAAAGAATTCACAAACCTATTTGATCATCCCAACCGGGTGCAGGATGCTGAGACCGCAATCCTGTCTCTGAAGCAGGGACGTGGAGGGTTGTTGCATTATATTACGCAGTTTCAACAACTAGCCTTAGAACTGCGCTGGCCCAATGATGTCCTCTGGGTCATGTTCCGGCAAGGACCAGGCGATGAAGTGAAAGACCAGCTGGCCTTCACGACCCTCCCAGGAACCTGGGAAGAACTTGGCACACTGACTTTGCAAATCGATGGCCGCCTACCAGAACGATGCCATGAATGCAAACAGGAGAACCGAACATTTATCCCCCCTGTAGGGGTTCTCCCCCTTCTCCCGTGTCTGTTGGAACCTCTAAGGGGACAGACCCCGGACCCATGCAGCTTGGGGCCTCACGAGGACCACTGACCGCAGAAGAAAAGGAGAGGTGCTGCCAGTCGCGGGCTTGCTTTTATTGTGGGAATCCTTCCTACTTTATCCATGAGTGCCCCTCCCTGCTGCCATCGCAAAGAGACCCAGGAAACGCCCGAGGTCGGGATGGAGCGGGGGCACCCCAAGCATGAAAGTTTGCCCCGCCATGCAGGGAACATCCTGGGCACATTTGTGTTTCCCCTTTACGCTCCTCCTCGATTCGGGATGCTCTGTCATAACCTGGGCGATGGTGGATTCTGGGACATCGGGTAATTTCATGGATGAGGGTTTCCTGCAGAAACATGCGATCCCGGCACGGGCCAAGGAAAATCTGGAAGTGGTCCATTCGATCGACAGATCCCCCTTGGTATCCGGGCCCATCTGACTACAGACACACACCCTGCCCTGTGCAATGGGGGAACATCAGGAAACTCTTTCCTTCAACGTGGTTTGCACACCCCTCTTCCTGGTGGTCTTGGGCCTACCCTGGTTCGCCCTCCATAACCCCCAGATAAACTGGGCTATGAAGCAGATGCAGTTTACTTCAGTGCACTGCAGGGCCTTGTGTGTCTGCCCAAAACCTGCTCCCCCAGGGCGCTAGCTGCAACCCAGGAAGCCACACAGCCTCCTTTCCAGCTGCCGCCTGAGTACGCCAACTTCGCTGATGTTTTCAGCAAGCTCCAGGCCATGGAGTTGCCACCACATAGGGCGTACGACTGCCCCATCGACCTTCTCCTGGACAAGGAACCCCCGTTCGGCCGGATTTATGCCCTCTCGAACCCGGAACTGAAAACCCTCTGCCAATACTTGGATGAGAGCCTCCAGAATGGCTTAATTCACCACTCTTGTTCGCCAGTGGGGGCTCCTATATTTTTTGTGCCAAAAAAGGATGGAGGTCTCCGCCCTTGCATAGACTACCGGGGCTTAAACACCATTACGATAAAGAATCGATATCCTCTCCCTCTAATTCCAGAACTGCTGAATCGCTTACAGGGAGCTACCATTTACAGCAAGCTTGATCTTCGCGAAGCATACAATCTACTGTGGGTTAGACGAGTGGAAGACCGCGTTCCGGACAAGGTATGGGCACTATGAATACCAAGTCATGCCGTTCGGACTCGTTAACGCCCCCGCCACGTTTCAAAATTTTATTAATGACATCCTAAGGGACCTTTTGGATGTCTCTGTTATAGCCTACCTAGATGCTATACTCATCTATTCTACCTCCTTGGAACAACACCACCTCCATGTGCGACAGGTATTGCAGAGGCTCCGAGACAACAAATTATACTGCAAGGGAGAGAAATGCGCTTTCCACCTGACCACCGTGGAGTTCCTGGGATTCGTCATATCCCCTACTGGTATCCAAATGGACCTGCGAAAGGTGGAAGTGATCCAGCGGCAGCCAGCCCCGAAGGCCGTGAAGCCCCTTCAGCATTTTCTGGGAAGCATGAACTATTATAAACATTACATCCCACACTATGCATCAATTACCACCCCCCTCACACGCCTGTTGAAAAAGAACCAACTGTATCTTTGGGGGGGAAACACAACAGCATAGCTTCGACCACCTTAAACGCGCCTTTACCATAGCCCCTCTCCTTCAGCACCCCGACTTTCAACGACCCTTTTTTGTGGAAGCTGATGCATCCAGCACCGCTATTGGAGCGGTACTGTTGCAGGAAGACCACACCTCTAAGCAGCCGCTACCCTGTGCCTATTACTCTCGGCAGCTTACGCCGGTGGAACAGAATTATTCCATTTTCGATCAAGAACTACTGGCCATTAAGGCGGCCTTCGAGACCTGGCGACACTATCTCGAAGGCGCCAAATACCCCATTGTGGTGATCATGGATCATAAAAACCTAATCTTTTTGCAGACTGCACAAATAAACAATGCCCGACATGCTCGCTGGGCGGTGTTCTTCGCATGGTTTGACATCCATATTCAGTACTGCCCCGGGTATCTCAACGTATTGGCAGATGCCCTCTCCCACTGTTATGAGCACCAAGAAGGAGACAGTAAATCAAAAGGGACCATTCTTCCATCCAAGGTATTTGCCACTTCTTATGTAAGCCTGGAGTGGCTAAAGCAAGCAAGCCGGGACGAATTGCCAGGCTCCCCAGAACCCAAATGGTGGCTAAAGGAAGGGATATGGGTCAAAGAAGGGAAGATTCTTCCTCCCCTCTCGTGCCAGACACAACTGCTATTGGCACACCATGACGCCCCTCTAGCCGGTCACCCCGGACCACAGCGCACTCTACAAATCATTCAACAGACCTTCTGGTGGCCCTCCTTAGTCCCCGACGTCCATCGCTATATAGAGCAATGTACGACCTGTGCACGGACAAAGATCCCATGAAAGGCCCAGGTTGGACTCCTCCAGGTGTCCACGCCACCACAGGGACCATGGCAGCGAGTCGGACTCGATTTTATCGTCGATCTTCCCCCTTCACAGTCCTATAACATGATCCTTGTCATAGTGGACCACTTCACGAAATTGGCCCACTTTGTGGCTTGCAAGGGACTACCCTCAGCTCGAAGGACTGCACTTCTTTTTATCCGACGTGTGCTGAAGTTACATGGCTGGCCTCAAGAAAGAAGCGACAGGGGATCACAATTTACCTCGCGCTTCTGGAAGGCTCTCTTTTCAGTGCTGCATGTGACGCTGATGCCAACAACAGCCTGCCACCCTGAGGAAAATGGCCAAGTGGAGTGCATCAACCAAAATCTTGAGCAATACCTCCGCTGTTACAAGACACATCTTCAAGATGACTGGTACAAATGGCTCCCCCTTGCCGAGTTTGCCCTTAACAACACCCCGAATGCTTCCCTTGGGAATTCCCCTTTCTTCGGGTCCTACGGGTTCCACCCTCAAATAGGGGTATCCGAGCTCCCTTCCACATCGGTCCCGGCTGCTGGAGCGCTCGTCCAGTGGATTCAAGAAGCACAACAACTGGCCCAACTCACCTTACAAAAGGCCCGGCAACGCTACAAGACCGCGGCGGATAAACAGTGTATCCCGGCCCTGTTGTTCCACCCAGGCGATTTAGTGTGGGTTAACAGATGACACTACCTGACGACTCGACCCTCTGCCAAGCTGGATTTCCAATACATAGGACCCTATCCTGTCCTCCGCCAGCTCAATGACATTATCTATAAACTCCAGCTACCTCCACACTTGCGCATCCACCCCTCCTTCCACGTCTCCTTGCTGAAGAAGGCAAACCCCGTTCCCAAGTCTCCGTCCCCCTGGCCCCGATTTCATCCCCTCAGGGGCTGGAGTATGAGGTACGGGCCATTTTGGATGTGCGCCAGTGGTATGGGCGCTTGCAGTACCTCATTGACTGGGTCGGCTACGGCCCCGAGGACCAATCTGGGAGCCAGCCGCCTCCGTCCGTGCTCCCCTGCTCGTCCGGGCCTTCCATCGATGCCACCCATCCAAGCCCTCCCCTTCCTGGAGGGTTGGCTGGGGGCCTCGCAGGGGGGGGGTACTGTCACTATCCTGATGGGCATTTTTCCCCAGAGAGACCCTTTTGGATTGTGGAGTCTGGGACTGTGAGTGGATAAGTGGAGTGAGCGGGGATATGAAGCCTCGACCTGTGGAGACCCCCCTGGTTTAGTCCCCTTCCCCATGGTAGTCAGGCCCTGTCCATCCTCACGGCTCCTGGAGTGGTGGCCAGCCCATCTGTGTCACTACCGTAGCCTGCTGCAGACCCAGCCACTCCCCCCTCAAGAGCTCTCCCCAGTCTGTCATATCCCCAACCCATCTCCTGTCTGTTCTAGTCCTTTTCCCACCTCCCAGCCAGCATGGAAGGCTTACCGGTAGCATCAGGAAGCTGGGCGGAGCAACACACCCCTTTGGATATTATCTTGCCTTGTTCCCAGCCCTTGCTTCTCCTGGTCTTGTCTTACCCCCAATCCCTGTCTGCCTTGCGTGCCCAATGCCTTGTCCCCTGCCTTAGTTCTGGTTCCCGGGCTTCTGCCTTTCTTGATTTCTCCCTTTCCCTGTTCCGCCTTCCTTCTGTCTCCTGTTTATTCCCTCAGCCTTGCCTCCTTCTTGCCTTCTTCTCTGCCTAGGCTCCCCTTTAGCCTAGCTCCCTTTCCTGACTTGCGTGCATGCTCCCGTGACACATGCACCTCCACCCATCGCCCCGCATGGAGCAACTGGCGAAAACACAGGTTGCTCCATGAGGGGGCATGGGTGGAGGATGGGTGTGTGCCCATCTGCACCCATCCCCCCCCCACATTGCCCCCACACTGGCACAGCCCCTCCAGCGACAGCCCGTTTTAAAAAGGACTTGGGCCTGATCCTGTCTCCAGTCGAGGCTCCTGTGTGTGTAGTCTTGCTTTTGTCTCCTATCCTGGACCCAGGGTTGGTCTCTTGTTTCTTGCTCCCCATCCTGTGTTGCCCCACTTCAGTCTTACTCCTCTTCCTGCTCCTGTGTTTCCCTCTGGCTTTGCTCCTACCTCCCTGTTCCCTCTCTGGTCTTTCTCCCTCTGGCACACTCTGCCTTGCTCCCTCTCTACTCTACCATTGAGTTTTTGCTGTTAGAGTCAACCATACTCACTTCCCACTTTCTTAAAATTTCATCCTTAAGGCTGGAATTGTTTGTGCTTTATCCTTGACCTAAGGTGATTTTATTTTATTTTTTAAGTTTCAACAAAATCTCTTTAAAAGCATGAATTTCCAGGAAATGAAGTGGGGGAGGATGAAAAGGAGAAAGGACTGTAAGAATGCAATTACATTTTCTTTTTTAAAACAAAAAACTTTGCAGCTATGAAAATTGGCTGGATTGTTGCATAAACATAGCTTTTATGCCGGAAGGACAATTCCTTGATTGGTATGAAAAAGTAGGGTTTGATTTAATAATTTTAATTTTTAAATTGCATAATGGCTGTGTAAAGCTTCAGCAATAAAAATGTGAGATTATATTTGTTATTTATGAATTAAGAATCAAAAAGGGAAACATACAAAAATGGAAGGATGGTCAAGTTACCAAGGACATGTGCAGACATGCAGCCCGAACCTGTAGGGATGGTGTCAGGAAGGCTAAGGCAAAAAGTGAACTAAGGCTAGCCAGGGATGCTAGAAATAAGAAAAAAATAAGAAGGTTATTTTGTTTTTTAAAGTATGGCACAAGGGAAAAAAAGAATAAGGAAATGGTGGGTCCACTGCTCAGTGAAGCTAGTGAAATATTACTCAGAGACTACAGGTGTTTGTAAACAAGATGCTACCACACATGGTCACCCAGACAAAGTAGTAGTTTAGTTTATTGTTTCCAGCACTTATGCTATTACAATACATTAAATAAAAACAAACAATACAAATAACTACCAATGGATAAACGTAACTGAATACCCTCCAAAGAGAGCAAGGCGGATACTGAAACTCCACAGAACAAGGATATATTCATTAGGAATTATGTAATACCAGAGGGGAACTGGGTAAAAATCATATACAGGTTTCCCATATGACAATACCCCTATGCAACAAAGCTGGGCCTCTACTCAAAAGGAGAGTGCAAAAATATCTTTGTATGAATGACTCTGGATAAAAACTAGGGAAACAAAAAAAAACCCACAACCAACAGTCGAGTACCCAGCTGCTTAGCTGCTAAGATCATCTCCACAAAAATCTCAGCCTAAGTGGCCTTAAACATGTTTCCCAGAATTGGGTATAGTCCCTTCCTCTACCAACAGAAGATAAAAGGAAACAGTTTTAGCGAAGTGCATATCTGATGCTTTAGTCAATTGCTCCACCTTTTCTTCAATCGATAGGGGAGAGTTTTCAAACAAGGGTTTAATCCATACCTTCCTAAGATTTTCATGAATAGGACAGGTAAATATAATATGGGCTAACGTCTCCACTGACTGAGAATCACAGGAGCAGGTTCTATGGTCATAAAGTATGATTTCTCCTGCCCCTGACCACTGCCGACTCAACCAGATTAAACCGCATAAGAGTGATTTGTCTCCTCAATCTTGGATCGCATATTTGAAATAAATACCGCTCCAGTGACACCTGCCGCTTAACTAATGGGTAAAGTGGGGCTATCTTGTTCTTTCCAATATCAATCATTTCTCTCTCGGCTGCACAAGTCCTGACTCTATATTTAATCTCCTCTTTATCCAGGATAATGTCAGAGAACTCAATGTCTTCTGCCAATAGTGCTGAATCTACCACAAGTTCTTAACCCAAGACACCCTTTATACTGGATAGTACCAACATGTTGACGTTGCTCATGATAGCATTTAGGGACTAAAGGGGAGCATTTCCCTCGCAACACCTTCTGCCAGAAAAATAATGATCTTAAATTTGCATGAACTGATAACTTTAAGAGGCCCACTTCTGCTCGTAGCATTGGCAGAGGTGCTGCTCTGGGTGCATTAAGAATGCTCCTCAGAAAATAATTTTGTGGCATTTCCATCTTACTGGAATATCCCATGCTCGTCAGTTCGGCTCCATAAGTAAGCTGGGGGAGCACTTCCAGCATATAAATCTCAATAATGTGCTCAATAGACACTGACGGGGAAGAACGATAGACCCTTAATATATTCACAAGAGAGTGCATAGCCTTTGCCCTTAAACTCTCGTTGTTAAGCCTCCATGACTGGAAAGGTATAAATACAAGCCCTAAATAGTTATAATGTGATACCTGCTTTATGTCCTGTAACCCCAGCTTCCACTTATATTTTGGTTGAGTAGTTCTGTAGCATAGAATTCTAGATTTACTAAGATTTACCGATAGAACGTTTTCAGAACAAAATTTATTCAGCGCATCTAAACACCTTTGCAGCCCATATTTAGTTTGAGATAGAAGTACTACGTCATCTGCATACATAAGGATTGAAAGTGGTCTTTCTTCAATCAAAGGAGGAGTGTGGTTGGCTGCATCAATCACATGACCTAGGTCATTTATAAAAAGATTGAAAAGAATAGGGGCCAACAGACACCCCTGCCTAACCCCAGATTGTAGGGGGAATGTGGCAGTTATCTTCCCGCTTGGCTCTGTTTTCACTACTGCACTGGTGTTTTTATGAAGATTAACTATCACCTCCAGTAGATGGGAATTGATTCCCATCTTAGCCAGTTTGCACCACAAGATCCTTCTGGGCACTGTGTCAAATGCCTTTGACAAATCAATAAAGGCTAGATATAATTTGCCCCTTCTAACACGTACATATTTGTCTATAATATGGGCCACAGCAAAGCAATTGTCTATTGTAGATCTTCCACGTCGAAAACCTGACTGCTCCTCTACTAAAAGGGATTAAGCAGAAACCCAATTCTCAAGCGCTGACAAAAGACCTCTGGTATATCATTTACTTATAATTGGCAGAAGGCTAATAGGCCTATAGCAGACTGGGTCCTTTGGATTGCCCTTTTTAAATATTGGGATAATAATCGCCAACATCCAGGACTGAGGTACAAATTTTGAATGGTTAATAGCAGTAAAATATTTCGCAAGAACAGGTGTCCACCAGGCGGCATTGTCTTTGAATAATTCTGGAGGAAAGCCATCTGCTCCTGCAGCTTTCCCTGGTTTGAGTTTTTTTAATATTTCTATATACTTCCCACTCCCCAACCATTGGGAGTTCTTGAGAAATACAATCATCTAATGAATCGTAATAAATGCTCCAGTCAGACTGCCTAAGGTCCAAATTGCGGTACAGGTCTACATAAAAGGATGCCCACTGCTCATCTTTAACAACAGAAGAGTTGAAAGGTCTATGCCTACGCTGGAACTTTTGGATAATCGTCCAAAAACCTGAAGTATCACGGAGTCTCGCTGCGACCTGCAAAGCTGCCCACATTTGGGATGCCTTAGCTATTTTCTTGTGTCTCAACAGATTATAATTTTCCCTCCTTTTTAGAATGAATAATTCCCAATCCTTTTTCTGGTGAAACTTAATCCAGGTTTTCCTGATCTTAACTAAATGTCTCTTAGCCTGCCTGCAGTCCTGGTCATACCACGTACCACAAGATTGCCTATTCATTGGCACCTGGCAAGAGCTCATCCTAGTAACATAAGGTGTAAGAAAATAAATTATGGATGCCAATTGAGCATAGAAGATCATCCCTAAGAAGATCATCCCTCACTGCAAGCAGATTACTTGTATATAACAAATGTGTTACTTTGGTTGACACCAATGAATCCCATTTGATAGGGAGAGGGAGGAAAATTGACAGCTGCCTCTTGGGAAAATGCTGCTGTACAATTAAAGATGACGCCAACTTTAGCTGAATAGGAGAATGATCACTCTCTGGCATCTGTAAAATCTGAAGGTCCACTATAATATTAAAATTATCTGGAGATATCAACACAAGGTCTATCACACATGCTCCTGTAATGGATTCATATGTATAATCGCCATAGGGGTCAGAACAAGTTCTCCCATTGACTACTATGAGTCCCATAGTCACTAAAAATTGCAATAGTCTATCACCACTTTTATTTGTTATCTGATCTTTAGAAACTCATCCGGGAATGTACAAGGACGATTGGAGGTAAGGGTCAAAGTTGTCCCTGTCACTACTGCCTATCCTAGCATTAAAATCACCAAGAATTAACTCCGCTTTATAGGTCTGGCATAACCCCTCAATTAGATTTTCTAACTGATCCCAAAATAGAGGTGAGTAATAAAGTGACTGGTTGGGGGGGGGGGGGCATATATATTAATAATTAAATATGTTTCCA
The DNA here is from genome assembly GCA_003113815.1 of Sphenodon punctatus. Classification (NCBI taxonomy): domain Eukaryota; kingdom Metazoa; phylum Chordata; class Lepidosauria; order Sphenodontia; family Sphenodontidae; genus Sphenodon; species Sphenodon punctatus. Next base: position 1,528,273 of record QEPC01014905.1, on the reverse strand, counting down.
TTGCTGATCCTGTCAATTCCAGCACATAGTTCTTTAGATGAACTGGCACCACTTTGCTGCTAAATCGCAGTTGAGTAGCTATAAGGGTTACAACTCTGCCCGAAAGGGGACCTGACTTTGCTTTTTTGACTCCAGGGGCCGCGAAAACCTGAAAATTCTGGAAATTTTCCATACCCTCCTCCTGGGAGAGCCAAGACTCATAACATCATATTCTGACATGAACTCAATCCAACCCAAATCTATCAGTTTGGACTTAATTTCTTCCACATTTCAAGATAGACAACTAAGGGTCTGCTCTTGAAATAGTCATAGTTGACGAGAATTCGTTTCCAAGCCAACATTCAACTGAGCCCCCATACCTGAGGTGGAAAGTCCACCTTCTGGTAGGATATCGCAAGTCTCCGGCTCATGAAAGAACAAGCCATCTTCCTCCTTACCCCTATGGATAATGTATTTATTTATTTATTTATTTATTTATTTTATTTACATTTATACTCCACCCCTCCTGAAACAGCTCGGGGTGGCTTACAATCTCAAATATATATCTATCTATATATCTATATCTATAAATATATAGATTATTATCCCAATATTTAAAAAGGGCAATCCAAAGGACCCAGCCTGCTATAGGCCTATTAACCTTCTGCCAATTATAAAATATTTAAAAACACTCATAAAGTACAACAATTAAAACAGGACCAAGAAACATAATAAACAATACAATAAATAAATAAGGGTGACGGAAAATAAAAAAACCTAACCCCCCTCCCCCCCTCCCCAAATGCCTGGGCGAACAGCCAGGTTTTGCAAATTCGCTGGAATGTTAAAAGGCTTGGGGCCAGGCGAGCTTCCTCCAGGAGGCAGTTCCAAAGGCGCAGCGCGGCCATCGAGAATGCCCTCTCCATTGTAGCCCCCCGCTTAACACGGGGGACCTCCAAAAAGGCACCCCCGGCAAACCGAAGGAGCCGCTCTGGAGCGCGGAGGGTGAGGCGGTCCCTGAGGTATGAGGGGCCCAGACCATGAAGGGCCTTATAGATCAATACCAGAACCTTGAACCTGGCTCGGCTCGCTATTGGCAACCAGTGCAGAGTCCGGAGCACAGGTGTTATGTGCTCCTGATGACCTGTCCCCGAAAGGAGCCGGGCCACCGCATTCTGCACTAGCTGCAGCCTCCGAACCAGGAACAAGGGCAGCCCCACATAGAGCACATTGCAGTAGTCCAGCCTCAAGGTGACGAAGGCATGGGTGAGGGAGGCCAGGTCCGGGACGGAGACGTACGGACGCAGCCTCCGCACCAGATACAACTGGCGGAAAGCGGCCTTCGCCACTACCTCCACCTGTTGCTCCAGATGGAGATCTGCGTCCAATACTACCCCCAGACTCCGAACCTGCTGAGCTACAGGAGGGTGAACCCCCCCAATCAGAGGGGCCAACATCTCCCTCGCTCTCCCCACCAACATCATCTCCATCTTATCAGGGTTGAGCTTCAGTCTGCTCTGCCACATCCACTCTGCCACGGCCTCCAGACACTGGGATAGCACCGAGACAGCAGGGTCTGGGTCAGTTGAAAAAGAGAGGTACAGCTGAGTATCATCAGCATATTGGTGACACTGCACCCCGAACCCTCTCACGACCTCCCCCAAGGACTGCATATATACATTGAACAACAATGGAGACAGAATGGAACCTTGTGGAACGCCGCAAGATAAAGTGTGGGGGAAAGATGTCTCAGCCCCAACACCACCCACTGGCTTCTTCCCGAGAGGAATGAACGGAACCATTCAAGAACAGTCCCGTCCAGACCCCCCAGGTCACGCAGCCGTCTCAACAGCAGCCCATGGTCCACGGTGTCAAAAGCAGCCAAGAGATCTAGCAGGAAGAGAAGTGTCGAACATCTTGCATCCATCTCCCGGCGGAGATCATCGACCAAGGCCACCAACGCTGTCTCGGTGCCATAGCCAGATTTAAAAGGGTCCAAGAAACTGATGCCATCTAGATGTGCCTGGAGCTGGATCACCACTGCCCGCTCAATACCGTTTGCTCTAAGGAGGAGTGATAAAAAAAAAGTGACGTCCTCATTAAAGGATTGATCAGAAATAGTGGAAAGGTCACTTGAACACAGAGGTGACAAATGATCATGAATGTCACCCTCCACGGGGAGTGATACATCTATCACTCCAACAACATTCTTCACTTCCCACTTAAGGCTACTTCCAGAGAAACCCATGGAAACTTGAATAGGGCTGTGCACCTTTTTAACTTGACAGGAGTCAAATAGACCATAGTTATCCAGGTCATTGAATATGGCCCTGGCTAAGGTATTCTCAACTCTCTTAATAAAAATGCCTGTACTCTTTAGGCTTCTCCAAGCAGCCCAAAGGTCATGCCCAATTTGAGCATGGCCAAACTCCAGTTCCCATCTTTGAAATCTGCCTTTATCGATAAGAGACTTACATTTTACTAAATCAGAAGGATGGATGGTAACTTCCGTAACTATCTCTAGGAAGTCTACCAGTTTCAGTTCATCTAGAACATTCCTTTTTAAGAAGGTACACTTTTTCCTCTTACTCACATGGCAAATAATTGCCAGTGCCCATTGAACATCGGTCTCCTGTGGCCATATTTTACTGCTTATGAGGGCACAAGATTTGTTACAATTTCCCTTTTGATTCCCATCCTTCATGTTTTCAACTGTAAATGTTGACTGTTCCCCTAAATTTGTCGAGCTATCCATAAATGGGGCCTTACCTATAAATGAAGGTATATCTAATCTATTCCCTCTCTTTCTAACATGTTCATTCCTATCTAATTGTCTTGGGCTCAAAGGGAGGTTAGTATCACTAACAGAGCTCTCACCAAGTGAGTACTGAATCTCCTGAAATGATACTTTACTAGTCTGAGTGGCTACATTGACTTTGGAAATAGCTACAGATTTCCCATCACTAAATTTGGTACACATATTGCTAAACTCTAGCCATAGACCGCCCACCAAAACTTTCATAGAAAAAAGTAAGTCATAGGAATGATCCAGCTTCTCCTCGATTTCTTTAAATCTAGTGTCAAGATCCAAATCTAGTCTTAGAATAAAATCCTCAAATATATGTGCTAATGAAATATTCAAGCGTTCTATATTCTCTAATTTGGCATACAAATAACCTCCCTCTTGCTGAAGCGGGTTAGAGGGGGGAATTTCTGATGTAGGGGTGGAAAGATTTGTTGTATTGTCAACTTCTTCTTCCCCTCTACTAAATGGAGAAAAGAAATGAAACAATTTGGGCTGGATCACTGTGGGCAGTTTAGTCAAGTTGGAGTTCTTTTCAGCTTGTTCTATTTCTTCTGCTAAACTGTATTGATTCCTCAACGTTCACAACCGTAGCTCCATAAGAGTCAGGAGAGAATTTGCTAACCCTCAATCTAATGCCTGTAATCAATTTAAAAGGGTAGGACTAATAGGGTAGGAAGAAACAATCCCCCCATAAACATTAACCAAGGGCAAAGAGAATCAGCGAACATCCATTAACATCTTGATAGAAAAAAAGTGAAACAATTACTATATATAGGCCCAGCTGCTAAGACTGAGGAGTCAGAACTCTAAAGAAACACAAGCCGATGAGATGAAACAAAAAAAAAAAGTCCCACAAATAAAGACAGTAACGACCAGCCACGGCCAGTGCCTAAGGCTACGCGTACAAGGGTGCACCCTTGTGCGTGCAGCCTTTAGGCACGCTGCACCATGACGCGCGCCTCTGACGCATGCCTACAGCACGCACGCTAGCCGCAGTCAACTTTAAAGTCCCTGGTAGGGGTTCTATTCAATCAGTGGCGCTTTCAGTGCTGGGCTCAAGCCACTCCAACAATCCAGCCACAGGTGTCAGAAAGGTGCTCAATAGTGGAGCAATTCAGGGAGGATTGACAGCTCCAGCAAGTGTTTGCAATAGTTTGAATAGGGGCAACAGTCTGCAAAAGCGCCTGGCCAGCCACTGACTCTCCCCCAACACAAACGCACAGTGTGCACGCTAGCCGCAGTTGGCTTTAAAGTCCTTGGTAAGGGTTCTATCCAATCAGCAGCGTTTTCAGTGCCGGGCTCAAGCCACTCCAACAATCCAGCCACAGGTGTCAGAAGGGTGCTCAATAGTGGAGCAATTCGGGGAGGATCAACAGCTCCAGCAAGTGCTTGCAATAGTTTGTATAGGGGCAACAGTCTGCAAAAGCCCCTGGCCAGCCACTGACTCTTCCCCCAACACAAAGCCACCATGGCCACCCAGTAACCACCCATCTGAACACCCATTTGAAGGTGGCGAGGCAGGATGGGCACTACCACAAACCATGCAGCACCCACTCATGGACATCCATGGCGCACTGCTGAAAAATCCAGAGTGCGCTGTGGGGGGCAAGCCAAAAACGTGCATAGCAATGGGTGCCCACACATCCCCAGCCCATATGCCTGGCTGCCTATAGTCTTCTGGGCCCGATTCAAGGTATTAGTTTTGACCTATAAAGCCCTATAGCACCTTGGCCTGACTTACATGCAGGACTGCCTCACTGTCTGCACTCTGGAGTGGTCTCTGAGATCCGCTGGGAGTGCCCTTCTCGAGGTTCCCCCATGTGACCTGGGGGCCCACTATGGAGAGGGCGTTCTTGGTGGCCATACCAAGGCTGTGGAACTCCCTCCTGGTGGAGACCCGGGTGGCCCTGGATCTCCCTTCCTTCTGTCATATGTGTAAAACCTGGCTGTTCTGACTGGCTTTTGGTGAGGGAGATGAGGTGTAGGGTGGGATGNTATGTGTAAAACCTGGCTGTTCTGACTGGCTTTTGGTGAGGGAGATGAGGTGTAGGGTGGGATGGGAGGGAGATGGGATGTAGGGTGGGGGGGAAGAGAGTATGGGAGGGGGAGGGTTTGTTGTTCAGTTCCTTCCTTTTTAATGTGTTTTAATGTGTTTTAATTGTGTTGCTTTTAGCTTTTTATGTTTTTTTATTATGTTGTAAGCTGCCTGGAGCAGGAGGGGCAGGGTAAAAATGCTGTAATAATAATTAATAATAATAAATTATAATAATTTATAAATAACCAAGGCGGTCACCCACGCTAGCAGACAGATCCACAGCCGAGGTGTCTCCCCAGTCCCACCCACAGCCCTGCTGGGAGCTCTTAAAAGAAACCTGCATAACATAGAACACCACGTTGGCTCAAAGCACAACCACCAACCCCCCTCACAATGCACGAGAGAGGAGTCAATGCCACGGAGGAAAGCAGCTTGGACAGCAGCTTCCAGTGTGTCCCACTCAGTCTGCGCTTCTATTGTTGCCTTGGACTGCCAGCAGCTGCCCAGGCTCCTGGGAAGGAAGGGGTTACTGCCTACTGCGGCTTCACATTTCCATGTGGCTGTGGCTGTGTATCATGGCAGAGGATGGGCAGTTGGGCGGGGCTTGGGGTGGGAGGTTGTTGCCAGACAGGGGTGTCACGGGTTTGGGGGTCCGCACCCCCACTTTACCGGGTTTGAGTGACTCAGTTTCCCTTGAGCACAGCTCTCTTGAATCAGTTTCTCTCACTGGCTAATTCAAGGCATGCCACAATGAAACTTCTTGTCACACAAGGACCCGATCCTTCCCGTTTCCAGACTCTTTACTCTCTGGGTTCGCAAGAGCTTGAGGGCTCTTGTAGCTCACTTGTGTTCCAATCTTAGACACTAGACCACTTCTTTATAAAGTAAGAAGTCAGTTTATTGATTACATAAACAAGATAATAGTAGTGGTAATAGAAATAACAGGTAAATATAACGCATTCCTAATTTATACGGTTTTGAGTTCCTAAGTTATTCATCTTACCCTAAAACAAGGTCCAGCAGTTCTGGTTTTCTCAGCCATCATGTAAGTGGCTGGGTCCTAGCTTCTAAGATCCAAAGAGCAATTCGCCTCTCTCACTTCATGCTCTTTCCCCCAGCCTGCTTGTTAAGGCTGGTCCCTTTCATATGCAGACACTCAAGCTGGCTTTTGCAAGAAGTTCTCTCTCCCCTATCTTCCTCCCATTTAAATAGGAATTCAGTTCCTTTGTTTCGGATTTCCCGCCTTGGGAAGCATGGTTCATGTCACGTCCGCAACCCAGGTAAACATGGAAGTTCATTAACATCTCCATAGGCTGTCTAGCAAGCCAGCTTTCAATACACGTTATCTGTTTGCACTTCCTACAGGCTGATGACGTAGGAGAGCCCCCAATTTGAGTTTTACAATTCTCAGAGTCAACATTACCAACATGTGGAACTTTTAACATTACATAGTGTACATTTACAGTAACCTTGCATACATGTGAAACCCTTGGCACCACACATTTACCAAACATGTAGTCCCGTGTTACACGTGTGTGATCCCATGTTTCTCCGTGACAAGGGGGAGGAGGAATAGCTGCCCATATAAGTTCTTTGCAGGGCCAGTCTGTTTTGGCAGAAGTGCATGGAGGCTGCCTGCGTGGACACAGTGGTCACCGTGGGGGCTGCCCATTAGAATCCTTCCCCACTCACTCCACGTGTGTGGCTGCTCCACAGCGGCCATGGACACACCTGCAAGCCTTGCCAGTTTAAAAACACCCAGAGAAAAGACAGAACTTCTTAACTCCTATTTGATGGCTGTGGGGGACTGGATGAGGGCAAACCGACTGAGGCTGAATCCTGAAAAGACAGAGGAGATGGCGGCCCCCGTCACTGATGGGGGTCTATCCTCCATTGGTTTCCCAGGTTCAAAGTCTGGGTGTGCTCCTCGATGCGCAGCTCTGCCTGGATATCCAGGTGGAGGCTGTTGTGAGGTGTGCTTTTCGCCAACTACACCTGCTGCGACGGCTTCGACAATATGTCTCAGACTCTGACCTGGCCATCATCATCCATGCTCTCATCACCTCCAGGTTGGACTATTGTAAGGTGCTCTATGTGGGGCTACCCATGGTGACAGCTTGGAAGTTGCAGCTGGTGCAGAATGTGGAAGCCCGGCTTTTGGTAGGGCTGGGCTGCCAGGAGCACATTACACTGGTGCTCCATTCTCTGCACTGGCTGCCAGTGGTCTTCCGGGCCCAATTCAAGGTGTTGGTATTGGCCTATAAAGCCCTAAATCGCCTAGGCCCTGCATATCTGTGGGACCGCCTCACCCCCTAGCCTTTGGATCAGACCATGCGGTCATCCGGGGGTGCCTTGCTCGAGGTCCCCTGAGTCTTCTGGGGGCTACACAGGAGAAGGCATTCTTGGTGGCCTCACTGCAGCTGTGGAACTCCCTGCCAGTGGGGGCCCGGCTGGCCCCTGACCTCACCTCGTTTTGACTAAGTTATAAGACCTGGCTGTTCTGCCAGGTGTTTGGTGAGAGTGATGGGTGGGGGTTTGGGGTGGGCGGGGGTGGGTATTTGGTACCTCCTTTTAAAGTTGTTTAAAGTTGTTTTAAGTGTTTTTATAATTTTGTGTAATGTAAGCCGCCCCAAGCGGCCTGTGGCAGGAGGAGCGGGATAATAAATTTTTAAAATAAATAAATAAAAAATAAATATTTTGCCTTGGTCTTCACAGGGTAATTTCAGACATGATGCCACCACAGTCAACCACACTGGATCACAGTGGATCTAGTGTGGTGGCTGTGATGGGTGGCACATCTGTTTGAGCCCCGACAGATGTTCACCATGGTGAATTCCTAACAGGGTTCAAAGCTAACCATGGTTCTGGGGTTGAGGTCAGTCTCAACCCCAGAACTGTGGTTAAATGAACCACAATCAGGAAAGGGGCAAAAGTAACGTGTGTTAGTGTAGTGAAAAGATTGCGAGAAGACTTTTGTGCACCAGAGGAGCCAGATTAGTGGGCATTAATACATCTTATTTTGGCCTGTATATGCTATAGAATTCATCTTGATTCAGTTGATTAACATGTGTGTAAAAACATATACATTGAGAACTGGCAACTCATTTTATGCAATGGATGTATCTTATGTACGCCTCTTTGGCAACTTTCTTGTATTGTGTTGTTGTTTAGAATGTCACGGCCAAGTAACTAAATGTTATGGGGAAAATGTTATGGGAAGCCCTTATCAGTAGTGAGTTTAATTGGGGAGCTGGGAATGACCCAGGCCAGATGCAGCTTGTAAATCTAGCACATGCGCAGTGGGTTGCATAGTGGATTACATCATTGGTCACACATGCACATGATTGGTAGAGTGAGTGTGTAACACCAGACTATTATAAAGTACAGTGACTGAGGTCCCATCGGGGCAGATGCAAGCGCAGACAAACTTCACTGCTGGCCACTTGGTAGACGTGCTAACGTGGGCGCAGCAGAACCTGGGGCCCACCCGAGGGTCATCCCGCAGCTCTGTTTGGAGTTTCTGGCTTGCACAAAGTTGCTTTTACTGTTTGTATTTACTTTTACTTTTATGCTTTGTATATAGGGCTGTAGCGGAATTTCGCAGCGGTAGCTATTTCCAGCGGAAACAGTGTTTCCGCAATTAGTGGAATGGCATGGCAGAGGCTTTAATTCCGCGGTTTCATTCTGCGGTTCCGCGGTTCCGCTTATTTAATTCCGCAACTTAGTGGAATCGTGGAAACATGACATTTTCGCTATTTCCGCAATTCCGCCAGCACCAAAAAATCACGGAATAGTGGTTTTCCGCGATTTCCGCGGTTTTTCTGTGATTTTTCCGCAATTCCGCGATTTGCAGAATTCCGGCGGAATTAGCAGAATATCCGCAGAAATGTCACGGTGTGGCGGGGGCAATTCCGAAATAGCGGAACGGAATCGCGACGCGGTAAAAGCTGCTGCCGCATCAGCCCTATTTGTATATAATAAATCAGCTTTCTTGACCCCATTTGTCTGAGTTATCACTGAATTGATCCAAAGAACAAATAATTTCAATACAGTTACCTTGCCCCATTCCTGAGCATGGTACAGACCATGGTACGAGAATCAGGCGCAGTGGCCACATTGGCTGCTGCACCCACCCATCTCCCTGAGGGCAGGTGGATGTGGGAGCATGGGGGGCAGGGCCGTGTGGCCGCACGTCGCACCACACAGCCCCACCCGCTCTGAGATTCCCCTGTGTGATGAAGCCGGAACGTCTAAAGGACGGACGGCTTCATCACTGACTGGAATCCGAGACAGATCACAGTCCATGTTTCAGTGTGTTGGGCCTGAAGGCCCAGCACATCTGAAATTACCTATGGAAAAGGGAAACTGTGTCCAGCCTCGCAAAAAGTGCATGAACAAAGAGGGGGAGGAAGACTGAAGGCTAGAAAGATGAAGAGGTGGTCAGAGCATGCCTGCCTGCTTTGAATAAATTTAAGTCTTCGGGGCCAGATTAATTACAACCTATGGTACTGAAAGAACTCACTGGGTAATTTCAGACATGATGGGCATGGAGACCTGCCACACTGAACCTCGGACCGGGATCGCTCTCAGATCCTGGTCTGTGATGAAGCCGGCCGTCCTTCAGATGTGCCAGCTCCATCACTGTGGGGAATCGGGGAGGGGGCACAGCTGCACGGTGCGACATGCATCTGCACAACCCTGCCCCCCTGCACTCCTTGGCTGCCCGCCCATGGGGAGACAGGTGGGCGTAGCAGGCAATGAGGCCGCTGCGCCTGATCCTGTACCATGGTTCGAGGCGCGATTCCGGGCCAGGGCAAGGTAACGGACGTTACGTTTGCCCCTTTCCGGATTGTGGCCAAGCTAACCACAGTTCTCGATCTCCAGACAGCCGGAGGTCCAGAACCGTGGTTAGGTTTGACCCCCCCACCAGAGATTCACTGTGGTGAACATCTGGCGGGGGTCAAACAGATGTTCACAGGAACGCCACCACCACAGGGGATCCACTGTGATCCACTGTGTTGAAAGGCGTTTTTGTAACATCTGAAATTACCCACTGAAGTACTTTCAGAACCTCGGTCATTTATCTTTGAGAGCTCTTCGAAAACAGGCATGGTGCCAGAAATCTGGAGATGGGTGTTTGTCCCTATCTTTAAAGGGGGAGGGGGAGGAAAATCTGCAAAATTATAGACCAGTCAGCCTTACTTCTAACCCAGGAACAATACTAGAACATATTACAAAAAACAAGGCAATCTATAAGCACTTTGATGACTCTACAATGATTACTCGCAGCCAGCATGGATTTGTCAGGAACAAGCCATGCCAGACTAATCTTGCCTCTTTCTCTGATAGAGTAACTAATTTAGTGGATGAGGCAAATGTTGTCGACATAATTTCACAAGAATTTCATACTTTCATACTTCTTAATTTCAGCAAAATGTCTGACAAAGTTTCACAAGAGATCTTCACTGACAAGCTTTCACAGTGTGGGCTGGAAGACACTACAAGGTGGATTCACAGCTGGTTAAGGAACTGTACTCAAATAGTGATCATCAATGGTCCATCATCAAACAGGAGGGAGGTATCGAGTCAGGTCCCATGGGGCTCTGATGTGGATCCAGCGCTAGTCAACATCTTTATTCATGACTTGGATGAAGGGGTGGAGGGGATAAGAGAGAATTAGAATTCAAAGCACATCCTGATAGGTTGAAAATCTGAGCTGAAATTAATAAAATGAAGTTCAACCGAGATAAATGTAAAGTTCTGCATTTAGGGAAGGAAAACCAAATACACACATATAAGACAAGGGATACCAGGCTTGGCAGCAGCATATATAAAAAGGGATTGTGATCGATCAAGAATTGAACATGAGTCAACGATGTGATGTGGCTGCAAAACAGGCTAATACAATTTTAGGCTGCATTTACAGAAGTGTTTGTTTCCAAGTCGACAGAAGTAATAATTCCACTCTATTCAGCATTGTTCAGAGACCTCACCTTGAGTATTGGAACCTCATTTTAAGAAAGATGGTGAGGCTGATCCCAAGCCCTGTGGATCCCTTGCGCAGATGCGCACAAACCACGCAGCTCTCTATTGTGGGCACATTGTGTCCTGCAGAAACTGCGTGAGATCCGCAGAGCTTGGGATTGAGCCCATTGACAAACTGGAGCGGGTTCAGAGGAGGAAAGTGGAAAATGGTCTGGAAAGCAAGCCTTGTGAGGAAAGATTGAAGAAAGTGGGTATGTTTAGCCTAGTGAAGAGGATATTAACGGGAGGCATGATTTCAGGATTCCCACTAAGAAGATAGCAAGGAACCATTCTGCACTGCTACAGAGGGAAGGACTAGAAATAATGAGCGCACATTACAGGATGGTACATTTTGTTTAAATATCAGGGAAGACTTCCTAACAGTAATAGCTGTTCAGTAATGGAACATGTTGTCTAGGGAGGCTGTAGGCTCTCCATCACTGGAGATTTTCCAAAGGAGGTTAGACACCCACCTGTGGGGATGTTGTAGCTGTAATTGTCCTGCATCAGAGCAGGGAGTTGGACTAGAGAACCTCCATGGTCCCTTCCTACTCTATTATTCCATGATTCAATATTAATCACAGAACAGCAAAGAGGCCCCAGTCATAGACCAAGGCCTCATTTGTGCTGGACACTGAACAAATGCAACACTGTGCATTGATGGAGTTTGGGTGCTTGGACCCCATGATGAAGGCGGGCTTAGGGAAAGTTAAATGCACGAGTACCTCACTGCTCAATGATCGGGTTACACCACTAGAGTGACAACAGGCCAGGTGATATAAACAGTATTGTTGGTCTTGGCAAAAAAAAAGGCAACAAGTTCTCTTCAAAAGTGCATAGGCATGGTTACAGCTTTTAGTTCCCAACGATAGAAACTCTGCTGTAATGCCATTTCCTACTCTCCTCATAGTGCCCCACCATTCCTACCCTTCTTTTCCTCCTTTTTACACCAACCTTCTCATCTCAGTTGCCAGGTATTGTGCATGACACACTTGCATTTAGCACCGTTGCTGTGTCTTACCACACATCCCCCACAGGAAAGGGACAGATTTCTTTGCCTCAAGTTTTTCCTCCCAGCATCCAGAACTACAGGATCACCAAGCCCAGAGGCAACTGGCTTGCCTCTCTTTCTCCACTCACTCCCCACTAGCTAGCTAGCCACATGTAGAGAGCAATTAGCACTGAAGAAGAAAAAGCAGGAAAGAGAAGAGAGAAGGGACTGGCTTCACTCTTAATCAAGAGCGAAGTTCTGATCTTTCTTCCTAAACCCACTTCTCCCCTCCCCTTACTCCCTAGCTCTGTAGAAAACGCTGCCATCCTTCCTGTCCCCATAACCCATACAACCTTGGGGTCATCTTTCGCTCTGCTTCCTTCTCTGCTCACATCCAAGACACTGCTAAAACCTGTTGTGTCTTTCTTTATAACGTTACTAAACTCCATCCTTTCCTTTCTGAACACACAAACAAAACTCTTATCAAATGGTTCATCACCTCCTGCTTAGACTATTGTAACCTTATCTCCCCCCTATACCCCTTCTCATGACCTCCATTTATTGGACAAGATGCTTTTATCTGCACCCTTCTCTCCTCCATTTCCAACTCTCAACTCTGTGCCTTTCATCTTGCTGCATGATATGCCTGAAACACTCTTCCTGAGGCACTGTGCCTGGCCCCCTCATTGCCCATATTCAAGTCCTGCATATTCAAGACCTCTTTTGGGTCACATTTAAATCACGATCCCAGTCATGAATCATGCTCGTCACTGGAATAAATCAATTACTGAATAAACTGCACCCTGCAGTCCATGATTCATCTATTGCCTTGGTTTTAATTGTCTGTGTCCATGTCTTATTCTAGACTGTAAGCTCCTTGGAGCAGGGACTGTCTTTGATATTATGTGTATTTGTACAGTGCTGCATATGACTAGTAGCGCTTTAGAAATTATAAGTAGTAGTAATCAGAAGAGAGGCTATCAGAACTGATGCTTGAGGGAGGGGATGCATCAAGTGTTATGTGTAGAGGAGAGATTAGGAGTGCAAGGCAGGAAAAGAACACTTTTCAAACATCACAATTGTTTAAAACTGTCTGGAATGCTTGCTAAAGAAACAATGAACACCATCAATGGAGCAGAAGAGCTTTCGGAACCTGCCAGTCCAAACAGCTAGTGCATATTGGCTACCATTTATGCATTACAGAGGATGTTAACAAAGGAGACAATAGCCCACTGCAGTCCGTGTTCAGTCCATGCAAAGCTCACTCAGCCCGCACTCACAGTTTTAGCACAACAAACCTCACAGATGGGCAGGCGTTCTTCCCGACTGCACTTTGACTCCCTCTCCATCACCAAGATATGGTTGCTCTTTGAATGCTCTCGGCTTTCACCTGCAACTCTATGGTGCTGTATGCCCACAAGGCTGCACGCAACCTAACTGATGGGATGCAGAAACATGGGCACGCATTCGCCCAGATTAGACAGCATTCGTCTGCATGACAGAGTTGGGATGCTCCTCCTAGACTCCGCCATGATATGGGCTGCAGGCTGGGTGAGTGAAGGGTCGGGGCGAACATCTGGTGACTGACCACATAAGAAATGGACAGCTGAATACCCACCAGGTGCGGCTATTGTGGGCTACTCTCATTTATTTACACCATCAGTAATTTAGTTAATTTATTTACTTTATTTATTTATTACATTTTTACCGTGCCCCTCTTGCCTAACGGTGACTCAGGGTGGCTTCCATATTATATAAAAAAATAAAACATTAAAATATAATAAAGGAATAATAATAATAATAATAATAATAATAAATTTTATTTATTTATTACATTTTTACCCTGCCACTCTTGCCTAACGGCGACTCAGGGTGGCTTCCATAGTATATAAAACAATAAAACATTAAAATATAATAAAACAATAACAATAACAATAACACAACAATAACAATAACAACAACAATAACAACAATAATAACAATAACAATAATAACAACAATATAATATATACTTTAAAGCAATATACTACTATATATGTATACTATATATATATGTACTAAAACCAATTCTGTGCAAAATTCTTCAAACCCAACCCAACCCAACCCAACCCGCTAGCCCATCCCACCCTCCCTTCCCCCCTCACCAAATGCCTGACGGAAGAGACAGGTTTTAGATTGCCGATGGAAAGTGAGACGATTCAGGCTGAGATGGATCTCCGCTGAAAGGGCGTTCCACAGCAACGAAGTGACCACCCGTCTGTCCATGCGGACCTACCTCTACCATGGAACCTCCAAGAGGATGCTCCTGGATGACCCCAGGGGCCCAGGGAACAAGGCAATCCTTCAGATAAGTGGGACCCAGGCCATGTAGAGCTATATAAGTCATTACCAGCACCCTGAATCAGCCCAGAAGACAATAGGCAGCCAGTACAATGCCTGGAACACAGGTTTTATATTATATGCAATATTTTAATTGCATCTCTTGAAAAATCTGAGGACTGAGGGTGTTAACAATTGAGATGTTAGCCCACACCAAATGGGTGAACATCTGCCCATTTATTAGGTGTACACCTAATATTAGATGTTTATTAGGTTCTGTAGAAGTTTACAGGATACGGGGCCACGACCTTCTGGACCCACAGCCCCCACGCACAGCGTGATCACAAAGAATGTGGAGCCTGCCATGCGGGTGAATGTCAGCCAATGTATAATCATGCGTCCACATCCCACCAATTCGGTTGCAGGCAGCGCCTCTGCATGTACAGACCCACCAGCACCATAGAGTCACGAGTGAAATCCTAGAGTATTCAAGGAGCAACTGGTCCCTACCCCTATCTTTGCTCTTGCTGGCACTGCCAATGGGGGCTGCCCACAAGCGCATGAAAGACACGTCTGGTCTGCCCATGACTGGGCATGCAAAATATGTGAATGCGGGCTGCGCGTACCAACCCCAGACTGCAACAGGCTAATGTCTCATTAGTTAACACCCTGAATTTCCTGAAAAACAAAAAAGGGGCCTTCTTCATTCTGTTCAAATGGGTAAGTCTGCAATAACATTGATCTACTTTTTTTCTCCCTTTTGAATTGTTGAAGTAAGAAAGAGCACCCTTTAGAAGATTAGAAGAAAATTACTGTCTCTTTAGTTATGTCTAGAGCATACAGGATTACTGTCACACTTTGGAGTGTGGCCTAATATATTCAGAGCATGCATTCTCCAACAAAAATACTAGTCAAGCTGTGTAAGTTTTCTCATTTTTTACTGCTACTCTTGTAAACTCAGGACCTATGATTGAAGCACCATTGAAGCTCTTGTGAAATCAGGATGCTAGATGAGACTCAAGCTTTATCACTCAGAATAAATCTTCTGCAATAGCCTTCCTACTCAGGGCAACCCTTGTCTTATGAAAGAACTGTTTTTACAATGGAAGCTTTGTCGGGTGTTTTCAGACATAACGTGAACCCTGGTTTTACCACACTTTAACACTTCTTATGCATGTTGCAGGGCTGCATAGGGCACCAATACAGCCCTGCAACATACATAAGAAAACTTCAAGTGTGGTTAAACTGGAGTTAGCGTCATGTCTGTTAATGCCAGTCATCTGCTATGGTGCCAAAAGGGTTGCTAGTAGAGCTGAAACAGCTACTGAATTTAGTACCCAGGGGTAATACTTGCATTTTCAGGTCCCCAAAGAATTACCCGAGTACCGATCAGGTTCCTGAATACCCCCCAAATTGGGTACTTTCTGCATTGATTTTTCAATTTACTGATTCCCAATTGATATGTTGGTACACCAGTCAGTATTTCGGGTCAGAAAACCAAAAACTAGACATGAATTTTTTTGAAAAAGTGACCAGAAGTAATTTTTCAGGACTGGAAGTTGACTTTCCGGAATCAGAAAGTTGATTTTTCTGGTATGAAAAACCCATAAAATAAGTGTCTTAAGACGTTAAAAAAAAGTTTTTTATAAAATGGGACCAAAAGTAGTTATCTAGGAGTGGAAGTTTCAAAAATATTGATGGAAGTTGATGGAAAAATCAATAAATCAATGTCAGCAGCTATCAATGAAAAAGTAAAAATAATAATAAAATCAATCAGTACTGGAAGTTGACTTTCCAGGACTGGACATCAACATTTTAGGGTTGTCAGGTGCCCGAATCGGGTCACAGTATCCAATGTTGTCGGGTTGATTCAGGTACCGGAAATTCGACAGATATACTCATTTTAGCAGGCACTCATTTCAGCTCTAGTTGCTAGGTTCTCAAAGATACATAATTTCCCAGCCACTTTGCATTTAGTATTTCTATTTGATGAATCTGCTCTGATTTTCACAAATCTAAGCTACGTTCTGCTAAGAGATGAGAAAATTAAACTCCCCAGCACAGCACATTATTCAAATAGCATTTGATTACAGAACAGCTAATACCAGTAGCACATTCACAAGTTTGAACTTCAGTTGTAAAATAAGTCTTGAATATGAGCATTCTGTAAAGATCATTATGCTTCCTACTCACCATGCGTGGGATATATTCCAAAGTAATTAACATTTCCTGGAATTAATATCACAGCAAGGTATAGCTCAAGATAGAGGCAGATGAAAGGGCTTTTATATGAGCTAGCTGGTGATATGAATGAAGTGAAAACTATTATCTGCCAATCTGCAAAGTCCCTCTGTTAACGTGAACTGCACTCATCTTGTTAGCCACCTGAGGCTAGAGGATGAGCCCAGAAAAGCTCTGTTTTGTCTTTAAAGTTGACATTAGAAGAGTGAGCAGTTTTGAACAGTCAGGGTGTGATGATTGTTCTAAGTGGCTGCTGGATTAGGGCCTCAGTGCTCCTGGTGGGGGCGTAGGTAGTCCTCATGGGCAGCTGGGAGTACCTGTCCCTTTAAGCAAGATGGCTGCCTCCACAGGCCACTCCCTTTCTGGGGATACAAGTCTTCTGCATTTCTGCAAGCAACCATTCCACTGTATTACAAACCACTCATTCATTCTGATGGCTATAGCTAAGTGGGCACCCTAAGGAACCAACGCATTAATAAGTGTCAACCAACGCAGTGCTTGACAGAAATAATAAGCACATCTTGTACAATACGCTTCATTTCTTCCTAATTTCCTTTTCCTTTCCTGCTTCTCTTGGTCAAACTGGATGATCGTTTCTAAGTTGCCAGAAGAAACACTTTGCGTTCAGCATCTCTAACAGCTGCAGAGTCATAGGAATAATCTCAGCTGCAAACCCAGTTTTAGAGACAGGTGCTGAAGCAAAAAGGAAGTCTTGCTTAGTGAAAAAAAACCTTATAGCAGTATCCTTGCACCATGCATCGTGCCTGGAATGCTTTTTGTAATCAGACTCCCAAACAACATCCAGCAATGTAGGCAGTAATAAAAGTAACTTACAAAGACAAAGCTTCAAAAATACTGGAAGGTAGATTTGTATTATATCAATTTAACATATGGGTAAAATGAGGCTAAATGATTTATCTGGTTACACAGGAAATCATTGGTTAAATCAGCTATAGTGTCTATGAAAAACGTATTGGGCACTTTAATGTTGCAGTGAACAACTGAAACTGAAAGGTGGCAAAGTCAAATTAGATATCAGGCATAGTTTTTGAACAGTGAGGGTGTGATGATTGCTCTAAATGGCTTCAGGATTAGGTAATCCTCCTAGGCAGCTGGGAGTAACTGTTGCTTTAAGCAAGTTGACTGCCTCCACAGGCCACGTTCCTCCTGGGGATACAAGAGCAGGAGCTCTGCTATAAGGCCAGTCTGTATCCAGCTAGGATCAGAGAAAGAGCTCAGCTCAGCGGCCTGGGAGCTGACCAAGGTACTGCCTGGGAGGAGTTTGGCAGGAAAATGGGCTGGAGGCTTGGAGCATTGCTTGCTGAAGCCCCTCGGTGAGAGGCTTATGGATGATAAGCTGATATTTGGGAGGTCTACTCTGAACTAATGTGCTGTAAATAAACCCGCTGCGCTGCTGGTGGAATGTGTCTGGAGTGACGTGGCTTACTGGGGCCCTGATCCTGGAAACAACCTAAAGCCCAAGGCAACCCTAGAGCAGAGGATAGTTTGTCATTGGGGCATACTGCCAGTGAAAGTGGTGGATTAATTTCCCCATCATTTGCATTCTTCAGTCTGATGATCCCCTTCTAAGATATATGCTTTAGCATAAATTTTAGTGGGCTTGGTATCCTAATAAACTGAAAATTCAATTAGCCTGTGTTACATAGCAGGCAGTGGTGGTGAAACCACAGCTAAAATGTTGGGATGATACATGGGTTTTTACTAATCAAATTAGTTGTGACGTTTGAGGAGAGTGTAATGGGTGTCTTGGAAAGATGGGGGGGGGGCACATGTTATTAACTATCATTTATATAAAACTTTCAGTTTTCTGATTGTTTTACAATCCTTATCTAGTTCACCCTCACAACAATCATATGAGATAGGTCATTATTATTCCCATTTTATTTATTATTTATTTGTGTTATACATTTATACCCCGCTCCCTCCTGCCTCAGGCAGCTCAGAGCGGCTCACATCATATAAAATACATTAAATACAAGCAACAATATAAATTCATAAATAAGCAATTAAATAATAAAAACACAAAGACAAATACAAGTGGTGTGAATACAAACACAATAGACCCTCCCAACACACCCTAACCCTCCCCTCCAGCAAACTGACGGCGGAATGTAAGAAGATTTGGGCTGAGCCGGACCTCCGCCGGAAGGGAGTTCCACAGCACCGGAGCGTCCACTGAGAATACCCACCTGTTGGTCCCCACCCGTCTATAGCAGGGAACCTCCAGGATGGCTGCCCCCGATGATCACAAAAGGGGCCCAGGAAGTGAGGCGGTCCCTCAGGTAAGTAGGGCCCAGGTCATTTAGGGCTTTATATAGGTAAGCACCAGCACCTTGAATTGGGCCCGGAAGACTATAGGAAGCCAGTGCAGAGCCTGGAGCACCGGCATAATGTGCTCCCTGTGACCCAACCCTGTAAGCAGACGGGCTGCAGCATTCTGCACTAGCTGCAACTTCCAAACCCTCACCATGGGCAGCCCCACATAGAGCGCATTACAGTAGTCTAGCCTCAAGGTGACAAATGCATGGATGACAGTGGCCAGGTCATAATCCGAGATGTAGGGGTGGAGCTCTCTTACCAGATGTAGCTGGTGGAATGCACTCCTGGCCACAGCCAACACCTGGGGATCCAGACACAGCTGTGGGTCCAGGAACACCCCAGGCTCCTAACCTGAGATGACCACATGGGGCAAACCCCATCAGTAACAGGTAACAGTAACAGTCCCTCATCAAGAACCCCAGACCCGCTAATGATCATCACCTGCATCTTGTCGGGATTCCGTTTCAATCAGCTTGACTTCATCCAGTCCGCGATCAAG
Organism: Sphenodon punctatus; assembly: GCA_003113815.1. Classification (NCBI taxonomy): domain Eukaryota; kingdom Metazoa; phylum Chordata; class Lepidosauria; order Sphenodontia; family Sphenodontidae; genus Sphenodon; species Sphenodon punctatus. The sequence goes on along the minus strand of QEPC01014905.1, from coordinate 1,509,039 downwards.
CATCGGGACAGCTGTCAAGCACCGGGATAGCACCAAGACCACAGAACATGGGTCAGATGAAAAGGACAGGGTACAGGTGCATGTCATCAGCAAAACAATGACAACCAACTCCCCATCTACGAACAACCTCTCCCAAAGACTGCATATAAACAGTGAACAAGAGGGGGGACAAGATGGAACCCTGCAGGACCCCACATGGGAGAGCCCTGGGAAAAGATGTGGAATCTCCCAGAACCACCCGGTGAGATCTAACCGCCAGGAAGGACTGGAACCATTGCAATACCGTTTTATCCAACCCAGCCAGTCCTGCAGGTGAATCACCAACACTTGGTGGTTCACTGTGTCAAATGCAGCCGAGAGATCGAGCAGAACCAGACGGATCGAATGACCTGTATCCAGTTCCACTCAGAAGTTGTCCACCAAAGCCAAAAGCGTCATCTCAGTTCCATAACCTAGATGAAACCAGACTGTGAGGGATCTAGAAAACGGATATGATCCAGATGCGCTTGCAACTGATGAGCCACCCCCCGTTCAATAACCTTCCCTAAAAAGGGGAGGTTAGATACAGGCCAATAGCTCACCGAGGAGTCAATGTCCAAAGATGGTTTGGAGAACTGAAGCTGACCAACAGTGACTTGCCCAAGGCATTTCTGAATTCATGGCTAAAATGAAATTTGAATTCTAGTCCCCCAGGTCTGAGTCAAACACTTAGCAGGGAACACCAGGTGATCTCCCATGGGCTTTCTGTCATTATCTATGAATCTGAAGTTTGCAGGAAGCTCCTGCTCTGGTCATTAGATCAGAATCTAACAACTGACCTACACCACTGCTAGCATCATCTATGGGTGAAAATAGACATGAACCTAACTCCACTTTAACACCGCTTTAACATTTCTTATGCACGTTCCAGGGCTGCATAGGACACCAATACGGCCCTGCAACATGCATAAGAAATATTAACACAGCGTTAAAGTGGAGTTAGCGTCGTGTCAGTGTTCATCCAATGTAAGAGTCTCTCATTGATAGACTGTTCAGTTGAGATAATCCTGCAAAAATTCTAGCAGCAAGAGATGTCCAATTCGATAGAAATTCATTATAGTACTTTGTTTTTTTAAGCAGTGGTCCAAGTAATTACGAAGAGGGGGGGGAAACAAAATGGGGAAATTTAAAAAGCCCTGGTAATCACAAAAGAATTATTGCTAACCCAAGTGAGAACAAATGCAGAAGATGAAGTATTATGATCGTTAAGTGGAGACTCTTTGATGATGGTAAAAAAAGTATGTTATTATTTAAATGACTGTTTCTATGGTACTTGAGTATGTGAAGTGGCAGCATTTACAAAGTTAACATACAAAGCAAGCATTACCAGTGCTCTTTATGCTAAGTATCTATTGGCACTAGAGGCCGTTATCCTTATCATGCAATGAAAAAAAGAGAGTTTTACTAAGTCAGGGCATATCCAACAGAAATGTTAGTTTGAACATATGGAAATGGTATGTAATTATTGCCATCTTTCAAGTGCTTTCTTCAAATTAGGATTTCATGGGACCTAGGAAAAAACTGAAATCCGTAATATGCTCCCACAGAAATGGGTTGGAGAGATTTAAGCTCTCACTTTTCTATTGCCCCTGCTTCTCTCAGGTTGACTTTGTAGAAATTCTTAATGTTGTCTGCATGCGTTTAGATTGGACACCATGCCACACAAGTAACTGAATCCTCCTTGTAGGTGTGGATAAGTAGTTCTCAATAACTGCTTTTGTAACTATCAACACGTTGAAGCACAATGCGGCACTGGCTTTCCCCAGCTGTCATAGTCTCCATGCAACAATCAGCCAGAACTAATCATTTTTTAGTTGGCACAAAGCTTTTCCTTACATCAGCATCTTACAGCAGGCATGTTAACTAAACAACAATTTCAAGCTCTTCTCCAGTACATTGCACTGAAAATTCATGGAGGCCAACGCCTGGCTAAGTAAATCATTTTCAACATGCACTGTGCTACCGAAATAGTGGGACAGTTGGTTAAACACTTTCAAAATTGCATTGTAGCTGGCTGCTTGTGTGCCAGGCTTTCACCCCAATGCCAGCTGAAACGGCCACTAAAATGGATCAGGAACAGGTGATTTGAATTGAAATACTGACAGGCCCTTAACTTTAGCAGCACTACTGGGGCTCACTACAATATGGAACCACACTAATTAGACATGTAATAAAGAGACTTCACACAGCAATCTCACAGGTGAAATAATCTAATCTTCACTCCATTTTGACTCCAGTTAATCACTTGATAATAGTCATTAACATGATTGTTCAGTCTACTGTGGTCTCTTTACAACCTGTGTATAATTTACTATGCCATATAAAAAGATAGCCACAGATTAGTCTCCGAGGCAAATTGCAGCACTGTTCAGTTGCATTTTTAACATCTTGACTACAGTTAAATGGATCCTAGAAATATGATCTAAAGTAACAGGTTTGGAAGAAACCATGCCCATCTAATCAACCTATCTAATTTTCTGGGTAAAAATTAAATTTAATTGCAAATTGTAGGACACTCTGTTCCGGGGGAAAAGAATTCATGGATGGGAAAGAATTTTCCCATCCATGAATAGCAACAAATGACAAGTACTAAAATAGCACAAATGTTATACAAAGTTCTTTGATTAAAAAGACTAGGATTTAGCTGCTTAACAGCTTATGTTAAATTTCTGTTGCCATTAAATGTCCTGGTGATTTCTATTATAACAGTTTGAGCTATTGGTAGCTGCTAAGCATTCAGTGTTTTCATACTGGCAGAAAGGGCGAAAGCACTGAAGCCTGTAAAGATGTAATGAAGTAAATTTTTGCCTTTTTATATCTTCCTACCTTTCAGTATTATTCAGTTTCTAAAATCCAATATGCACAAGCTTCGGACAATCAAATGGCCTGGTTATCTTGCTGAGGCTTTTATTAAGTGGTTTTTATTAAGGGCACTTTCAGACTTAAAAATTGTTTTAAGGAGAGTAGTAAGCTCCCTCTTCCTTTTTGCATCCTATACTGGATTTAAATACTTCTCCTCAGGGCAGGAACTGGCATTCTGTGTATTCTAGTTTATAAAGTGCTTTACAAATGGTCCCAAATTCAAAAATTCCCTAAAGCCCCAATTAAAATACATTATAATGAGCCCCCAAGAGGCCAGGAAATGAGTTCATTATATAGGGATTCTACTATAATAGGATTTAGCAACATGCACTTGACAAAAAAGGTTCCTTAAGTTGAGATTGTAATAATGTTCTTCCATTCAAGGTCCCCTTCTTCCCTAAAATTAAACTAAGTGTGTGCATCTGCAACTTCTCAACTTCATGGATGTATCCCTGTCTCTCCCTATGCTCTCCTCTTCCATGTCAGCCCTAGAATGTAACCCCCTGGACCTGTCTCTAATTAAAGCTTGCTCAGTGTCAGTCACATTGCTGACACTAATTATGTATTATTATTATTATTATTATTATTATTATTATTATGGGGTTCATTCTAAGCAAAGTTTGTTGTACTGTGGTTTGACTTATTCTAAAATATAACAATGTTCAAGAGCAAATATTATAAAAAATAAAATACTCCCTAACTTAAATATAGGTGAAATGGGTTCCCCTAAATACAAGCAGGATAAGAGCCTAGTTTTATTTCCCCTCCACCCCCCACCCCCAATGTTCCTGTAGGGTGTGATCTTTTGGGGTATGAATGATCATCAGACCCAAACTTCCTGTAGCTAATTAGCTATCTGGGAGAAAAAAGTTACCCAAGGAGGGAAAGACTGACAATATAAAGCCATACCCAAGACGAGAGAGAGAGAGAGAGAGAGAGAGAGAGAGTCCATAAAGAAGGAGACAAGGCAGTTACAGGAGTTTACTACAAGGGTCACCAAGCAGCAGGCAGCATATAATAAATAATAATAATAATAATAATTAATAATAATATTTATATAGCACCCCCCTGCCATGGCACTCAGACTGCTTTACATATAACTAACAACTTTTTAATCCTCACAACAACCCTGTGAGGTAGGTTAGGCTGAGAGAATAATGTGGCTGGCCAAGGTCACCTAGTGAGTTTCTGGCTACTGCAAGACTAAAACCAGGGTCCCCCACTACCTCCCGGTCCAAGTACTGCATACTTAGCCAGTAGACCACACTGCCTCAAGGGAATGCTGAACAGAAGGCCTGGCCAGCTGGGGAGTGTCTGAGTCCAGCAAAGAAACCCCACTGGATAAACTGAACCCACACAGCAGGGACACAGGTGGTGTATTAGCATAGGAAGTGTCTTTCCTGTACCATTTCATCTTTTTTTTTTAGCCAATCGTGTTCATCTTTAGTAATGATCTAGACCAGAAGTGGGAAACCTTTTCCCTCCCAGAGGCCACTCTCAAAAATAGTACAAGCTCCGAGAGCTGCACAGACGTTGTGGCAGAGGAGAGTCCACGTCATGGATCTGTCCCCTATCCCTGCGCACATGCTCTTATCCAATCTGCTCCCTTCTCTTCAGCTCACTCTTTCAGTGCTTGGGGGGTTGGATCTGGTTCCATGGGCCAGATCCAGGTACTGTAAAGGGGAAAAATAAAAAACTAACCACAGGCTGTATTTGGGCCCTGGATCTGAGGTTCCTCATCCCTGATCTAGAAAAACAATCAGATCCGTGGTTTTTTAAATCTATCTGCGTGCATGCCTTCAGAGACTGGTGAGGCACAGTCAGTAGTACTGTGCTATAGGAAGGGGAATACTGCTGAGCAGATGCCAGGAAACTGGTGGTAAGAGGAGAAGCCCTCCTTGCATTTACTGCTATCATGTTTACTGAGCTAGAGGTGTGCACCAGGGGCCCATGTTGTTGGTTTTTTTGTTTTTTCATTTTCTTTATTTAAATCTGTCATTTTTGTTTTCATAAATATTGAACTGTCATTTTCGTTTTTGCTTTTGTTTTTGTTTTCCATTGGTTTCAATGGAAAACACATTTTCAACTATAACCTTTTTGTCTTTCATTATATTTGGCTGCATCTTGGAGGGCTTATACCGCCAATAAAAGGCAATAGGTTTACCAAATTACCAAAAGATTGGATAAAGGAATCCAATTTTAGAAGCAGTTGAAGTATATTATTTTGCAAAAAAACTTCATATACATTCTTAACTGTAACTTATTTGTTTCACATTTAATGTAGATGAAACTTTGCAAGCCTATACCCCTTCCTATATTTATTATCTCAGCCAACTTTCAGAAGTATTGGATAAAGGGTCCTGGTAGTATAAGCAATTAACTTATAAATGTATATCTGACTGTAACATATTTGTAGTTCAACCAGTGTACATGAAATTTGGCAGGACTGTATATCACACTTTCATGATCATCTCTGCTACATATCATAAAGATGTGATAAAGGGCCCCAATTTTATATGCCTTATCAGCATATGCAGATAAGGAGCCTATGCCAGGGATTCTCCTACATGTCACTGTGGTATAAGATCGGTTTGTGATGCCAATTGGCAAACAAAAATGTCAACCAAATATCCTCATTCTGTGCTGTGATCATCACAACTTCTCTCCCCCACTTTTTATTGGGAACACAGAAGCATCTGTTTAGGAAAGAGCCAATAGGGCTTCTCTGTCACAGTGCTGCAGGATGTGATTGTGATGAAAATTGGCCAGCCTGGATGTGTAAACTATGTCTCCTGATTTTTCAGATGCTATCCCCAAAGTCCCAGTTATGTCCCTTCTATGCTCGTCTCAGGGCCTCCCCCTACGCCTGCCTCAAAGCCACTACCGATTGGTCCTGTAAAGTTGGAAGCATGCAGTAATTGGCCAGTGAATGTGTCTGTCAGTCTTTTGGGTTGCTCCACATCCTCCCTCCTACAGCCTCTCACCCCCTGCCATGCCCGATGGCTGCCTCTGACCGGCACTGCATGTGCTGCTATTTATCTGAATAATGGTCTTCAAGGGGACAACATAAATTGCTTATATAATTGGGTCCCTTTATCAAATTGACTTGTAGTTTGGCAGAGATGACAGAAAATGTATTAGATACATTACTGCCGAATATCCTGTAAACAGAATGGAATATAAACATGTTACAGCTGGAAATGTATTTTCAAGTTAATGTCTTTAAAGGACCCTTTATCCAATCTTTCTGATAATTAGCAGACCTGTTAAGTTTTTGGAGGGACATAATATACAGAGGTTTCATGCAAATTGGATGGAAGATAAAGAAGATGTAGCCATGAATGTGTATGGAGCTTTTTGTAAAATCACAATATTCAATTGCTTCTTAAATCAGTTTCCTTTATCTAATCATTTTGAAACTTGGTACACATAGTGCCCTCCATTGGGGGCACAATCTCCCCAAGGTTCATTAGAATGTAATAAGAAACAAAAAAGGTATAGCTGGAAATACGTTTTTCAGTGTTTTCTCTTTATTTCAAAAACAAAATGTTGTTTTCATTTCTATTTTCATTATTATTATTTGTCATTTTTGTTATTGCAATAATGAACATGACAATGTTCATTATTATTATTGTAATAACAAAAACAACACGCACACCCCTGCACTGAGCAGTGATCTGCCCTTGGACCCTGAGCATAATCAGTCACCCTTTCATCCCATTTCAGAGTGTAGTAGGAGTGAGTGCTGATTGGCACTAGCCCAGGAATTCCAGAGTCAAAGAAGTGAATTTGTGGCAGGAAGGATGGATCTTTAAAGGAGAACAGTAATGTCCATTATGGATTCGTATCAATCTGTAACTGCCTGAAACGGGCCTGAAATGTGAAGATTGATCTGAACCAATCCAAATGCTGTCCGTGCAAGTTACGGATCAGGAGTTATGCATCCTCACCCTCCCAGGGCTCTGGCATGTACTTAATGGCTTCAGAAGACTTGATTGAAGCTCTTCCAGCCCACTGCTGCTTTGAGGAGGCCTCCCAGCAGGCCCTTTTGCTGTGGCGCACTGCCAAGCTCCCTGCTCTGTTGCGTGCATGTGGCCGCTGGGACCATTTTGCGCATGCGCAAAATGACCACCACCCTTAGCCAAAATTATTTATTTAATTATCTACCTTTATGTGCTGGCCTTCCCACAGTGGCTCAGAGCAGCTTACAATACATTTTTTAAAAAACTCCTGTGGGCCTGAGTTCCACAGAAATTGCGACGGCCAAATTGACATTGCACCCCTTTTAGTTAAGGGCGGCAGCCATTTTGCATATGTGCAAAATGGCCCCCGGCGGAGCAAGCACAAATGGCTGCTGCACTTAACCGTTGGCTAGCGGCTGTTTTGCACATGCATGCTGTGGTGTAGGGAGCTCGACAGCACTCCATAGTAAGGGGACCTGCCAGGAGGCCCCCGCAGCAGTGGTGACGAGTTCTCCGAGGCCGTTAAATACATGCCAGGGCCCCAGGAGGTGGGGCTGGGGGGAAATAGGGCCCCGGGGGATGGGGAGGTTGGACTCAGACTGGTTTTCCCATTGAAATCAATAGGATCTGAATTCATTTTGAACCATAACAGATCTGAAAATTATAGATCTGAATCTGTAAGATCCAGATCCATAATTTGATCCGAATGGTCATCAGTAGTAGAAAGTAGCCTCGTGAGAACTTCTTCTGAAATCTCTTTGACAAACAAAGAACAGTAAGAGATAGTAACAGCCATAGGAAAGAGAGGAAGAAGCTCAAGAGGATGCTTTGAGAAGGGATGGATTAGTAGCTTGGTACATACAAGACGCAGAGAGAACATATAGTCTCTGAAACTACTCCTGGTGCCAGGACAAAAGGACGATAACTCCTCGTGACAGAGAAACTCTCAGGCTTTTGAGCCTGCTGTTGGTCACCTCAGACAGGAAGCTTCACCTATATGAATTATTATAGCTACTTAACTCAAAACTGAATGCTGTACAAGGGACTATCCTCACTGGAAACTACAGACAAAATTTATACAAATTTTACCACCAAGGAAACAATTAGAAAAAGGGATTAGGCCTGTGCTGAACACCTAATTTTGGCAAGTGTGCAACTGAACCCCCAGAAATGGTATTCAGGCAAAGCTGGACAGTGAGTAAAGAGAATGTTTAAATTGGAGAGTAATACAAATCAATATCAATATGTATTCAGGATGCACTCTTTCACCTATTGAAGTCAATGGCAAAACTCCCATTTACTTTAAGTTAGTCTCATAACTACCCACAAAATCTCACAAAGCTTAGATACTGTTTCTGTTTACATATTCTAGGATAACAACATATTATGAAAAAATCCCTCAAGATCCCTCTTGGATTTAACCAATTTATGAAAATTTCAATCCACTCCTAAACATAATTAAAAATTGTGCCAATGCGATACCTGAAGTCAAAACCTTGGTGCCTGTCATCCGGGGTCCTCGCTGCTGCTGTGGGGCGTGGCCCCGGTTTCCGCAACCACGAGCATGGGGGCACCCCCCTGCTTCCCCGATGTCAGCAATACAGCTGAGCCCTGCTGTCGGGACTCGTGTGCAGGCGCCTTCTCCTGCCACGGTCGCCTCGGCAACCCCAGCAACGCCGCAGGGACAGGGCGGGGTGAGCTCTGACACTGCGGGAGCAGCGCCATGGCTCGCATGACACTTCACGCGCATCGCAGCATGGCATGGGGGCAGGACTACGACTATATAAGGCCAGCGCTGGGAGTGTCCTGGCGCTGGTGAAGGAGTTGTGGAAAACCAGCCGCTTGCAATCTAAGTGTGACTTTCTTGTGCTTGTCTTTGGGATTGATTTGGTTGTTGCCTACCTTCCTCTGCCTTCCCTGAACTTAGTGAGCGAGTGCGTGGATGAGTGAAAGTGCGTGTGTGTGTGGACCCCCTTTCCCCTCCCCATCGCCTTGGTATACCTCCATCAGCCCCATGAGTGTTCCCTGTTTCTGTCCCCACCTGTGTGGACCCCATACCCTGGTTCCCCACCACTGTTGCTCCCATAATCACCCCTTTCCCCCATCCAGTGTGGGTCGTGATTGTGCACAGGGTGTACGGTGTGGGCCTTGTGCTGCCTCTGCCTCCTGCGCCTTATGATGATAGGGGCCCAGTCTCAGTGAGACAATCTGGGCCCACATACTATCCTGACGGGCATCTTCTGGGTGTATCCTTGAAGCAGGAGGAGAGGGTACACAGACAGGGGTGTGAAACAAGGAGAGCATGTCCTCCCCCACTCCCCTATCCCCCTGACAGTGTCATTCTTGTAGAGTAAGACTCAAAATCGGTTCTCCCAACTACACTAGTTTATTTTAATAAAATATCTACAGCTTTTTCCCCAGGAGTAAGAATGGTGTTAGAGTAATCCCTTGGCAACTGGAAGAGGTTGGTAACAATCCATTGTAATTGGAGGAAGGAGGGTATGGAGGCATTGAGTGTTTTCAGACAGACATGGGACTGGCCATCCCCAGAGCTGCTCCAGGGGGGCACCCTTGCATCCGCCCAGTTCTAGCCCCACCTGCATCCATTTTAAATGGACTCAGCAGCTACCACGGTCCACGGCCCATGATCCACCTGCACAGCAGGTTGAGACCCCACACCATAGAGTTGAGAGCAGATCGCCCAACACTCTGGGCTGCTGCCTGCAACTCTATAGTGTTGCTGGGGCAATGCCCGGTCAAGAGTGGAGCTGCAGCAGGAGTCTGCCAAACAGATGGACCGCAGCTCTGCCTTGGACCAGTGCCCTACATTTGGCTGGTCCACTCCACTGCCGATGCTTCAGGATGTTCAAGAGTACCGCTGGCTGGTGGCCCACCTGTAAACAGACGGGCCACCCAGGAGTGCAGTGGAGCAGAGGTGGAGCTGCTGTCTGTCTGAAAACACCCATTGTTACCCTAGCTAGAACTATTATTTATCTGAGGCTTGGCGAGTGCTATTTTGGATGGAAGTCAACAACCAATAATGAGAAGGAGAGACCGGATAACAATGTTTGTTACCTTCTTAAATAGCTCCTATCTGAATTCCCTAGGAGTTAATCTGATGTCTCCCATGCTGCCAGTATTTAAAAAGGAAGATTTTTAAAAAATTATTATTATTATTATTTTATTATTTAAACTGAATTTGGTTGCCTAGCAACTTCATTCAGCATTCTATGTTGTGACTATGATTTTCACCTACGGGAGGTGAATATCAATAAAACTCCTGGCAAATACAAACCGCAGCATAAAAGCAGTCACTCGCATAACTATGCCAGACTTGCAAGACCTTATTGGAAGCTTCCTTTTCAGCCTCTCCTCCAGCAAACAAGCATATTCGCTAGTTGGGTAGGAAAAACAACCAAGATTTTGCTCCCAAATATATTCTTGTAAATAAAGTTCCAGTTGGTGAAACTTCTCAGGGGAATAATCATGGACATTACTCAGTATAATTAATTTGTTTTTACTATTAATTATATATATATTAAAAAATAATATAAAAATAAATCATAGCATCTACACCTTGGCCCTGATACAAGGTGTGTGCTTGTGCAGGTGCACTGCACATGCTGCGTGCACACAATGGGTGGAATCAAAGAAGACAACAGTCTGCTGGAGTCCGTGTTCGGTCCGTACAGCCCCATCACACATTTAGCACATCCAGCCTAATAAACGGGCAGCCCCCTGCATGTATTTCATGTGCTTGTGGCAGCTTCTACCAGTGGCGCTAGCGATCTCCCTCCCCTGCGGTCGCCTTTCAGCCTGGTGAAGGTTAATGTGGGCTATTGTCTCGATTGATTCCACCCTATATGTGCTGCACATACTTCACATGTGCAGTGCACATGCACGGGACATGCACAACGTGTGTATTTAACACATGGAGCACACACACAATGAACAGATCAGCCCCATGGTCAGCTCTTTGTCTAACCTCAATCTAAATACCAGAAAGGAACTTGGCAGCTATGGGAAGAAAGCAGAACTTTTCCAGTAACTTCTACAAGACTTAGACAAATTTAGATGGAAGTTGTCACGGAGGAACATAGGGTCACACACGTGTGACACGGTCCTACATGTAGACTACAAGTCTGGTAAATATGTAATGCAAAAGGTTCAACATGTATGTAATGTTACAATTGAAAACTGTGACACAAGGAAACTCCAGGAAGTAGGGAGTTAAAAAGAATGTGTGTTCGCAACACTTGCCAGACGGAACCCTGTGGAGATGTAAATGGACCTTCATGTTTGCCTGAGTTGCCTACGTGACAGGTCACACATGTCCATTTCCCCAAAGGCGGGAAACGAGAGACAAAGAACGAGGAAGGGTACTTAAGCAAGCCAGTAAGTCACCCTGGGGAACTCTCTCCCTGAGCAATCTCGAGCAGTTACATCTGCATATGAAAGCCTGCCAGCAAGTCAGGCTGGAGACCATGAACTGAGGGAGATGATTTGCTTTCTACTCTTTCTGGAGACCCAGTCGCTTACACCAAAGGACTGAGAGAAACTTATGGAACTTTGTAGGGTAAGATGCTTATTTAGGAACTCAACTAGTATAGGTTAGGAATGCGTTATATTTACCTTTGATTTCTAGTAACCACTCTGTATCAACTATATTGCTTATGTAATCAATAAACTTACTTCTTATCTTTATGAAGAAGTGTCAGTGTCTAACATTGTAACACAAGTGAGCAACAAGAGACCTCAAGCTCTTGCGAACCCAGAGAGTAAAGAGTCTGTAAACGGGAAGGATCAGGCCCTTGAGTTGTCCCTGCGGCAGACTTGAATTATCCAGAGAGAGAAAAGTAGCTTTACCCAGTTTGCTTGCAATCGTATTGCTTTTTCTTATCTATCAATGTATATAAGTTCTTGTGCTTTGCTGCATAGAGGCCTAAACCTTTGAGGCGTGGGAAATTGTCCAAGTAGTTCTATTTTCTTAGCAAGGATTTGGACTTGAGTTTTGAGAAAAAGCTGTTCTCATCATATTCCAAGGCATGACCACAAATACACCAGGGAGCTCAGAAACCCCTGGTGAACAACAAACAAACTGACTTTAACCTCAGTTAAGACTGACAGAATTCATTAAATAACCTCCCTCCCCCAAATAAGGAAATACTTAGTTAACGTGCTATCCAATCCTCTTTGTTTAACAGTCACTGATTTTTTTGTACCTGCTATGTGTACTACACAGTATTCAATATATAAAAATCAATTCTTCTCTCTACTTGCTATATTTAATTCTATTTGTTTTCCACACACACACACACACACACACACCTATTGGGGGACAGGGGAGGTGGTAAAAATCACTAGCACTTCCATAAGTGCAACCTTGTAAAAAGATAGCTTGACTAACTATTCTTAAAGCACGAGTAATAGCGATCAGAAGAGTAGAGTTACAGGGTTGCCATACCTCGGAGCCTCCCCTATAATCCTGGTACTTATGAAAATACATGATGCCGGGCTGCATTGGAACCAACCCTAGTTACAACAGATTTAAGATTATCTCTGCAACCTTAACTCAGTTCCCTTTTCACGCTCCCACCAGGAGCACTACCATTGGGGTGGGGGGGAGGAGAGTCAGTCAGTCAGGGGAAGTGGGGGTGAGAGTCATTAGTCAAAATGGGCTGTCCGACTCCATTGTCTCTGGGAACAGAAAGAAAGGGTTTTGCCATATTGGACCCAAATGCAAGCGATGGAGACAAAAATAGCTCAGATGATATCTTTTATTGGACCATGGAAGAGTTGTCTAATGTAGCTGTATACCAAGATAACGCCCACCCCACTTCCCATGCTGTTCCATGATGACGTGGGAATTTATATATAACATGATCTTTGAATTTGTAATAAGAGCTGTTCTCTGAACAGAAATGTCCTCTTAAGTCATGTATTTTAACTGACACTGTTTCTTTTGTACTATGTCTTTATTTGAACTTAGGTAAACTATTGCTTTATATTTATAATATTCTTAAGTCTCATTGCTTCATTTATAAATGAATTGTCTTTACAATACTTTGCTGAGCAGCCTGGCTTATTAGCATAGTGTAAACTGAGTTTCCACATATTGGAAAAGAGCGCCCTATATCCAGACCAGATCATGTCAGGCCTGGACCACTAAGCGCAAATTCCCTTTGAGGAAACTGAGGGTATTTTCAGATGTTACGAGATCACAGTCAACCACGCTCAATTCCGGGCGGTGGCTGTGATTTCGGAACGTCTGTTGGGGGAAACAGATGTTTCCCCCCAGATGTTACCACGGCGTGGAATTACATTCACCACGCGAGCGGCCGAAGCGGAGGGATCGGCGGCCGCTGTGTGTTGAATGTAATTCCACGCCGGGGTGAACCCCGGTGTCTCGTCTGGTCGGGCGCCACGGGCCGGGATCACCAGCGGGATCCCGGGCCGTGGCGAATCCGGCCCGACATGGCGGCCTCATTGGCCCCGCCGCCCGCCCGTCTCCCCAGAGGGCGGGCGGCGGGATGCGTGGAGGGGGCGGGGCCATGCAGTCGCACATTGCGCCATGCAGCCCCGCCCCCTCCCAGATTCCCCGCCGGGATCCCCCCGGCATGTCTGATACGGTGTGATGGGGTGATCCCGGCGGGGAATGAATTGGGTGATTTTGGTACGGGGCCAATGGGCCCCGTAACATCTGAAATCACCCTGAGGCATAACCCGACACATTTAAGTTATACAGTGAAAAGTCTGATAATAAAAATGCAGTCCGGCTTTTGTCCGGGTTATGGCAGTGGCACTGAGACTGCGCTTATGGCTTTGGTTGACGAGCTTCATGGTGAATTGGATCAGGATCATTCGACCCTGCTGATTCTGTTAGATCTGTCAGCTGCTTTTGATACCGTTGATCATGAGATGCTGGTGACTCGCTTGCAGGACCGAGCCAGAATGGTTCTTGAATAGTTCAGTTCCTTCCTGGCCAGAAGAACTCAGTGAGTGGTGCTCAGGGATTATTTTTCATCACCCTGGGACCCCTCATGTGGAGTCCCACAAGGTTCCATTCTGTCCCCTCTCCTGTTCAACATGTATATGCAGCTGCTCGGAGAGGTCATTTGGTGTTCGCTGTCATCAATATGCTGATGGCACCCAACTTTACCTTTCTTTTTCATCCAACCTAGATCCAGCAGTCTCGGTGCTTACTCAGTATTTGGCAGCTGTGGGGGACTGGATCAGGGCGAACCAACTGAAGTTGAATCCTGACAAGATGGAGGTGATGTGAGTGGGGAAGGTGGTGGGGTTGGTATTCCCCATCACTGATGGGGTTCACCCTCCACTGGTTCCCCAGGTTCGTAGTGCTCCTTGACTCCCAGCTCTGCCTGAATGTCCAGGTGGGGGCTGTGGCGAGGAGTGCTTTTCACCAATTACATCTGGTGCAGCGGCTTCAGCCATACGTCTCAGACTCCGACCTGGCCACTATCATCCATGCTTTCATCACCTCAAGACAAGACTATTGTAACACACTCTATGTGGGGCTACCCATGGTGATGGTTTGGAGATTGCAGCTGGTGCAGAATGTGGTGGCCCATCTTCTTACAGGAACGGGTCACCAGGAGCATATTACACCAGTGCTCCCTTCTCTGCACGGGCTGCCTATAGTCTTCTGGGCCTGATTCAGGGTGTTGGTATTTACCTATAAAGCCCTAAATGGCCTAGGCCCTACCTATCTGTGCGACTGCCTCACTTCCCGGGCTCTGGATTGGCTCCTGCAGTCGGCCGGGGGCGACTTCTTCGAAGTCTCCCGGGTATCCTGGGGGACGACAATGGAGTGGGCGTTCTTGGTTGTGGAACTCCTTCCCAGAAGAGGCCTGGATAGCTTGGACCTCCCCTCCTTCCAACAGAGGTGTAAGACCTGGCTGTTCCACCAGACCTTTGGTGAGGGTGGGTAGGGTGGTGGGGAGTGGGTTAGGGTGGGCTGTGCGTTTGGGGTTTTACACCCACCAGCGTTTTATGGTGTTTTATATTTATTATTGTCACATTTTGTATTAATAAATAATAATAATAATAATAATTAATAATAAATATTTTTTATTAATTGTAAGTCACTCGAGCTGCCTTGGCAGGAGGGGCAGGGTATAAAATTGTTAAAATAAAATAAAATAAATAAATAAATAAATAAATAAAGCATCTTTTCTCAGTTCATCTGACCAAACTGACAAACTTAAATATTCTGGTGGCTACATGCATCATCATTACATTTAGTTCCTTTTCACATGAAATGCCCCCCTCCTTGCCCACATGGGCAACTGGGTGGACAAGGGGGAGGGATGTCAGTGCAACCACTAGTGGGGATGGGTGGGGGTACGTGAGCACTTCCACGCTCCACCCATCTCCACTGATCCCCCACGCACAGAGGCATTGGAGAAAACAGATGGGCGGAGATGGGTGTTCATCCATGTGATGGGCCACGCACACGCTGCATATCCGCCATGGCTTCCACCCATCTCCCCTGGGCCCGTGGGAAAAGGGCCAAAATTGGGTCTAGCTCCAGGTTTTTGTGGGCCCTTAGGTGACAGAGTATCAGTAGGCCCTGTTTTGCTCCACCCTCTTGGATCCACCCAGTTCTCCTGTAACCAGGCCCCTGCCGCCGGTGTCAGCTCGCTAGTCGCTCCGGTCCACACTCCACACAGTCTCATCCATGCCACCTCATGTCTCCACGCCTGCCAAAAGTCAAGGAAGAAGTCAGTGAATGCCTCTCCTGGCCCCTCTCCTTCCGGTGTGGCAGTGTGCAGTGAAAGGGGAGAGAGAAGGAGCAAGGAGGAATGGAGCCTGCCACCAGACATCACCTACGCAATGCGCGGCCAGTTCTTATTGCCCTGGGCCTCCCAGGCAGTCAACTGATCGCTAGCTGCTGGCAGGGGCCAAAGTGGAGTGCAGAGGCAGCAGCAGCAAGGGGATGGGGAGGGCAGCACTGTACTGCCTTGCATCCCCAGTCCCGCTGCCCAGGCTTGGGGGTGCCAAAAGCCAGTGGCTGTGGGCCTCCCAAAGGCCACAGGCCCTTAGCAGATACCCTACTTTTCTGACCTCTGGTGCCAGACATGCATTTAATCTCATTTTGTTTGTTTTGTATAAGATGTTCTATCCTGCTTTGTCAGCCCAGTATTGCTTCTGGTGGGTGTAAGTGCTATGGTTGTCTTCTAAAGGAAATTTTAGAAAATTGATAGGTAGTACAAGATATATAACAGAGACTTATGCAGTTTCCATGGGTAATTAAGGTTGAACAAGAAAAAAAATTCTCACAAGAAAACTTGTGATTTTGAGAACCAGGACTGAGATCTTGCAAGAATGAGTTCTCAGGTGAGAAAATATATTTTTTTTTAATTACATTTTTTTTATTGCACATGTGAAAAATGGTCACTGCCCTTAACAAAAATGGCAGCAATAGTGTTGCTGCCATTTTGGTTATGAGCAGCAGATCATGCATGCACAAAATGGCTGCTGAGACAGACCAAGAACAAGGATTTTGACAAGATTTCTTGCTTTTGTGAGATCTTATTTCAGCCCTAAGAATAGGGGTGGGTGCTTGGGATGAGGTGGGCTTTAAGGGGTTTTAAATGTATTTGGCTGGATTTTATACTTTTTTATGCTGTAAGCTGCCTTGAGTCTTTGGAGAAGGGTGGGGTAAAATGTGAGTAAAATCAATCAATCAATCAATCTGAGCCCTGCAGAGGAGGGAAGGAACAGTGTGGGGAAGGGTTGGTGTGATTGCCTAGCCCTCATTGGCTCCCCTTCTCATCCCCTCAGGTACTTATCCAGGGGCTGGGGTGCCTGTTGGGTGTGGCCAGAGCCCTGCAGAGGAGGGAAGGAACAGCGTGGGGAGGGGTTGGTGTGATTGCCTAGCCCTCATTGGCTCCCCTTCTCATCCCCTCAGGTACTTATCCAGGGGCTGGGGCTCCTGTGGGCGCCAGCCCTTAGGCGCCAGCCTAAGGGCGACATCCAAAGGGTGTCGCCCGCTGGCGGGCCCGTTAGTGGGACCACAGTGGCAGTGCCACCCCCCTTGTGAGCGTGGACGTGGAGCACCTTCTTCCTTCCCCCTTGTGCCTGAGACAGCTGGCAGCGCTTACGAGGAGGAGGAGAGGATCTGTTGGTGCTGTCACTGCCCCGCTGCTTCATCTAGGCTCCGCTGACACCTGCGGAGAAACAGACAGACAGGGCTAGGGTGGTGGGGTGGGGGTGTAGGTGGGGTGGGTAAG
>QEPC01014905.1:1473371-1489512 GCA_003113815.1 Sphenodon punctatus | reverse complement strand
TGCTGATGATACTCAGCTGTACCTCTCCTTTTCAACTCACCCAGACCCTGCTGTCTCGTTGCTATCCCAATGTTTGGAGGCCGTGGCGGAATGGATGCGGCTGAGCAGACTGAAGCTCAACCCCGATAAGACAGAGGTGATGTTGGTGGGGAGAGCGAGGGAGGTAGTGGCCCCTCTGGTTGGGGGAGTTCGCCCTCCTATAGCTCAGCAGGTTCGGAGTCTGGGGCTGATATTGGACGCAGACCTTTGTCTGGAGTGGCAGGTGGAGGCAGTCGCTAAGGCTGGCTTTCACCAGCTATATCTGGTTCATAGGCTGCGTCTGTTCATCTCCGGCCCGGACCTGGCCACCCTCCTCCATGCCTTCGTCACCTCAAGACTGGACTATTGTAACGCGCTCTATGTGGGGCTTCCCTTGTTCCTGGTCCGGAGACTGCAGCTGGTGCAGAATGCGGTGGCTCGCCTCCTTACGGGGGTGGGCCGTCGGGAGCATATTACACCTGTGCTCCGAGCTCTGCACTGGCTGCTGATAGCGTGCCGAGCCAGGTTCAAGGTGTTGGTGTTGATCTATAAAGCCCTATACGGTCTGGGCCCCTCATACCTCAGGAACCGCCTCGCCCTCCGCACCCCAAGGCAGCTTCTGCGGTCTGCCAGGGGTGCCTTCTTGGAGGTCCCCCATGTTAAGCGGGGGGCCACAATGGAGAGGGCATTCTCGGTGGCCGGGCCGCGCCTTTGGAACTCACTTCCGGAGGAAGCTTGCCTGACCCCAAGCCTGTTGACATTCCGGCGATGTTGTAAAACCTGGCTGTTTGCCCAGGCCTTTGGGGAGGGTGGGAGGGTGGGGTGAGGGGTTTTATCTCCCCCACTTAACTTATAACATTTATATATTGCTAGCCCTGTTTTAAATATTTTTAATTTTTTGTATCAAGTGTTTTAAATTGTTTTTATTGTATTTTATTGTTGTAAGCCGCCCCGGGCTGCATGGCAGGAGGGGCGGGATATAAATCTATTAAAATAAATAAATAAATAAAATGAATCTCTGCTCCCTTCCCCTGAGCTCAGTCTTTCAGTGCTTGGGAGTAGGAAACTGATGCAGGGTTCAGATACAGAAAATGGAAAGAGGCCAAATAAAAACTAGTAATGGGCCACATTTGGCCCCTGAGCCTGAGATTTCCCCCTCCTAGACTACAGTACGCGGCTGCTCTCAATGCATTCAGAACAGAGGACGCTGGGGTGGGGAGAGGTAGCTTACTAGCTTTCTTCTAGTAGCTTTAACTTGTGCTTCCTGGCCTAACAGCAGTTGAAGTCATAATGTAAAGATGCTGTTATGTGTTGAGCAAGAAAAAGATTTGTAACAACATTAATTGAGGGGGGGGGCAGCAAACCAAGAATTTATCATGTTATCCGAAAATGCCAACTAACTGCCAGAAAGGAGTTCATCCGAAAGTACAGGAAGTCAATCTAAAGTGTGTATCTTTAGCTTAATAATAATAAAAGTTATTGTCTTAACCAAAGGTTGAAACAACAAACTTAACCATGTAAATAAGTTGAAGCAACAACGTTACAGTAAATGAAACATATAAGTTCAAACAAATCGAATACACATACTAATCATAAAATTCAATAAAACCAAAAAATGAATATATAATAAGTCTACTATGTAAAGAAGATCAACTTCTTTTGATTAGGGCCATGGCCATATTAGCAAAAGCATGCATCATAACAGAGTCATTCACTGAGAACAAAAAGATTAGCAACTGCTGGGGAAGCCAATATGATCTATTTTGAAGTGCAGCAGCCAAAGATTTATGGCGCTATTTCTCTGTAAGGGGGCAGATAAATAGCAGATGGAGCAAGTCTTCAATTTGGTTCAGGCTGAATAATCTAGAGGAGTAAGGAAGCCCATTTCTCCTCGCATTCAACACCCTGTAGGGGATAAGGTCAGACCTAAGCAATGTTAAAGCCCTTCTTAGGTACGAGTTGTCCAAAATAGTAAGATAGAGTTCTCTTCCCGGAATTATCTTAAAACGTTTATAGAGGGCGACAGATTTAAATTTTTCAATCTTTCGTCTCTCTTTGGCGATTGCTAAATCTGTCAGTTGTCTCACAATCAGGGATTTAATTCTGGAATTGGAAAGAGGAGTCAGAGCTTCCATAGATTGCCCCAACAACCGGAGGAGTAATTTTTTATACCACAAAACGTGGACAATGTAGAGTCGGGTTCTGCAAGACAGGTTTGGTAATCCATCCTCAGTCGTGCTCCACACCCTTAGACACACGGAAATCTGAGCCAGATCGAATTTTACCTCCACAGGTAATACACCTGTTTCTAGCTGCACAAGAGCAGCCGGCGTGCTCTTAGGCACAGAAAGAATTACTTGGAGAAAACGATTTTGAAAGAACTCCATCTTAGATCTTAGGAAAGGGCCCCAAACCTCAGCACCATAAAGGGCTTGGGGGCTGGCTTTCATATCAAGCAGTTTCCCACCATCTGTTCTCCAAAATTTTAAGAGCCCACCTATAGATTGATCCATATTAATTTTCATATGATCAGCATGTTTGGACCAGGTGCCAAAGGCAGAAAAAGTCAACCCCAAATATCGATAAAATTTAACTTGTTCTAACTTGACATTGTCAAGGACCCAGTTAAATTGGCGAAATCTTTTGGCTACTACAAGAACTTGTTTTCTCATAGTTAATTAAAAAATGGTTTGTTTTACAGAAAGATCCCAAAGCTTCCAAAAGTCGCTTTAAGCCCAACCTAGCATTGGAGATTAAAATCATATCATCTGCGTAGAGCAATATTGACAGGTGCCTATTTTGTATAGCAACCGGAAAGAACAAATTGCTGTTAAGTTCTGAAACTATTCCATTTATAAAAAAATTCAAAAGAAAGGGAGCCAGAACACAGCCTTGTTTCACTCCGTTTGTAGCAGGTATCACATCTGTGAGATGCCCTCTTGGTGAGAATCTAACTCTCAGCTGAGTATTGGAGTAAAGTGTACCAAATAAATCAATCTTCTATCCATATTTGTAGAGGATAATTTTGCCCATAGAAGCTTCCTATCTATTGAATCGAGGCTACCCTAAGATCCACAAAAGAAAAATATAAGGAGCCTCTTCTAACCCAGACATACTTATCGATCAAATACATCAAGGTGAAACAATGGTCAAGGGTGGAATGTCCAGCCCAGAAACCTGCGTGTTCCTCCGGAGAATAGGAGGCTACATTTGCCCAGGCTTCCAACTTGAGTAATAAATAGCGGGCATACACTTTGGCTATCACATTTATTAGACTGATGGGTCTGTAATTTGATGACAGATCTCTATTCTCCTTTTTGAAAATTGGGATAACAATACTTATGCTCCACCCAGCTGGAATGCCCGAGGAATTTATAGCATCAAACAGGGTGCAAGTAATGGGAAGCCACCAATCAATTTTATCCCTTAGCAGATCCCCAATAATTCCATCACCACCAGGTGCCTTCCTCAAGGGAATTTGTTCTAATAGATTTCTAATTTCAATCGCATTCACTGAAGGCCACTGAGGGAGATTCTGTAGAGCACTAATATGCAGAACTGGGATATCTGGAAGTTGGTTAAAGATCTGTGAGAAGTGTAGTTCCCAAGTAGCCACAGCAATGTTTGGATAAGAGTCAAAGGAACGCATTCCATTTTGGACCAAATGCCAAAATTTTGCTTGATTCCTATCAAGTATTGAAACAGCCAACGCAGACCACAGAGAATGTTGATGTGCTAGTCTTTTGGCTCTAAGTAGATTCCTATAGATTTTCTTTTGTGAGGCATAATGGAAATAAGCAGACCTACTTTTACAGAATCTAACTTGTCTGGCGGCCTTAAATAGGATGTTTTTTTAGAAGTAAAGCACTCCTGAGTATCTTTAGCAACATGCCCTCCACACTAAACCAACAAAATTTTAAGTTTTACTTAGAACCGAAAAATAGTTCACACAGCATGTAACCTCATAGCAGAGTTCATTACGGCAGGCGGTCATTGGCTCAAAACACTACAGCTGGGTAATTGCAACCAGCATTTGTAGTTTTGCATGATGCAAGAAAGATAATCAAACCTCATGCTTCAGGATAAACTGGTCACTGCAGGGTGTCAGGAAGAATTTCCCCTCTTTTTTCCCCGTTCTTTGATATATAGCATTGCATGTTTTTTAACTATATGTCTAGGGAGAAAAGAAGATTTTCACCCTCCTCTGGAGTACCACAGTGTTGTTCTCAGAAAAGGCAGATGTCAAACTTCATCCATTTGTCTGATCCACAATAGCATTCCTCTCTGCTACCAATCTTATGTGATGCTTTAAGTATTCAGACTCATGCTGAAGACTCAGGCCGTTTTTAGACGAGTGGGGAATCTAGCGGGTCTAAAAACTTGCTTTTAGAAAAGTCGCGTGGGGAGCATTTAGACACACAGGAAGTTGCCCAGCCGTGATTGAAACAGCGACTCACACATTATTTTTAAAACCAGATTTGTCAAACCCCGATACTGAGGTTTGACAAATCCTGTTTTAAAAGTAATACGTGAATCACTGTTTCAGTGGCGGCCAGGTAACCTCTGGTGCATCTAAACGCTCTGCGCGCAACTTTTCTAAAAGCGCTAGATTCCCCGCTCGTCGCCCACACGTCTAAAAACGGCATCATACAGCTGATATACACTACTTCGATCTGAAACTAAAATATATATTCCTCAATGCCAGTACTCCGTCACCAAAGCACAAAATATATAAATATTGTCATGGTTTATTAGCTCTTCAGTTGCTACATTCTCTGATTTCAGTAGCTCACCCACTCGCCCACATAGCTTCCTTATTTGCTATAAGAAACCTCAGCATTAACCACTATACAG
Organism: Sphenodon punctatus; assembly: GCA_003113815.1. NCBI lineage: Eukaryota > Metazoa > Chordata > Lepidosauria > Sphenodontia > Sphenodontidae > Sphenodon > Sphenodon punctatus. The sequence goes on along the minus strand of QEPC01014905.1, from coordinate 1,484,640 downwards.
GTTCTTAATGTTTGACTGATAGAATCCTGCAGTATCCAACAGTGTTTCTGAATAAAAGACATCCTATAAAAAAACTTAAACGCAAACAAAAAAGCAGCATGTGAGACCATATGATAGAAGCTGGTCGCATTCAATCTCTGAAAGCAAAGAGCTACCATTTATATGAATAATTCAAAAACAGTCTCAAACAAATGATTCCACGTCTATATGGAAATATTGGAGCCTCTGGAGTCTGCAGCTCTTTTTATTATAGCTTGGTTCATGCTGAATGCTGTTTTCTCTAGGGTTATTTTTTATTTTATTTTTTATAAATGAGCAGTCAGTTAGACAGGATATGCAGATAACACTTACAATTAGGCCCTGCAGAGAATATTTTAATTTTATATTCATCTCTGACTTGTAAATTATTCATCAACATGGATCATGCAATTGGGTAAAAATTAAAATTTAGCAAAATTAGTTTTCATTTGTTTATGTTAATTATTTAGTGTTCTCCCATTTTATTATAAAAACACACAGGGATATTAATCTTGTTCTGAAGATTTGCACTTGTTGCCTAACTAATCTTTCAATAACTACTTTTATAGATGGTTTCTAAAAGTAGGATTCCAGTATCCAGAATCTTTGGTTTATACCTAATGGTTATACCTCCCAACAGTTTAGAAGGAACAAGCCTTTTTTAGATGCTGAATGCCACTGTCCCTGTGTCAGGGAGTCAAATTCCCTTTTTCAGGTGAGAGAAACAAAAGAGCAGAATTCAGGACTCAGACACCTCTTTTCTGATTGCATCCCAGGAAAAGCACTTAAACGGACAATGGGGGAGATGATAGAATGACAAGAAACTAAGGGTAAAAGCAGACGTGACAATGGCCTGCTGCGCTCTGATTTGGCCCGCAAGCCACAACACGTCTGTTGAAACACCGCCAAATGTTGGCCCAGGATTGCCCCGGGCTCTGTCGGTAACAAGCCCGGGCTATGACCTCAGAAAACCTCAGAGGTCACAGTCCAGGCTAGGGCCTGTCCAAACGGGCCAAAGTGGGCCATCACGTTTGTTGTGACCTGTCATGACCCGGCTCGGGTAGGGCCACCATCGCCGGCTGCCATTGGCTGTCATGGCTGCCTGCGAAGGGTTGTCACAGTGTGGTTTTACCCTAAGTGGAATGATAAGCAGGAGAGCATCTGTCCTCCTTTATGCACTAGAAATGTTGGGAAGTGTGTGTGCGCATGCGAGATGGTGGAACTTATTTGTAACGGGGTGGAGCTTGCCCTTCTGGCGTCTCAAAATGTTGGGGTTATTACAAAAGTGCCTTTGGATACCGTCCCATGGCGTTATGAAAAATAGCGGCTGGTGCTTTATTTACAGAGAATGTAAGAAGTTTCAATAATCTTTTTCATCACCTTTTAAAAAGTTAATATGCTGCTCACAAATGAATTCCTTATCAATCTTTAATACAGTAGCTTAGTGCTTTGCTTTACACTGAGAACATTTAATCCACAGAAAGCTTTTGCCTTCAAATTAAGATACATTCATTCTATTATGTTAGACACTGACTTTTTTACTGTTAAGATTTACTATAGGTTAACTATAGATACAATTTTAGTCAGTACTCACTGAATACAATATATATTACATTACATTTGTGAAATTACTTAATTCATGAAATAAGCAAAATATTAGAAACCCTCAAGCATAATTTTTGTATATTCTTCAGGCAGTATAAGTTTCTTGGGCAATATCCCATAAACTACATTTGCACATTTACAACCCCAAGCGACTAGGAACAAGTCTTGCCAGTGTCTCCTAATGTAATGGTCTTCGACCAGGAGAAAGTCTGAGCATTCTTTAGGTTAATTCCTTTTAGAAAGAGATTTTCTAGGTTAGCTTGGTTCTGCTGACACTTCAGCATTTAACTTTGAGACAGAAGCAGTTATCGTCATTTGAAATTTAAAGAACAGTTTCATAGGTAAATCTAAAGAGATTTATCCTGCATAGCCAATAGTACATATTCTATTTATTTATTTATTTAATAAATTTGTGCCCCGCCCCTCCTGAAACCAGCTCGGGGCGGCTTCCAACAGTAAAACATATATAATATATAAAAACAATTTAAAACAATCAATAATAACAAACACATATTAAACAGGGTCTGGGACCTCAATAAAAACAATAAATAAATAAGGTAGGGGACCTAAAACCCTCCCACCCTCCCCAAAGGCCTGGGCGAACAGCCAGGTTTTACAACATCGCCGGAATGTCAACAGGCTCGGGGCCAGGCAGGCTTCCTCCGGAAGGGAGTTCCAAAGGCACGGCACGGCCACCGAGAATGCCCTCTCCATTGTGGCCCCCCGCAGATCAAAGGAGCCGCCCTGGGGCGCGGAGGGCGAGGCGGTCCCTGAGGTATGAGGGGCCCAGACCGTGAAGGGCCTTATAAATCAATACCTATGGGGAAATGTTCTTAAAATTTCTAGCGGCAAAAGCCTTGCCAGGAGATACAATCTTTTCATATCTTTTACTTTCTCTTTTTTCTATCCTAGTTCTTCTAAATCAGAATATCGTGTTCTCCTCAACAGAGGGATTCACCAGGTTCTGGCCAGATCTATATGCTGCTATTATCTACGGAATCTTTGAGCCGGGCATAGAAGGAACCTTGAAAATGCTCTAAGATCAATTCTATCATGGAATATTATCTATGGTGAGTTGATGTTGGCTTTCTTTCCCCTACTCTATCATTCCTTTTCCCTTTCCTATTATTTATCATGTTATATAGCATTTTCAGTGTTCAACATGCTTTACAGTTCACCCTCACTATTATTATTTCCATTTTACAGATGGAAAATTGACACTGATAGGAATTTGTCCAAGGCCATTCATTGGTAGTGCTGAATTGAAAATAGCTGTTCTTGAATCAATGTGAACTACAATCATGTCTAGAACATTGCCAAAATGTGCTGTCAGTGTTTGAATCTAGGAAACAATTTGTGATTCCATTGCTTTTGGGATTGCAGCAAGTGATTTTCACAACTTCTGCAATTTTTCAATACGTCTATGAGTTTTCGGTACCTTTCATGTCCTGGTGTTATGCCTTTTTTTGTCTTCAACTGCTCTTCTCCCAATTGGGGGATGAAGAGTGGAAGGAAAAGGAGACTGTGCCTGCCATGACTGGTCTGCATATACTGTAACCGTTTCCTTCTCCTGCCAATGCGCCAAAAATGCCAGCATGTACTGAAAGTACCAGAAGATACCAACCAAACGACAGTCCAAAACGGGAACAAACAAATGTGGCAAAAACCCAGTAAGTTTACGCATTGCAAGGGAGACAGCTAATAAGCTGTTTTTGACAAAAACAGCATTTGTTAAGAATGATCGTTTCAGCCATATGATAATTATGTATTGGGGTAAGACAGGATCTGAACCCTGATCTCCCAAGTCCAAGTCCAGCACCTTAGCACTGTGCTACACTGAACCTCTCAGGAGTCTCTTTGTGTAACTTCTCTTTGGCGTTGCCATTCTATATGATCTCTCTCTTGGTCTCTCATTGTAGTTTCTGCCATGAGAGTTTTAACTTCCAAAGCTTTATTTGACCCTGGACATCAATCCTTTCCCCATTTTGCTAGTCATTCCCATTTCCAGCTGCTAGAGAAGTTATAGCTACATGTTCATTGTTGCTCTCTGGCAAAGTTTAATAAGTTCCCTTAAATGCATTATTCTGATTCCCCACTCTCACCACAAAAATAATGAAAGAAAAACAACAACAAACGAATATCTTGTTTATGGCTTTTCAATTATAAAACCTTTTTAGGTTCTTATTTTCAATGTTGCGGTATTTCTGCAGACCGAGCCACATGACTCATCATTACTTCATCATGAACCAGGCTTTCCTTTGGTTCCAGTCAGACTGATACAGTGCCACCACCTACATATTGAGCATTTTAGACGGGAGAGCTTTTTCCTGTATTTTAAAAGTTTGTGTTGGGGAAACCCCCACAGGAGGGATTTAGACGCTCCTCCCTAGACCAGGAGTCACCTGGGTGCCATTAGAAACAGCGGCGATGGACAACTCCCGGATGTTTTGAGACGCAAACTTGTAGGACCCCGGCTAGGGGGTCTTACCAGGTACGTATCTCAAAACATCCAGGAGTCGCCCGACGCTGCTGTTTCCAAGGATGCCTGGGTGACTTCCAGCCTGGGGAGGAGCATCTAAATCCCTCCCACGAGGCTTTCCCCAACGTGGACTTTTAAAATACGGGGAGGGAAAGCTCTTCCATCTAAAAACACCCATTATTTATACTAAGCACTTAAGAACCAGAGGAACCTGGTCGCATCCCAGCTATTCAATCCACTCAATGCCCTCACACCAGAGCCTCCCCTATATTTATTTATTTATTTATTTATAAAACTTCTACCCCGCCCCTCCTGTACGCAGCTCGGGGCGGCTTCCAACAATCTTTTAAAACACTATAAAAACAATTTAAACAACCATAAATATTATAAAATAATTAATATACAGGGCAAACAAAACACTAGGAACCAAAAATAGGTGGGGGAACTAAAACCCCACCCTACTCACCATCCCTCCCAAAGGCCTGGGCGAACAGCCAGGTCTTACAGTTTCACCAGAATATTAATAGGCATCGGGCCAGGCGAGCTTCCTCCGGAAGGGAGTTCCACAGCCGCGGTCCCACTACCGAGAATGCCCTCTCCATCGTGGGCCCCCGCTTAACACGGGGGACCTCCAGGAAGGCACCTCCGGCAGACCGCAGGAGCCGCTCTGGGGCGTGGAGGGCGAGGCGGTCCCTAAGGTATGAGGGGCCGAGACCGTGTAGGGCTTTATAGACCATCACCAACACCTTGAACTTGGCTCGGCACGCTATCGGCAGCCAGTGCAGAGCTCGGAGCACCGGTGTAATATGCTCCCGGCGGCCCGTCCCCGTAAGAAGACGAGCCGCCGCATTCTGCACCAGCTGCAGCCTCCGAACCAAGAACAAGGGAAGCCCCACGTAGAGCGCGTTGCAGTAGTCGAGCCTCGAGGTGACGAAGGCATGGATGAGGGAGGCCAGGTCCGGGCCGGAGACAAACGGACGCAGCCTACGTACTAGATATAGCTGGCGGAAGGCAGCCTTAGCGACTGCCTCCACCTGCCGCTCCAGACGCAGATCTGCGTCCAATATCACCCCCAGACTCCGAACCTGCAGAGCTACAGGAGGGCGAACCCCCCCAACCAGGGGGGCCACCACCCCCTTCGCTCTCCCCACCAACATCACCTCCGTCTTGTCGGGGTTAAGCTTCAGTCTGCTCAGCCGCATCCACTCCGCCACGGCCTCCAAACATTGGGAAAGCAACGAGATAGCAGGGTCTGGGTCAGTAGAAAAAGAGAGGTACAGCTGAGTATCATCAGCATACTGGTGACATCGCACCCCGAACCTTCTCACAACCTCCCCCAAGGGCTGCATATAGATGTTAAACAACAGCGGAGACAAGATCGAACCCTGCGGAACGCCACACGGTAAAGCGCGGGGGCACGATGTTTCCTCCCCCAACACTACCCGTTGGCTCCTCCCCGAGAGGAATGAGCGGAACCATTCAAGAACGGTCCCGCCCAGACCCCCCAGGTCACGCAGTCGCCTCAGCAGCAGCCCATGGTCCACGGTATCAAAAGCGGCCGAGAGATCTAGCAGGATGAGAAATGTTGAACATCCTGCATCCATCTCCCGGCGGAGGTCGTCTACCAAGGCCACCAACGCCGTCTCGGTGCCATAGCCGGGGCGGAACCCAGATTGAAAAGGGTCTAGGAAGCCGATACTATCCAGATGCACCTGGAGCTGGAGTGCCACTGCCCGCTCAATAACCTTCCCTAAAAAGGGAAGGTTAGAGACAGGGCGGTAGCTGGCAAGCGCATCCACGTCCAAAGATGGTTTTTTCAACAGGGGGCGCACCACAGCCTCTTTAAGGCAGGGCGGTAACCTCCCCTGTCGAAAGGACGCGTTCACTACCCTTGCCAGCACCGTCCCCAGCGTCTCCCTGGAAGCTTTTACCAACCAGGACGGGCACGGATCAAGTTCACAACACGTGGCCCTCACAGACCCCAGGACATCCACTGCATCGGCCGGTGTCACTTCCTGAAACTCTTCCCACGAAGCTGAACCAGACGGGGCCTCCGTCCCCCCGCGCTCTTCCCCTACTGTCATCAATCCAGCGTCAAAGTCGGTCTGAATCCAAGCGATATGGGCTTCTCAAAGTTCTGTTAAACTGTGGACCCAGTTGGCCTCTTATGTCTTCAGGTGAGACTGATATACTGGGCAGAGATAGCTATTTTAGTATGCTTTCTTTTAAAGGACTCTACGTAGAAAAGATTCCTCATGAACTTTACAGCCAGTCAGGCTCCACTGCAGAGATGGCCAATGTTCTCAACCCCAAGAGCTGCTTACCAGACTCTTTATATGACTGAGCTCATGCATGCACACACAAGTGATGCAGAGCTCATGCATGCAGATGCAGGTGATGCAGCTGTGGAGACTCAAGTGCAATGAAGTAAGACTTAGGACCATTAAGCCAGCACTTCACCAGGGGTTGCCCTTGCCCTTCCAAACCCCACAGACTGGCCCACACCCCTACTCTATTCTCATTTAAATAAAGCATGTTTAAACTTAGTAAATAGTAAAACACAAAACAGTACATCAGAAGAAAACAAGCTGTATTCTACCTGTCCATAGTTACCTCTAAACTCTGAAGATTTTAGCCCCAGTACTACATACACTTGTGCATGAGCAAGTCCCATTGATTCCAATGAGACTTGTGCAGGAGCAAGTAGGTTTAGGATGGCCACCACTGATTAGCCAGAGGTCATAATAAGTTTATATACATTCATTATCATTACCAATCCATCATAGTCCTCACAGTTCATGAGAATAGTCTTTCAGAGTCAAAGTCTGTGTATCACCAAGTTTTCCAGACCAGTACAACCTAAAGAGCTAACTAGCGTTGCAATCAAAGTCTATATACAAGAAAACTTTGCTATAACAAGCCCTGGCTATTTATTTATTTATACGTTTTTATATCCTGCCCTATCCTGACCAAGCAGCTCAGGGAGGCTTACAAACCTCATAAAACGTCCAAGTAATAACCATAGCAATAAAATACAAACCAAATGGAGCCAAAAACAACCCAACCAACCCCCTCCTAACCCTTCACCCTATCCCCCTCCCTTGCCAAAAATCAGGCGGAACAACCAGGTTTTACACAGACGTCAAAATGAAAGGAGGTCTGGGGCCACCCGGGCCTCCACCAGAAGGGAGTTCCACAGCCACGGTGTGGCCACCAAGAACACCCTCTCCATCGTAGCTCCAGGGCGCCCCCCCCCCAATGACTGCAGGGGCCGATCCAGAGTCTGGGGAGAGAGGTGGTCTCGCAGGTAGGCAGGGCCCAGACAGTGCAGAGCTTTATAGGTCAACACCAACACCCTGAATCAGGCCCGGAAGACTACAGGCAGCCAGTGCAGAGAACGGAGCACCGTCATTATGTGCTCCCAGTGACTCGTCCCGGTAAGGAGACAGGCCGCTCCATTCTGCACCAGCTGAAGTCTCCAAGCCATCACCATGGGTAGCCCCATGCAGAGCATGTTGCAACTGTCAAGGTAATGAGGTAATGAACACATGAATGATGGTAGCCAGGTCCGCATCCGAAACATACGACCAAAGCCATGCACCAGATGTAATTGGTGAAACTCCCCTCTTGCCACAGCATCCACCTGGACATCGAGGATGAGCTTGGGATTGAGGAGCACGCCCAGACTACGGACCTGAGAGACGAGGGGCGGGGGACGCACCCCATCAATGATGGGAACCTCCACCCTCTCGCCCCTACCCACCAGCATCACCTCCGTTTTATCAGGATTCAGCGTCAGACGGCTTGCCCTTATCCAGTCCCCAACAGCCGTCAAACACCGAGCAAGCATCGAGACTGCCAGGTCAGGGTCTGATGAAAATTAGAATATAGGTGGATTTCATCAGCATATTGATGACACCGAACACCAAACCCCCTCACATCCTCGTCCAACAGCTGTATGTACATGTTGAACAGAAGAGGGGACAGAATAGAACCTTGCAGGACTCCACGTGAGGTCACAGGGGGACGAAAAACAGTCGCCTAGCACCACCCGCTGAGTTCTTATGGCCAGGAAAGAGCTGAACTATTCAAGAACAGTCCCAGCCACCCCGACTCTGTCTGCCACCAACATCTCATGATCAGTGGTATCGAAAGCCACTGACAAGATCTAGTAGGATCAGGAGAGACGACCAACCCAGATCCATAGCATGGTGAAGGTCGTCAACCAGTGCCACAAGCGCAGTCTCAGTGCCATGCCCTGTGTAAAAGTCGGACTCCAAGGGATCTCGGAAACCGATGCGGTCCAGATGCTCCCGCAGCTGCTGAGCCACAACTCATTCAATAACTTTCCCTAAAAAGGGAAGGTTAGAGACCAGCTGATAGCTGACTAGGGAATCAACATTGAGCAATGTTTTTTTGAGCAGAGGCCACACCACTGCCTCCTTGAGGTGGTCCGGCAATCTGCCCTATATAGTGAACTCCTGCAGTACACGGACATGGCTGGAGGGCAGGTCCATGTGCACCGCATGGAGCGCACACACACTTCCGGTGAGTGGGGAGGGCATCAGACAGATGGGTGTGCACCCCTACCCATGTACCGCCAACTCATGCCCCCACACGTAGCATCCCAAATTTTTCCCTGATACTCCATGCATACTCCATGCATGCATTCCTGGGTTACAGGAGCATATGCCCATCCACCCTGCCTTCAGATGGGTGCTCGGGTGGGTGGGGGATGGGTGGACCTCTATGGGCACGTCCTGTGTAAAAACTGCCTAACAGTCACTACTTTAGAGACCATTTCCTGCAATGTATAATGGCCCTGCTAACACCACATACCTTGGCTGGGATGACTTGGATAAAATGATCAGGGTGGGTTGTCTATCAGATGTTTAGCTGCAGTTCTAGTCATTGAACAAGCCAAGTTAGAGATGTGTGCGGATGATACTGAAGACATGGAGTACAGTATTGCTTCATGCCATTAGTATTCTCTGTGCACCCAAAGATTTGTTCTTTCAGAGGTGGGAGTAGAAACTGTGTGCCCCCATACAGAAAGCTAGGATGGCTGCTGAGCTACAAAAATATAGTTCTGAATGCAGTGGGAGCCATGTCACTGAACAACTTCAGTATAATGAATCCTGATCCATAACAACCCTTTTCCTCATTCCCATGAGTGTACGTTATTTTGAAGTTCTGCTGTTTATGATGGTCTTGGCAAAGAATATGGTAGATTCTTGGGTTGTCACTGTGGATCATCTCAAAATGTTAATGCCAGTTATTTCCACACAATGGCAGAACAAGATATGCATTAATGCATTTCAAACTAATATGGGGACACTGCTTCTTCCCATGTAGATGCATTTCACCCTTAACATAGGAGTGCAGAAAATTATCCAAAAGAAATATGGCAAGCAAGAAGAAGATCGTTATTTTTTATATAGCGCCCCCTTGCCACGGCACTCGTGAGCACTTTACATACAACAATTTAACACAACTTTTAATCCTCATAACAACCACCCTGTGAGATAGGTTAGGCTGACAAAATATTGTGACTGGCCCAAGGACATCTAGTGAGTTTCTGGCTAAGGTGAGACTTGACTCCCCCTTCCCCATCCCCCACCCCCCGCTACCGCACGGTCCAAGTACTGCACACTTAGCCATTATACCACATGATATAAAAAGGCACTGGATCACTGATGATCAGGGCAGGTTTGGAACTGTAGCCAAATCAGGCAGAATCAGAAACATGGATGAGTCTGGGTAAGCAAACCAAAGAGGCAAACCAGATGAAACACCAAGAAGAGGCCAGGAGATTAGAACCAGTTGGCAACACAGAAAATAAGCCAGAGAGACAATCTAGAAGCAGCATTGAACAACAGGCCAGAAAGTCGGATATGGAAGTAAAACCACAAAGTTGGGGATAAAGGCTAGAGGACAGTGGCGGCTCCCCCCCCCCAGGATGTTTGGGGCACTGCCCCCCTAGTGCCATGGGGGAACCCCGGGGCCGCCGTTTAAAAAAAAAAAAAAAACGCGCCGCAGGTGCTGACAGCAGCAGCCTTTCAGAGGCTGCTGCTGCTGTCAGTGTCTATCTCCCTTCCAGGACCCACTCTCAGAGCTGCTCTGAGAAGGGATCCCGGAAGGGACAAAAAGGCTGAGCTGCTCAGCTGCCCAAACCACATTTTCTATTGAAAACGTGGTTTGGGTGGCTGAGCTCCTAGTCCACAGCACGTATAGGACGTGCTGTGGAGAGAGGGGCTAGCCTTCCATTGTGCCTAATGGGCGCAATGGAACCTCTCACCTGGGTGCTTGTTGGAAGCACCCAGGCAAGAAGCTTTGGGCTGGGCGGCTGAGGCAGGGACCAGTGCCTTAGCCGCACATAGAGTCAGACAGGCTAAGGCTGGCGGCACGCTCTCAACAGCGCACCGCCAGCCTCAGCTGCTTCCTGGACCCTGCCTTGCTGCTCTCCCCCTCAACCTTCCGCTCAGAGCAGCGGGGGGTGGGGGAGTGGCAAGGCAGGGAACTTTTTTAAAAAAAAAATTGCCCGCGTGTAGCAGGACACGTGGGCAATTTAAAACAAGTAAAGTCCCCCCCCCACCTCTGCCTGCAGCTCAGACCGCCAGGGACCGACAGAGCAGCAGCCAGGTAAGTGATCCCTCCCCCCACCCTGGTCCCACCCCGAGGGTCCCACGAGCCTTCCCCCACCCTACTCCCACCCCCGAGGGTCCCCCCACCCTGCCCCCACCCTACTCCCACACCCCTAGGGTCCCCCCACCCTGCTCCCACCCCTGAGGGCCTGGAACTTCCTCCCTGCCTGGAACTCCCTCCCTGCCCACATCCACCTTGCCCCCTCCCTTCGTACCTTCAAATCCCTCCTCAAGACCCACCTCTTCCGCTCTGCCCTCTGACTCTTCGCTCCCCTCACCTAACTCCTGCTGATACCCTCCATCCAGTACAATCTGTTACCTAAGGACTGTGTACTCATATCCTTGCCACATGGACCAACCAGCCATCATTCTTGATGTAACTAAGCCAAGCGCGTGCACCTAGGACCTCGCATCCTCGTGAATGTTACACACTCCTTGTCTCTCCTTCTGTTTCCCTTCCTTCATCTCCCCCCCACCCCCGTCTCTCAGATTGTAAGCCCTACAGCAGGGACCATGTCTATTC
>QEPC01014905.1:1459449-1472143 GCA_003113815.1 Sphenodon punctatus | reverse complement strand
CATCTTACCTATTATTTATTATGTATTTATTATATTTAGCCCTGTTTTAATATTTTTATATTATTGTATTGGATGTTTTAAATTGTTTTTATTGTGTTTTAATTGTTGGAAGCCGCCCCGGGCTGCTTTTGCAGGAGGGGCGGGGTATAAATCTATTAAATAAATAAATAAATAAATAAATGTCATTGTGATATAAAATCGATCTGTGATGCCAATTGGTCAGCAGACATGTCAAGCAAATATCCTCATTCTGCGTTGTGATCATCCCAACTTTCTCCCCCACTTGTTACTGGGAAATCAGAAGCATCTGTTTAGGAAAGAGGCAATAGAGATTCTCTTACGTCCTCTGTCACAGTGCTGCAGGATGCGATTGTGAGGATAATTGGCCAGCCTGGAAGTGTAAACTATGTCTCCTGATAACTGGGACATTGGGGATAGCATCCCAGCAATGTCCCTTCTATGCCTACCTCAGGGCCGCCCCCTATGCCCAACTCGAAGCCACCACTGATTGGTCCTGTAAATCTGGAAGCATGCAGTAATTGGCCAGTGACTATGTCTGTCAGTCTGTTGGGTTGCTCACCAGCCTCCCTCCTACATCCTCCCCCCTGCCATGCCATATGCCTGCTTCTGACTGGCACTGCATGTGCTGCTATTTATCTGAATAATGGTGTTCAAGGAGACAACTTCAATTGCTTATACTATTTGGTCCCTTTATCAAATTGTCCTGTAATTTGGCAGAGATTACAAGGAAGGTGTGTGAAAAAGGTCTGACAAATTATTGTAAACAGGATGGAATATAAAAATGTTACAGCCGGAAATGTATTTTCAAGTTAATAGCTTAGAACATCAGGACACTTTATCCAATCTGTCTGAAATTGGCAGGATTGGTTCACTAGTGGAGGGACATAATCTTCCCAGGTTTCATGCAAATTGGATGGAAGATTTAAAAAAGGTGTAGCTAGGAATGTGTATGGACTGGAGCTTTTTTAAAATCACAATGTTCAATTGCTTCTACAATTTGTTCCCTTTATCTAATCTTTTCGAGATTTGGTACACATAGTACCCTCCATTGTGGGTACAATCTCCCCAAGTTTAATCATAATTGAATACGAAACAAGAAACCTATAGCCAGAAATACATTTTTATGTGTTTTCCCATTATTTCAAAAACAAAAATTCATTTTCATTTTTGTTTTCATTATTATTATTTGTCATTTTCGTTATTACAATAACAAAAAAGAAAATCAAAATTTTTGTTTTCGTTATAACAAAAATGAAATGCACACCCCTACTTGAAACCCCTAGCCAGTCCAAAGTTCAAGGTCAATGAGTGATTCTGCAGGGCAGGTAAGTGTCTGCAAATCAAAGAGAGTGCTCCACAGCCAGCATTTCATAACCTGTACCCTAATGTTCCTTATAGACCAGTAGTGGGAAAACTAGTCTGAGCATTTTTAGATGAGACAAAATTCCTGTGAGTAGACAATTAAACTCACCTAAAACTTGTGCCTGCTCACATGTGAGCAACTCTTGTGCGTGTTATGTAGAAACTTCTGCATTTTAATCCAGTTTCTGGAACCCACAGTATCAAGGGTTCTAGAATGCGCATTCCCAAACTCTCGCACTAAAGTCACAGATGAATGTCTAAAAAGCACTTGCACGAGACTGCTTTTGTTCCAATTGACAGACACCAAGGAATTGAACTGAATCCAACTGAATGTTCCAATTGCTTCAATTTCCATTTGCTCTAACTGGTTCTATTGTCATTGCCAAAATGCAGCTTTTCAGATTACCACATGACTTTTTCTACACGGGGGGGGGGGGAGAGAATGTGTTTACAGCACTTGTGCATATGCTGAGGAGCTCTTGTGATCACAGGAGATTGCTGTAACCCGCAAATTTCAGGCACATCTAAAAACACCCTGTGACTTTAGAGCCACATGTGGCTCTTTGGTCCCATTCTGGTAAACGGATGCTGCTCTCAGGATCAGGAAACTTTGCCCACCCCTATTATAGACATTAATTCCTGTATATAATTCCTATATCATACCATTATTGAAAGAAAGTTCAGAACCCCCTTATTAAATGGCTTCGGTTAATGAGTTGTAAAATAACGCCTAAAAAGCCCATCACCTTTGCACAGAAGTTTTTGTCCTTTGTACAACGGTGTCATAGTTTTTGGGCATGTCACATCTCCAGTTCATCCGACTGGTATGGGGCACTGTGCGGAAAAATACGGTATTGTCCTAGTCATTTTTGGTTCGAGGAAATGGACCCCGCTGCCGCCTTGTGCGCAGCGGGGACAGATTTGTGCCCGCCCCATCAGGGGAATAACGGCACACGTGCGGGGGCGGGAAGCCGCCCGAGACTGCTCCGGCAGGGCGATCCCTTGCATGCTGCAGAGAGCCCGTTGCAGCATGCAAAGGGAAAGAGGCGCGAAAATGCGCCGCGCTGATTGGCTCAGGGGAGCCACGTGATTGGGGAGGCGCGCGAGCCGCGGCATTCGGCCGCAAGCAGCGCCAGAAGCAGGACGCTCGTCGGGGGCTGCGAGAGGCTGGGAGGCCTTTAGGGAGCGGCGCGGAGCTGTGCGGGCGGCCGGGATCAGCTAGCAAGGGAGTACCGGGCGTTGCGAGCCAAAGGGGGGGATTGAAAAAAAGCGGAGGGTTTTTTCGGCCGGGGGCACAGGGGGATCGGGTGGAAGGGGGAGAGGACTCTCATCACCCCCCCCCTTTTTTCTTTGTGCAAGGCCGGTTGGTACTGTGGGCGAGCACCGGGTGGGGTGCAGGGGACCCCCCCCCCCCCTCCTTCACCTCCGGTGTTTCCAAGGCGAATCAGCTGTGGGGCTGGGGACGCGATATCCCTCCCCCCCCCATTCCATCTAAATCCCCCCCCACTTGGGGCATTGGTGCCAATCGTTGGGGTGTGTTAGAGTTAGGCCCTTGCCACCGCCCCTTTTCCCCCCCCCCCTCCAGTACGCGAAGCCTTCTGGGTCTGACCTGAGAATGGGCAGAACCAAGAAGGGACAGGTGGCTGCAAGGCCTCAAGGAAAGAGGGGGCAAAAGAGGGGGGCAGCTGTTCAGCCCCCCCCCCTGGCAACAGATGGAGGAGAGATAGGAGAGGGGGCTCCTCCAGGGCCCGCATTTCCACCTGTGGCGGCGGGGCCTGGGGCGGGAGGAGGGCAGCCTGGGCACGTGCAACCAGGCGGGCCTCTCCCCAGTATGGGTGCAGCACCCCCAACAAGGGACTCAGTGTTAGTGCCAGGGGGGAGGGGCGGCGAGATGTTGGGGGCCCAAGGTGGGCAGCAGCCACCCGAGGCGTGGCTTCAGCAGGGGCACGGCCAGGCCTTTTTGCAGGCCATGGAAGCCAGAATGACGGGGTGGGACAGCATGATGACCCGGCTGGAGGCTTCAGGCATTCTGGACCCAGGCCGGGTCAGGGGTCTGTCTGGGGGAAGGCAGAGCCATAACTTACAGGAGGTGTCCTTGCAGTCCCACGACAGGGTGAGACATGAATTCGGAGGGCCAGCAGTCGAGGCACTGGCAGAAAAAGTGAATAGGATGGAGCAGCAGATGACACGGATTACTCAGCTGCTCGAGGAAGGCAGGGGCCCTCGCGCTGAGGCGGCCCTATCATCAAGGCGCATGGAGCTGCAGGATGTCGGGGCTGCGGCTGCAGCAAGTAGCAGTGTTGGTGAGTTTGTCCCGTCCCCTGTGTGTGCCCAGGGAGCCGAGCCACCTATGGATGGTGCGGGTATGCGGGAGCATCAAGGACCGGGCCTGATAGAAGGCGATAGCACCGGGGGTCCAGGCGGGAGTATGGCGGGACCCCCCGGGGCAACAATAGCAGGGATGGGGGTGACAGGCAGGGGACCAGCCGAAACCCCAGGGACGGCAATAGCTGGGCAGCCAGGGGCGAGTTGGTCTGGGGTATCTTCGGGGCAACTACCCATACAACAGGATCCCAACCGTCTCGTGTGGGTGGACAATGTGTGGCGTCCACACGGGTCGGTTAGCCAGGCATCAGACACCGGGGGACAGGCCCCGCAACCGGGGCCAACAATGGTGCAGACAGCACAACTGGCTAGCGTAGCTAGTCAAGGGTTAGCAGCAACCAGTGGGGTTGCACAGGAGGCTTCCCCGTTACAGGGGGGGTACGCCCGGGTATCGGCGCCTTTGGGGGTGCATCTCCTGCAATCAGTGAGGGAGAAGATTTGGAAGGGAGATTATATTGATCTCTTCGGGATCCTTTTTTGTGACCCAATTCCGGATCCGAATGCGCGGCCCGAGGCAAAGGAGTTGGAAAGGGCAAAGAGGCGCAGGATCGATAGAAACTGGGCCAACTGGGAATCTGCCTTCATCGTCTACGCCGGCGTGGTAATGCAGGCATTCCCAGAGAGGGCAGTCGCGCTGTGGAAATATTTCGACATAGTGCGGCGGGCATACCTTACGAAGGACGGTTTTGGTTGGCTGCGGTATGACGAATCATTTCGTCAGAACGCGGCAATCACACCCGGGGTGCGCTGGGACGTAAAGGACCACGACCTATGGTTAGAGTGTGTACAGGGGAAGGAAGTAGTGCGCGCCGACAGCGGCCATATCATCATTAAGGGCGATGGTCAGCCAGTGGATGGCTTTCGGGGGGAGCAAACGAAGAAGGGGCAGCAATCGCTCGCATGTTGGGATTTCAACGAAGGGAAGTGTTTTCGTTCCTTTTGCAGATTCCGGCATGCGTGTTTGCAATGCGGAGGGTCCCACCCCTCCACCAATTGTCAGCGTCGACGGGGGTCGAATCAAAGAGGGAAGCGGGGTTTCCAACCTGGGTTTGGAAAAGGAAACGGGGGGGCGCAGGCTGGCCCAGGGAAGGGCACCAACCCCAGTTAGGTGGTGGGTATTAGAGCAATTGTTGCGGGATTATCCCGACCCTGAGTTAACGTGTTATATAGTTGAAGGTTTTAAATACGGTTTTGAGATTCCATTTGAGGGTGTGCGTGAGCACTGGATGGCGCAGAACCTGCGATCAGTTAAGGGCATGGAAAGGGTCGTCGAGAAAAAAATAAAAAAGGAATTGGCTGAGGGCCGGATTGCGGGCCCATTTGATTCATTGCCAGTGGATAACTTGAGGGTATCACCGTTAGGAATAGTGCCTAAAAAGGCCCCGGGGGAGTACAGGTTGATACATCACCTTTCGCACCCCCGGGGATCTTCGGTGAATGATTTCATTCCAGCGGAGCTTTGTACGGTCCACTACGCTTCTTTTGATCAAGCGGTAGAGTTGGTCCGTGAATCTGGAAAAGGGGCTCTGATGGCGAAGAGCGATGTGAAATCCGCCTTCCGGCTTTTGCCTGTGCACCCCAAGGATTTTGAATTGTTGGGGTTCGCATTCCAGGGCCAATTTTACTATGATAAAGCGATGCCTATGGGATGCTCTATCTCATGTGCCGTTTTTGAGAAATTCAGCTCTGCGCTGGAATGGATTGTCAAACGAAGGGCTGGGACTAGGTTAATTTCTCATTATCTCGACGATTACTTATTTATCGGGAGAGCGGGGTCAGCAGAGTGTGCTGAACTATTGACGACCTTCCGGCAGGTAGCGGAGTTAGTAGGGGTGCCATTGGCGGAAGAAAAGACTGAGGGTCCTGCCCCGGTCTTGACATATTTAGGGATAGAATTGGACTCGATCTCGCAGTGTTCCCGGTTGCCTGAGGACAAGTTGAGGGTACTTCGTAGTGACATCGCGGCCTGCATGGGGGCTAGCAAGGTGACGCTGCGGGCGTTGCAATCCCTATTAGGTAAGCTAAATTTCGCCTGTCGGGTGGTGGCGCCGGGCAGGGCGTTTTTGTCCCGCCTTTATAAAAAAACGGCCCGTGTTTCCTTGCCGCATCATCATATCAGGGTCACCAGGGAGATGAGGGAGGATTTAAAGGTGTGGGTAGAATTCCTCCGAGCCCACAACGGGGTCAGTATGTGGAGGGAGGTGCTTCGAGTAAACGCCGAGTTGCAGGTGCACTCTGATGCGGCGGGGTCAGCGGGTCTGGGAATTTATTTCCGCGGGAGGTGGTGTGCAGAACAGTGGCCAACCCGCTGGGGTACCGCGGGGATGTTAAAGGACCTAACATTCTTGGAACTATTTCCAATAGTGGTGGCGGTCTATTTATGGGTGGAGCAATTCAGGAATAGGAAGGTGCTATTTTGGTGTGACAATTTAGCTGTGGTGCACATCGTGAACAGTTTGTCATCAAAGTCAGAGAGGGTTATGCGCCTGGTGAGGTTTTTCGTTTTGTGGTGCTTGAGGCACAACATAGTTTTCTGCGCAAAGCATGTGCCAGGGGCAGAAAACGAGATTGCTGACGCCCTTTCTCGTTTCCAGATACAACGTTTTCGGGAACTCGCCCCTCAGGCCAGGGAGAAACAGGAATACGTTCCTCAGGAGCTCTGGAGCCTTGGATTATAGAGGTTATAGAAGCTGTAAAGGGGGCGGTCTCGCCGGCCACGTGGCAACAGTACGAACGGGCGTTGAGGGAGTTCAGTGTTTTTGCGAGGAGCAAAGGCTGGTCAATAGTTTTTCCAGTCCCTCTGCCTCAGGTGGTGCAGTTTGGACTGGCGCTTCGGAAGAAGGGCTTGGCGCCTGGCACGATTGCAGGGAAGTGGTCGGCCCTATCTTTCTTGTCAAAGATGGTAGGGAATTCAGAACTGCCGGGCTCCCCAGTCCTACGGGCTATGCTCGAGTCCTGGAAGCGGCAAGGCTGCGACAGGGTGGACACACGGGTGCCGATGTCCCCCAAGTTGTTGGCTGATATAGTGGGTGATCTCCGGGCGATTTGTACGGAAGAGTTCGAGGTAAAACTGTTTCAAGCGGCCTTTGTCATTGCCTTTTTCGGTGCATTGAGGGTGGGCGAGCTGGTGGCGGGCTCACGTACAGATCAGTCGGGTAGGGCCCTGCAATCGGGCGATGTGTCTATGGGAATAGATAGGGTGGAACTCTGTATTCGGGTTTCGAAGACTGATCAGAGGAAGAAGGGGGCCAAGGTGGTGCTCTCCAGATCACTCGAGCCACGGATCTGCCCGGTCCAGTGTTTAGGGGCATTCCTAGCAGTGAGACCTCAAATTGTGGGGCCGTTGTTGGTACACCGTTCAGGTGTGCCGCTTTCACGCTACCAGTTTGTGGCAGTCATGAGGCAATGCCTGGCGAGGTTGGGGGTATCGGGACGGTTCTGTTCCCATTCCTTCCGAATAGGGGCTGCATCCTCAGCGGCAGCCGCGGGACTGGCAGTAGAGGACATCAAGGCAGTAGGCCGATGGAAGTCAAGAGCGTACAAGTCATACGTACGCCCCCTACAAAGGAAATAGGGAAACACTACGAGCAGTAGTGACAATGGTTACCTTCTTTATGTTTCAGGTTGGCAACGTGGCCAAGACAGAAGGGTCGTCTGGATGGTAGGCCACAGTTTCGTTGTTTGGGCTAAAAGGAGGGCAGGGATCTTGGGGTTAGGGACCCAGTTGGGGTTGGCCCCTCATGCTGAGGTGGCATGGATGGGGAAGAGGGGCATGTTGTGGCCCCAGGTGCTGCCCATGTTCTTGGGCTGGACAGGGCGTTCCCCCCCTCGGGTTATATTGTTCCATGTGGGGGAGAATGATCTCACTAGGGGATCGGGTCTGGACTTATCGATAATGGTCCGGCAGGATTGGCTGCGAATTAGGGAAATGTTCCCGAGGACACTGTTGGTATTCACGGCGCTTCTACAAAGAATCAAGTGGCCGGGTGCGAACAGTGCGAGAGCGGTGGATCGATCACGCAAACGTGTTAACAATGAGATTAGGAAAGTGGTAGAAGAGTCTGGGGGAATATGGTTGCTCCACAGCGATATAACTTGGACCAGGCCCGAGTTGTACTGGGCTGATGGGGTGCACCTTTCAGATCAAGGTATGGATCTATATTTGAAAAAAATCCGGGAGGTTCTACTAAAAAGCCTGGCCTAAGTGGGTAATTGTTTGGGTGAGTGCGGGGGTCGTTCGGCAATAATTATTGCCGACCTTGGTGGCGGTGTTCAGTACCATGAAGGAAGAAAACCTTGGAAAGGACCAGAAAACGGCCTTGGTGGCTATGGGAACATCTGGTATGTGTAGGGTGGTAGGCCAACCAAATTGGATCCGGGAAGCAGGTGAGGAAGGGGGGCTCCCCGCTGCTATCCCGGTAGAGGGAGACTGGCCTAAGGTACCACATGGTAGGATCTGAGCGGTCCCGATGTGGTGCCAGGTGTCAAGTCTTCCCTAGGTATGGCTAAGGTGGTCTAATGGTGAATGGATTGGACTGGTAACTCCAATCCGGGAACAACACATGGTACTGAACGCGGGGAGTGAGGGTCATTATGGCCAGGTCTAACAGTCAGGGTGTACCTCACTCCCCTTAGGACTCACCCAAATTAGTGGTCTCATCGATTGGCTCAGGGACAATTCTGACGAATTCTAATTGGCAATAAGAACGAAAGGGGGTAAGGGATCCACCGTTCTCATTGTTAGGGTGATTGGGTTATAATGGTTTTGTTCTTTAACAGGTTTATCGTTGGCTGGTCATTTAATAAACAGTTGCGGCCAGTTCACCCAAATCTATGTGTCTGTGTGTTTATTTGAAAAGTGCCTTATTTCCTGTGCGGGGACAAAGGAACTGCTTTTGGTTTCATCATTTTAAGAAACAACAGTTCATTGACAACTGTGTAACTCTGCAGACAGTCTTTGGTGGCTGAAGCTGTTAATTTATTAAGCTGTTCTGTTGGTGTATAAGGCGGAAGAGAATCCAGATCACTTTTTTTGCATCAGAACAATTATGTTCTGAGGAGTAAAAAGCAATAAAAACATATTTCTCACTTAGATAAGCAGATGATATGCAAATGCATAAATATAATGAATAAAAAGAAACCATTTAACATAATCACTCTTCAGAGTGGAACCACGCTTTAAATCACTTTAACGATTTGAGATACTTTCCCTCTGAGTAAAACTGGTAACATTTGGACTAAGGATTTATTAACAACAGTTTCAGAACAGAAAGTTTCAGGACTGCTTGTTTATCTTAATATAGGTAAATCTGTTTTATTGCAGAATTTTTATAACCGGAAATAAAGAACACTGTTGATAAATATCCTTTCAGAATACACTGCAGCTTTACATTAAGATTTACTTACTCACAGTGAAACAAAAAAACCTTTTTTTATTTAATACGCTATTAAAAGAGGCTTCCTTACTTGACCTGTGTCCTGTATGAATACAATAGATTAAAATTACCCGGAAAAAAACACACCCAAGTGTAAGCTTACACTTTTGATTTATGCTTTGCTTTATGTAGTCAGGCATAGTGATTAAAAGTATGCTTGCCGAAAGGCTTCCCTAATGAATAAAGAAACAGAGTATTATACTTGCTTTCCCATGAGTTTGGGAATGTACCACCATGAAGTAGATTCTGCAGTTATGCTGTTCAAACTCACAGGACAAATCACAAATTATTATTATTATTAATAAACATTTATATAGCGCCAGCAATGTACCTGGCACTTTACAAAGTAATAAAATAGACATGGTCTATTCTTCTCTGAATTCTTCTCTGAATTCTTAATGGAGGGGAGCAAAAGAACCAGGATAAAATAGAACCTGTTATTTCCAAGCAAAATATTGTCAGTGCTTTCAGAGTAACTGCTTAGCAGTCATTTATTTAGTGGCAATGCTAATGCCTACTAATAGCCCTCATAATTCCCACATCAGCTTGTTGCTTTAGATGGGAAGTAGGTTAAGTATAAACTAATCATTTACTTCTCTAATACCATTTTGGTTCACCTCCTAATGCTTCAATACTTACAAACCTGCAGGCCTTTAAAGAGTATCATAACCACATCACCAACATGCAAAAGAGCTGGATTTGGACCTGAATTTGAAACCCCTGCTGCCGTGTCAGGTTGTGACAATACTGGGCTAAGATGGACCATTGGTCTGACTCAGTTAGGCAGTTTAGTTTAGTTTAAATTCTAACATTCAGTAATTCTGATTTTCTTTTACGTGCCCAGAATTTGCTGCATGATTACAAAATTGTCATGTGAATAAGGATGTCTCTCCCAACCCCTTTTTTTTAAAATTCAGGAAAGAAACCCTAGGCATGTCTCCCAAATGTATATATAATTATTTTACATTATAAAAGAATATACATATCTGTAAATATATTGTAGACCTTTAGCAACACTTAAAAACAGAGAATACTATAAACATTTTAAACAGAGAAACTGTTGGACATCTACTTTCTATATGATTAGATGGAACTCAGTCAAACGAATTGATCCCCATCCTGGCTCAAGGCCTAATGTAAAAAATGGACTCATTCCCCTAAGCAGTAACAGTACGGGTTAGTTGGAGGCTGGATCTCAGTTGAGTATGGCAAGACTTGTTTTGCATGACAAGCAAAGGAACCTAGAATTTTTCTTCCAGTCAACTTTTATGCCATTGCATTTACATCTTTGCCCTAAACACTCTTCCCCTCTTGAAGGACATTTGCCAAGGAAAACTAGGAAGCTGAACAGCCTCCCATGTAGTTGTCACACATCTACATAAGGGGAAGCTGAGAAATGTTAAAGATCAGTACTAGGTACCTCCCTAACTTCCTCACATCCAGGACGCCACCTGTCTTGTCACTGCACCCCAGAAGAAGACAGGGAGACAACATTGGGTTTTAATAGTGGTAGTATTTATTTATGGCTATAAGCCAAATCCTGGGTTGTCTTTACTAACCTTTTACAAGTCAAAGACCACCCATTTTCCCCACCAAAAATTGGGCCTGGCAAAGACTAGTGTCTTTGAGGGCAGCCTGTTGCACAAACCGGTATTTGCCCTTTCCATGTCTAGACTAAGCCAGGCCCCCCTTCCACCTTGTCCCCTCTCCAACCTGAGATGCAGGTCTTGGGTGGGATAGGGATACAACTGGGCCTGCTGTGACGACCCATGAAGAAAGGGTAGGACAGCTACAGGTCTCCCAGGATGGTATGTGACCTTGGGAGACGCCTGCGATGCCACCAACTTCCCTGGGACAGGGGCATGCATCAGGCCGCACATGGCTCATATGCCTGGCCCTAATTCCCGCCTCTTTACATGGTGGCTCATCTTGCCATGTTGCTCTGTTCTAAAGCCCCTAGCACTGAGCCAGACCCCTGCCGACAAGTGAGATAATTAGGAAAAACAACCCAATTTAAAATGCCCCCATAACAAGCTAAATTGAGAAAGCTACACTATAGGGTGGGTGAAAAACCAGGCAGACAACCATGCCAATCAAGTATGCCTGAAAAAATTCCTTCCAGGACCCAATAGGTGACCATTTCACAGTGAAACCAGCGGAGTGGGAAGGTGTCCTATGTTCCCTGTGCTCCAGGTCTCCCAAGTGGCTTGGGAGCAAAACCCTGGAGCTCAGCTTAAATTGGGTCCCACCTTCTACTGCTCCTGGCTATTCACCCTTCCCAGACTGGGTGGCCACCCACAGCTGGCCTGTCTTCTTCCTCCAACGTGGGGGGGGGGGGCATAACAAACTTCCTTCCTTCTAGTTACCAAATAAGAGGGTTTTTTAAAAAAAAAGATTCAGGGAAAAAAAACTGAATAACTAATTATTTAGGATAAATAGATGTCCCTCTGCAGGACGATTCGTATGGTTTTCAGTGAGAATTTGGCCTTCATAAAGACTATGAAATCAGAGGCCACTTGTACACAAGACGAGTGGAGGGGGGAGTGCTGTGAGCAGCCATTGCACCAAGGGGGTCTCATGAAACTCCGCTTGTGTGTGCGGGGGTTTAAAATATTATTTGACAATTTCTGCCCATCTGTCGTGATTTCAGTCATGAATTACAGGGCTGGATTTTAAAAAAAAATGTTTTAAATATATTTTTTATTTTTTAGTATAAACAAACATATACAATACGTTCCTTTTACATCATATTCGTTCTTTTGCCATTTCATTTCAGTTTTGTACCTAGACGGCCGCGATATCTTACATTGTTATATCAATACTGTTATACAACCACTTGTGTGGATACCCTCAACTTTCCACTTTACTCTATGCACACATCCCCCCTCCCTCTCATTCCTATCCCACCCTCCTCCCCCCTTTTCCCAGTGGGCTTCTTAGTAAATTTCCTTCAGGCACGTCGTGTTGGTGTATTTGTCCATTTTTATGTGTCTTGTCAGAATTGTCCAACATGGAGACCATTTTTCATAAAATGTATCTAACTCATATTCCAAGCTAGCTGTTATACACTCCATTGATACCATATACCATAGTCTTTGCAGCCATGCCAGTCTGGTGAGCCCCTTAGCATGCTTCCACGTTTTAGCTATGGTATGTATCGCTGCCAGACATAATTTCTGGCATATTCTGATTTGTGAGGCTTTCAAGATTTTGGGGGGATAAATTCCTAGCAGTGCTATTTCTGGCTGGAATGGGAGATTCACCTCCATCTGCTCATTTATTATGACCCATATCTTCCTCCAGAATGTTTCCACCTTTGGGCATCCCCACCAACAGTGTAAATACGTGCCTCTCTCTCCGCATCCCCTCCAGCAAGTGGGGGAGTACCCTGGTGCTATTATATTTATCCCTTTGGGAGTTAGATACCACCTCTGAATCAGTTTAACCAGAGGCTCTTTAACTAATAACGATCTGGAACAAGTGGACATATA
>QEPC01014905.1:1416856-1458565 GCA_003113815.1 Sphenodon punctatus | reverse complement strand
GGGGGGTGGGCTCTTTTTTTAAACAAAAATGCAGGCTGGGCAGGGTGGGTGGGGGGTGTCCCCCCTTCCACCCGCGCAGCCTGGACTCGGGGAGGGTTGGTTTTTTTTTACTTTTTTGGTGGGGCTTTTTTTTACATTGCAGCCATTTTTAAATGGCTGCAATGTAAAAAAATCCAGTACCCGGAATCCGGTAACCGGACCGGATTTACCGGGTCGAATCTGATAATGCCGGTACGCCCAGTACCGGCATTATCGGATTCCGGATTTACTGGTTTTCCCATGCCTACTCTATACCCCCTTTTTTCCCCACCTTTGTAGAGTTTCCCTCTCTTTTTTGTTCCATTCTGGCCCTATCTTTTCTAAGGGTCTATATGGGGTCTTATCTATCCATGTCTCCATTTTATGACAGCATCCAACCCATGCCAGCATGGCTGTGTTGGCAAAAGGATGGTCTTTCACTTCCTGCCCTTTTGATCCCCTTCCGCCAGTGCCCTCAAATAGATCACTACCTCTTGCAATTCCCAACAGTTCCAGTTCCAGATTCCGCCATAATGGCTCTTTCTCCTTGTTATACTATATTTTAACTGCTCTTAGTGCTGAGGCCATGTCATAAAGTTTCAAGTCAGGCAGGTTACATCCTCCCTGGTCTAGATTCGTCTTTAGTATGGTTTGCGAACCCTCGGTTTCTTTTTACCCCAGATAGTAAATCTTATTATTTTCTCCAGTTTTTGATAGAATTCTTTAGGGATTTGCACCGGTAGAGCCTGTATCATATATAAAATTTTCAACAGCAATTGCATTTTGATTATGTTTATCTTTCCTAGCCAGGAGCATCCCAGCCTATACCAGGAGTGTTGTTTGTTCTGGAATTCTTGTATCAGAGGTAATTTGTTTTGTAAATGTCCCTCGCATTTCTGGTAAGTTTTACGCCTAAGTATTGGATGTATTCTTTTTTAACCTGGAACCGTGACATGGGGGAATCCCCTATTTCTCCCCTTCGGGCTTGGGCCCCTTGTAAGAGCATCAACTGCGTCTTTGTTGGGTTAATTTTGTATCCCGCTCTTAATCCCCTTGATGTTTGGATTTTGGTTAATTGCCATTATCAGTGGTTCTATCGCCAAATTGAAAAGCAATGGGGATAGAGGGCATCCCTGTCTGGTACCCCGGTCCAAGCTGAAAGTTGGGGTTAGTTCCCCGTTTATCAGTATTCTTGCTATCGGTTTCTTATATATGCATTTTACCCATCCAAGAAAAGCCCCTCCAAATCCCATATGCCTCAGCGTGCTCAGGAGGAATTCCTTTTCCAGTGAATCAAACGCTTTGTTAACATCCAGGGATAGCAACGCTGCCGGCTGTTTCTCTCTATTAATTTTGTAGATTAAATTTACCGCTCTTCTTATGTTGTCTACCCCCATCCTCCCTCCTATAAATCCCGTCTGGTTTGGGCTTATAATCTCACGGATTATGGTCTGTAGCCGATTTGCCAGAATTTTGGTGAAAATTTTGGCATCCGTGTTCAACAGTGATATGGGCCTGAAGTCTCCACATTCTTTCCCCTCTTTTCCTCCCTTGGGGCATAAAGTTATTGTGGCAGTGTAAAATGTGTCCGGTAGTTCCTTGTTTTCTTTAATCGCATTGAATACCTCTTTTAACAGTGGTATTATCTGTTCCATGTAGATTTGATAAAATTCTGGGATGAAGCCATCCGGCCCTGGTGTTTTATTTTTGGGAAGTTCCTTAATTACCTTTTTAATCTCCTCCGCTGTGATCTGTTCATTAAGCCAATTTCTTTGGACCTCTGTTATTTTAGGTAATTTCAGCTTATTCAAATATGTCTTGATTTCAGCTTGGTCCGGGTTTTCAGAGGTGTAGAGCTCCTTGTAAAATTGCACAATATGGTCTCTCATATCCACACCTGTTATGTATTCTCCCTTAGTTGGGTGTAGCAAATGGGGGATCTGTGTTCTTTTTTTTCTTTTTTTAACCATCCATGCTAAAATTCTATCTGACTTATTACTTTTAGTGTAGTAGTATTGGTTTGTATATCTTAATTTCTTTATGATTATTTCTGTTTCCTTAGTCTCAATCAGGCCCCTAATCTCTGCTCTTTCCTTTGCTCCCTTCTTTGTTGGGTTATTCTTCAATTTTTTATCTAACTGCTGGAGTCTTAAGTAAAGCTCATTTAACTCAGCTTTTTGTTTTTTTTTATTGTAGGCCTCCAACGCCATGTATTGCCCTCTCAGATAAGCTTTGGCTGTTTCCCAGACTAGTGTCTTGGAGACCTCCCCGTTATCATTTATACGAAGGAATTCTACTATTTCCTGTTTTATCTGTTCTTTGTTCAAAGCATTTAATAAAGTTGCTTTTTGTAAATACCAATTTCTTGGTGTGAGTTTCTTTTGTTGTCCTGTCTTTACTGTCAACATCACTGCACTGTGATCAGTGAATCCCGCCGTTTCAATCTCACATCTGTGGCTTTTTCCCCATTCCGTTTTATTCATAAAAAAGTAGTCTATACGTGTATACAATATGTGTCTATTTGAGTAGAAAGTGTATTCTCTGTCTTTCTGGTGTCGGAGCCTCCACACATCTACCAGTTGGGCCCTATCTATGTCCCTCCTAATCTTATTTTGTCCTTTCTTCAGCTTCCCTCCCCCTGACTTGTCCATTTGGGTGAGTGGGCTGTTCAGATCCCCCATCATAACCAGGGTACCCTGACTGTGGTGTTTCACCAGTTCTAGTATCTTGCATGTGAATTGTGTCTGTCCCGTGTTTGGGGCATAAAAGGTACAGAATGTGTCGTTTCCCCCGGCTAGCGTTCCCTGCCCCAGCAGATACCTTCCCTCCGGGTCTTTCACTATACTGTTCCTCACAAAGCCTATTTTACTGTCAAATGCTAGTAGCACCCCTGCCTTTTTAGCCTTTGCGTTTGCGAAAATCATTGTGTCATATCCCTTGTCTCGCATCCTGCCATTATCTTTGTTTATCAGGTGAGTTTCCTGCAATGCTGCGATCTGGATTTGTCACACCGCCATTTTAGGCCTGGTGTCTTTTTCTTCTCCTCCCCCAGTGCTTTCTCTTTCTGTGGGGATTTTTGCCATTTCGGCCTTGGGGAGGTCGCTTTTGTTTTCTATTTGGGAGGCTGGCAGGTTCGTCTTTATGTTCCTGCCCATTTATTTGTATTTTATTTCCATTTTACCTTGATTTAGTCAGCGTTTTTGTTCCAGGCTGCAGGGAGCTCTCAGCAGACGTGTCTACTGTCCGCACATGCCCAGTGGCGCCCCACAGGGCTGGATTTTGAGCCCTGTAATCTGTGAGTGGAACTGCGGCAAAAATTGCCAAATAATGTTTTAAACCCTGCACATAAGAGTAGAGTTTCATGTGACCCCCCTGGTGCGATCGCTGCTCACAGCACTTCCCCACCCTCCCATCTCATGTACAAGCATCCTAATTCCTACAGAGTATTCTACCAGTATTACAAGTTTTAAATCAGTTATAGTAATTTAGCTGAGATGCTGGACTTTGTGCACTTTCTTAACCCAGATTAAATAGCAGGATGCTGTTGCTTTGATTGCAGGTTTCCACATCCACTCCCCTAGTCCCCCCATTCCGTGTACAAGCATCCTAAATCCTACAGAGTATTTCTACCAGTATTACAAGTTAAAAACCAGTTATATTAATTTAGCAGAGATGCTGGACTTTTCGTGCACTTTCTTTACCCTGATTAATACCAGGAAGCTGTTTTGATTCCAAGTTTCCACATCCACACAATCACTCAAAACACGCAACCACCTTGTTCCACTTTGTAAAAGCAAAGCTGAACTAATCCA
This sequence comes from Sphenodon punctatus, assembly GCA_003113815.1. Lineage (NCBI taxonomy): Eukaryota > Metazoa > Chordata > Lepidosauria > Sphenodontia > Sphenodontidae > Sphenodon > Sphenodon punctatus. The sequence continues at coordinate 1,454,735 of QEPC01014905.1, read as the reverse complement.
AGAAACAGGATTTTGAAGTCAGACAGTGCAATCCTCTTGCCATTGAGTAATGACACTCACTCTTAAGAGCCTCCGCTTATCAGCCAGAGGGTTGCATCATCAGAATTTTGTGGAAATTATTTTAAGGTTTGGTACAAAAACTGGGGAAACAAACCCAAACCTATATATTAACTGTAATTTGCTCAGGAGACCTTAGTAGAACACTTTAATTGCCTTCAAAATGATTCCATAGTTATCTTCCCTGGAGCTAAACTTTAGTAATAAATATTTAATGTACTAATAATGGATATATAATCATCTACAAGTACATGACGAGTGGAGAATATGCTGTGGTTTCATTCTACCTGGCCTGCTTTCATAACCCAATATTTCTTACTTGTCCTCCCCCCCCCCCCACAACCCCTTTCATTTTGCCTGTATTGTAGGAAGTCTCCATAGCAACAATCCAAAATAAATCAATCCAACTACTATTTTCTGGATGTTGCGGCCTTTTTCAGAGGTCAGATTTCAAAGGCAGCAAAAGTCTGAGCACCTGGCATGCATACATTGCCTTTTTATTCCTGTTAACCTGATTACCATCAATGAAAAGGACAGGATGGTGCTTATGTTTTGAGCCTCACTGAACAGGTGAAAAAAATAATTTTATTTTTTTTAAAAATCCCCAGCTCTCTGGAATTTTCAGAGACCTTTAACCACTTGCACATTTTTTAGAAATCAAACTGCACTACAATAAATTTGAGGATAAAATTGTTTTTATATAGATATAGGATTTTAAAATGTTTTATGCAGCAGAGACATCTTGAGCTATGTGTTAGCATTCTTATAATTTACAAATTAAATAATATACTGTAGGTCCATAACCAGTGGCAATTGTTACAGTCGTCTTGATAAAAGGCTTTAATATTTTCATATTGCAGTTTGGGAGAGACAGGGATATAGGTTTGGTTTTCTTTCTTCAAAATGTATTTTAAATACTCCAATATTATAATGAGCTATGGTTTATAGTCAAGTCACTGCCAAGACAGTGGAATAATTCCAAACATTAAATCAATGTTTTAATAGGAATTTTAATATTTTATTATTTGGATTACCAGAGGAGTTTTATCTACACTTCTGTGTTAATAAGTCTTAATGCTAAGCAAACCAACACCAAACAAATCATTTAAACAATTTCATTCCTTCTATTTACAGTTATGATTGCAAATTTGAAAAGCTCACCCCTCATTCTTTGAAAGTCCTAGAGGGTAATTTCATTATTTAAATAAATATTCCTACCCAAGGTCATGAATTTTCATGCTGTAAATTATTAAGAATTATCCCTCAAACAAAAAGTGACATACTGTCATTTTGAAAGTTAGTGGTGTCTGTTTGGTACATTTTAATGAACACACTTCAACAGACGTGTATCTTCAACAGTAAACACCATAGGCCACCCGCAGGCCTGATGCCACTTACAGCAGAGTAGTTCCCATTCATACCAATGGGCCTATTGCGCTAAAACAAGTTGTTTTAGGACTGCATCCCATTTGTTGTTATGCATACAACATTGCTGTCCTTGTAGTGTGCAAAATATCAGATGTCTGAAATCAACTATGGCCCCAATTCAAGGGCTACTCACTGGATGCACAATGCGTGCACAAAATGTGCAGAGTGCAGGTAGTACATGCACACTGTGTTTATGCAACATGTGTGGCATGCACAGACCTTGGATCATGCCCACAGGTGTTTTTGCAAGTATTAAAAGTATATGGGAATACTTTGGGACAGTAGGATTGTGGAAAAAAACAAATATTTACCCCTTAAAAACTACAATGGTATGGATATTGCTGAATGATAGTTAGAACTGACTCAATACTTGTTGACTTATGTAAAATGACTAAATAATCAAGGACCAAATGGATTTCAGAGCAGGAATTGGAACTTAAAACTTAGTATTCACTGAGCTATTTTGTGTGCATAGAACAGACGTGGGCAAATTGCGGCTTGAGCACCTGGACGCGTGTCTTGCCAGAAGTGGCTGTTTGGGGACACGTCCACATGGCTCCTTCAGAAGTAAAATCATCCACCATTTTGGCCTTCAGAGCATCGGGGGGGGGGGGACATGGGGGCATGCCCCATGTTGCTATTGCTGTTGCCTGAACCCACAAGACAGCCTGGGAGCCAGATTTTTGATGTGAAGGGGGCTAGAAGAAACAGTGGTGCTCTGTCTCAGATTGGGGGAAGCCACATTTAATGTAATGCATACCGTGGCTCTCATCAATACAAAAACTTTGATACGAGGCTCTTGCCCACCCCTGGCATAGAACTAGGCTGTTTACCACACCACTCTAGCCAACCTTAGGTCTCTTTGGTGAGATCAAGGATGTTACCAGGTGTAACACTACCCACACATTTAGGCTTCATGAGATGAAACGGATGATGTAACCATGTTTACATACCCAACTGTAACCACATTTATGTTCTCCTAGAGCAGAAAGTAGTGAATTTATCACCTATGAGTAGGGCTATGATTCTGTCACAGTTTTTCTTATGAAAAATCTTGCTGAGGTCATTGTAAAAAATGGAAAAGTCATGATAAAAATCATGGGCCTTTTCTCCACGCTGCTTACGGCCGCAGCGCCGCTGCTCAGGTTGGGATGCTGAGGCTGTCAGGCTGGGGTTCTTCCTCCAGGCTGGTGCTGGAGGAAGAAGAGGCTCCCCCCATAGCCTCCCCCCACCACAGCGCTGCTGGGCCTGGAGTGGAAAAAATCTCTGGTTGGAGCAGGCGCTAATCCTCCCTCCCTCCCCTCCCCCACGCTACAGAGAAAACCTCTAACCTCTGCCTCCGCCCCTGGACAGGTTCAGCCCATGAGTGCTGTGCTGCTCCATTGACTCAGAGCGGAAAGCTCCACTGCTATCAACTTGTTTGCTGGAAGAAACAAATAAAACCCCTGAGGAGGGGTTTGGAGCGCCAGGCAAATGCTGCAGCTGTACCTGGCCAAGGGGAGGTGTTTGGAGTTCGCTCTTCTTGGCATCTTCTAGCCGGCTCCTCTCCTCGGTGTAGGCTGTTGCAGGTAAGATGAGAAATATCAAAGGAGTCATGGGGAAATTGGAAAAGTCACGGCAGGAGACAAAAGTCACTAAAAACGTGACCGCCGTGACCCCCCCCATTACAAAATCATAGTCATACGTACGAGTTCGACTTGAATTTTCAGCTTGCTTATATAGTATATATATATATATATATATCTCCACTAATTATATAATCAGCCGATAGAAAGGGACTTGGGCAGACAGGGTGGCATAGAAGTGAACCTAGGATCCTGGGCACGGCTGCCCAAAAGCAGAGCTGCTGAGCCACTTGAGGCACTAAGTGTAAGCTCTTTATAAGACCAATATGCAATGCCCACCTCCATGATCAAAGATAGGTTGTTCTTGGTAAAGTTTTGGAAAGGAAATAGGAATGTTGGAAGCTGAAGTCTGCTGTAGGCAAAGGAACTATGCAAACAGCAGAGAATCCACCACACAGAGACAAAAGACCCTCTGTTACTGCTAACATTTTATAAAGTAAATGTACTAATGGAAGAAACCACACATTTGTGTGACTAATAGCAAGATGGTAGTAGCACTAAAGCAGCACAAAAGAAAGAAATGTTATGAAGTACTTGTGTATTTGTTCAGCTAATTAAGTGCTTGGTTAAGTGCCGGCTTTGAGGCTAGCAGATATGAACCCAGTCTTTCTTCTGTAGTGGCTTCTGTACCAGGAAATATTAGTGCCAGATGAGTGCTTCTCCTGGAGCAAATTATGTTGCTCCACAAGGGCAGGCTTGGCCAGTGGTCCCTGAGAGGGCTCAAGCAATCCTGCCCACTGGATCACTTCCCCACCAGATGTCCTGGCTGTCCTCATCACTGGGGCTTGTACCATCCATGGGGTGTGTGCTATGGATCACCTCTTAATCCAAACCATCTGAAATGGTAATGGGTTTTTCCCCTTCTAGGAGTCCTTCGTGGACTTCAGTGACAGGACTTACATGTGAATACCTTCCTTGAAATTGTCAAAGCCCTCGCAGCCATCAGCCTATTAATTAGGGAATAAGCAAAATATGGGGAGGGTCACACATTACCCCTTAATATCTGCTTATCCACATGTGTCTGTATGTGATTGTTAGTGCATGTGCTTGGTCCTGGTATCAAATTGCAGATCTACTAGTGTAGCAGGCACTGTCTTCTGCTTTTGGCATGGTTGCTGCTTTCTGTGTTCCCTCCTGTCCCACCACTTCAGAGGCACACTTTCAACTCCACTTATCAATACAAGCCTCTCTCAGTTTCAGTCAGCTATTGTTAGCCTGGGCTAGCTGCCTTACATCCGTCTTTTACACAGCAGGATGCATGTTTACACAGACATAGCAAGAGAAAACAAGTGACTTTGGGTAGAAAGAAACAGATGTGCAGTAACTCCCTGGTCCAGGGCAGGAAGTCACAGCCAACACAACCCACTCTGTGTCAGAGCACCGGACAAATGTGTCTGCAGCCAGAGAGCTGTCCTGCTGCCGACACAGTAGAAGTGCGCACCAGGGATCCATGTTGTTATTCTTTTTCATTTTTGTTATTTAAATCTTTAGTTTTCATAAATATCAAAATTTGGTTTTTGCTTTTGTTTTGATTTCCATTGGTTTCAATGGAAATACATTTTTGGTTGTAATATTTTTAGTTTTCATTATATTTGGATGAAAATTACAGGGATTGTACCTCCAATGGAGCGCATTGTGTGTACCACAATTCAGAAAGATCGGATAAAGGAATCCAATTTTATAAGCGGTTTAATTATGTTATTTTGCAAAAATCTGCATAAACATTCCTGGATGCAAATTCTTTGTCTCCCATCTAATTTGAATGAAACTTGGCATGGTTATATCCCTCCCCCAATTTTACTATCTATGCCAAATTTCAGAAGGATTAAACAAAGGGTCCTGGTTGTATAAGCAATTAACTTATAAATGTATGTCTGACTAACATCTTTGTAGTCTACCCAGTGTATATGAAATTTGGTAGGGTTGTATCACACACCTTCAGGATTATCTCTGCCAAATATAGGAAAGATGCGATAAAGGGTAGCAATTTTATATGCCTGCACAGCATATGCAGAGAATGAGCCTATGCCAGGAATTCTCTTACGTGATACTGTGGTATAAGATCGGTTTGTGATGTTAATTGGCCAGCAGAAATGTCAACCAAATTTCTGTAATCGCCCCTAGTTTCTTTCCATAATACCTTATCCAATCTGGTGCTGTTATATGCACGTCTGGATGTATATTCCTATCCCTTATTTCCCCCCCACAATACTCCAAAAAGCTCGAGTGTCGTTTCTTTCTACTGCCTGCTTCAAACGTACCCAGGACAGTTTCTGAAAGGCTTGCTTCTTTGATGCCAGGAGACGTTTGTATTTCTGTTCACTTCCAAACACTGGAAGTGAACAACTGCCAGGTCTTGACAGTTTAATCAGTGTTTGATGTGAACACTGTGTTGAGCATATGTCTAAACACTGTAATGGTAGGAGACTGTTACAGAACACTGAACAGCATTATGTCTAAAGACACCCCTTGAAAGTTTTCTTTCCTGAACACCCATCTCTTATGGGATAGTGTCTGGGCATAGAAGATGTGCCAACCAAATGCACAATTCTGTCCTATAAAGAACTACAAACCAAGCACAATTCGCTATTTTAGTAAACTTACTGTCACTATAGCCAATTGCTAAACCAATTACTCTGGAAAAATCCCACTGAAGTCAGTGGGGCTACTCTGGAGTAAGTGGTCTTAGGACCATCCACTAATACATCTTTTCTACATACTATTTCAGATCAAGCATTATTTACTCAACTGGCATTTGTTTGTCTCTAGGGGTATTCTTACAGGGAAATTACATTCATCATGAGATCTTTGTTTTGAACCCTTTGGAGGAAATATAAGAGAACTAAAATGTAAGTTTGGCACAGAGCATAATTTGCAACCAAATAAGATTTAATATATTGATTTTTTCCTATATATTCTCAGCCGGCCAACTCATTTTTGTTTTAAATTTGACTCCCAAAGATAGTCTACAACTTTGGTCCTTTTTACATGCGTGGGTGCTATCCATGAACACCCAGAAATCTGGGTGTTCATGCATGGGGGAGTCTCATGTAAATCCCACGGCGGTGTGGGTGTGCATACGTCCTCCTGCGCACACTTATGCACACCCGCCTCCACCCATCCCCCATGCATGGAGCAACTGGCAAAAACTGCAGTTGCTCTATGCTTGTAGATGGGTGGAGGTGGGTGTAGATGGATGTGTACCCTCCCCCCACCCACCACACATGGACCGCAGTGCACACTGACCACCCCCACGCTGCGACTTGTGTAAAAAGTAGGGATGGGACATCCGGGAGAATACCGGATACCGGATTTATCAGTATCGGATCTCCCCGGTATCAGATTTACCGGTATCAGCATACCGGATTTTTAACATTGGCCGCTTTACCGGTTTTTTTTTACATTGCAGCCATTTACTTCAATGGCCATGATGTAAAAAAAACGGTAAAGTGGCCAATGTTAAAAATCTGGTATGCCGATACCGGTGATTATCGGATTAATCTGATATACCTGATTATCAGGTGTATCGGATTTATCCGATACCGATATTCCCATCCCTAATAAAAAGGGCCTTTGTTCTTTCCTATTAACATATTTCATTTAATCCACTCAGCATTTATTGTAATGTAGTGAGTTAGGTTTATTGAACATGTAGCCCTCATTGGAAAGGAATAAGGGATTTATTTATTCATTTATTTGCTTCAATTTTTAGGCTGCCCCCTCCTGCTGCTGCAGCTCGGGGCGACGTGCAACATACTAAAGACATAAAAAAATAAAACAACAATATAAATTTACAAATAAAATACATCACAGCCGAGTTAAAAGACCCTCTCACCCCACCCCAATCCATCACCTGTCTCCCTCGCCAAAAGCCCGGCAGAACAGCCAGGTCTTACATGGTTTCCAGAAAGAGGGAAGGTTCAGGGACAAGCAGACCTCCATCGGGAGGGAGTTCCACAGCCTCTGTGCGGCCACCAAGAAAGCCCTCCTCATAGTCACTACTCGAGAAACTCGGGGAATCCCGAGGAGGGCTCCATGGATGATCACAGGGGCCAATTCAGGACTCAGGGGTGAGGCAATCCCACAGCTAAGCGGGGCCCAGGTCATATAGGGCTTTACAGGCCCAAACCAACACCTTGAATTGGAATCGGAAAACTATAGGCAGCCAGTGGAGACTGGAGCACTGCTGTAATGTGCTCACAGTGACCCGTCCCCGTAAGGAGGTGGGCTTCTGCATTCTGCACCAGCTGCAGTTTCCGGATCGTCACCAAGGGTAGCACCACATAGAGCGTGTTTCAGTAGTCCAGCCTTGAGGTGATGAAAGCATGGATGATGGTGGATAGGTCAGAGTTCAAGACATATGGCCGAAGCCATCGTACCAGATGTAATTGGTGAAATGCTCCCCTCGCCACAGCCACCACCTGGGCATCCAGGAGGAACTGCGAGTCGAGGAGCGCTCCCAGACTCCGAGCCTGAGGGACCAACAGAGGGCAGACTCCATCAATGATGGGTGCCACCACTCCCTCAGCCCTGTTGAGGAAGATCTTAGAAGTCCCGATGGGAACTCCCGCCTGCCTACTGAGAACAGAAACAGGAACTCTCCACATTGAACCCCAAGCTAAAATCAGATTGATATTGTATTGGAAATAACTATTACAGATGACAAATTATGCTGGCACAAAATGACGGTATCCGATTGTAATTACAAATGGGAAACTAAGTTAAGATCTTTTACAGAGGAAATGGGGCTGTCGCTCCCTTTCCTAGCTGCTTTCTCAACTGAGCAGACTAAGAGGATATGTAAGCAACGGCTGGACAATCTTTACAGGCAAAAAGATTTAGAGGCCATGAGATCAAACAAGGTAGCTCCTTGGTACAGATTTATAAAAGATTTTCATCTACAAGAATATTATTTAAGAACTGTGGCAAATTTCTCACTAAGAAGAACCCTCACTCTTCTAAGATTTCAAATGATGCCCACAGCAGTACTCAAGGGAAGATATGCAAAGATTCCCCATAGTTTGCGGCTTTGCCCATGTGGGGCTAATGTCCCTGAGGATCTACCACATTATCTATTTAGTTGCTCACTCCTTTCTGAAGTTAGAACCAAATATCTCCAACCGCTATTGCAAATGAGTTCAGTTTGGGATGCGCGCATGAAAATAATATTCTTGCTTGCAAATCCCGAAGAAAGGTTTATAAAGAAGGTGGCAAATATGGCCCAAGCCTTTATGGTGCAGAGAGGCAAAACTAAACAAAACAATCCAAAATAGATCCTTCAAAGGGGAAACGAAGGGAAGGAAAATAGCAGTATAGTTTATTCACTGACTGAACTTGTGTCGAGCACTGATCAATCGTACTCCATAGCATAATGATATTAACAAAAGGAGGAAACTCACATGTGTTAACATATTGGTTTACCTGTGAATCATACTGAGTCCATTTGGTGATATAAGGGTTAAACTCAGCTCTTGTACAATCCTTCTATTACTATTCAGAAACCTATTCACTCAACTAAATCATTAGAACGATTGCAAGGTTTTGGGGGGGTTGGAGGCTGTGTTCTTTTTTGCTAAATGGGGGTCTGAATTTCAATTCTTATTTTACTATGTAGAAATTTTGTTTAGCGATTATTAGTGTCTGGAAGTCGATATGAATATTGCTGTTATTTTTAACTTATCTTAACTTATTTTATTATTACTTATCATTTATATGTTATTTATCACATATTGCTTACTACTTCTATTTTTATTGATTTATGGTATTTTGTTATAACCAAAGGGTTGAAACAATAAAATTTATATTGGTTGATTGACTGCCTCAGCCCCTCCCACCAGCATCACCTCAGTCTTGTTGTGATGCCTCTTCTACATCTGAATGCTAATGGTACGGTCCTATTTTCTACATCCCATTTCAAGCATGAAAATCAAATTTACAAACAAAGAATATAGAAATAAATGCAAATTTCATTTTATTTGTGAAAATGGTAATTCTGTGTATCAAAATCTATCACTCACTTTCCTCAAGAGGAGAGTCATCTCATCAGATGTGAAGCAAAACATATATCCCGACTTGAGTAGACTCGAGTCCCAAAGCCAAATATTCACTTACTGAATAACCATTTAAGAACCCAGAAGAACAAACCACTGTGAACAATCTAAAATTAGTCATAGAGGAAGGACCACCAAGATGATAATATGTTATGAATATCGCAGAAGAAGAGTAAGACTTATTTAAAACAAGTCCTTAAAGTTAAGTTATATCCTGAAAGAGTCTTTGGCCGAATGGTCGTAAATAAAATTCTTTATTGTCTCCCTAAAACAGAAAATGGCTTAGTTGGATTCCAGGTTTGTACTTCTGAACAAGTGAGAGAGTGATCCTAAAACTACTGCACTGGCACTAGTGCCCGTGAAGTGCATGGGTTTAATGCCAACTTCAGGACCATGCTGTCGTATCAAATTTGGTCACTTTATAAGCAAGGTGATTTTTTCACCAGCTCTAACTCTGCAAGCTCAGTCTGGGATCCAAACACCAACCTGAGGGACTGCATGGCAGGAGGGTCGGGGTATAAATTTATAAAATAAATAAATATAAATAAATAAACTTCTAAGGGAAGAGAATCAGGCACAAGTATTAACAGAAAAAAGGATGACATTCCAAGAATAGCTGATGAGCTCAACCATCCTGCAGTTATGCTTTCAGAAAATAGAGTTTACATGTTTGTAAAAGTTAGGATCCTGTAACTGCATCATCACCAGGGATTCACCTTTGACTCCTCCTCCTTTAAGTCTCATTTTTACCTTGTTGTGAAAGCCTGTTGCTTCTCCTTGCCTAACGTTTTAAAAATATGGCCCTTCCTCACTCTTCAACCACCAAAAGTGTCATGTTTCACTGTGACTATTACAACTGACTTCCCTGCTCTTACCTTAACTCTTTCACTTCTGCTTAATACTCTACATTTGATCTTGATTTAACCCAAAGCTTTGACCTTGTTCAACCCCTCCCTCTGCTGGCTACCTCTCCCCTTCCACATGCAGCACAAACTCCTTGTCCTCATCTTCAAGGCTCTCCATGGACTTGCTCCTTCAGATCCTTCTGCCTTCACTTCCCACTCCATTCCCACCAAGGAACTTTGCTTCTCCTCTGCCACCATCCTCACCTGCCCCAGAATCTCCTACTCCATAAATTGCCTCCGCCTCTTATCCCATTCTGCTCCCTATGCCTGGAATTCCCCCCCCTCCCCCAAACACATACATTTTGCTCCTTCCCTCACAACTTTCAAAACCCTCTTGAAAAAATCTACCTCTTCAAGCTTTCTCCAGCTCCTTGCTCTCAGAGATTGCTCACGGATGCAGCTCCTTATCCTGTCTTATCCTTCAGGGGGTGTTTTCTAATGTGACAATGCCAAAGTGCTGCCAAGGATTTATCCAGAGTGAGGCTGGCATCACGGCTGGGATCCAGCCAGGCCCCCGAACTAGCATGATGGGGGCCTGGCTTCCGGGAAGGGCTGGGAACCCCACCCCCGCATTGCACCCAGCAGCCCACCCCCTCCCTAATGAGCACCCATGGCAGCCAACCTAGAACTCTGCCCACTCCTGATTGTAGTGAGTAAAGCAGGATTTCAAACGTGAAAGCCTGCTGTAGCAGGGGGTCTTCCCAGGGCCACATGAGGGTGGTGGTGTCTCTGGGGTGTCTCTGGGGAATTAACTCTAGTTCTCTGTCATGCCTATTCAGTCCAAGCCTCAACTGAATCCCTCCCTGAGGAAGGGGGTACCCTCCTATAGGACCCAACACAGGAGTTCCAGAGGGTATTAAATCCAGTCCTTTATAGTGTCTACAATCCCTGGGGCTGCTGGTTCAATTGCCTCCACCCTGCAGGCCCAGGTCAGTCTCTCAGGCTCAGGAGCAACACAACATCAACCCCCAAAGTCCATCAAGCCAGGCCTCAAAGCCTCAGGCCAAATCTTCCCCAGGCACGAGGCTCCCTCCTGGGCACAGCCTCTCTTCAGCACCCTGGAGAGCATAGAGTGAGAGGGCTTTATTGGGGAGATGTGGTTCCTTCAGCTCCCAGGCAGAGACTGCCTTCCTCGCTGCCTTGCTTCCTCTTTTGTAGCCAGAGTGGGCGTGGCCCACAGCACAGCACTACTGCCCTTAAAGGGTCAGTGTCTTGCCCACTCTGTCATAGGGTCTCTCAGTCTGTTTCATCCCAGCTGATCCTCAGCTAGGAGGCTGGCTCTGCCACACCCCTATGCATGCTCAGCCCTTTGGCTGGTCCAAGCAGCCCCCTTCTTAAAGGGGCAGCAGCCTCACAGGACTGCTCTCTGCTACACCCACTTTTTTCCTGGTCGGGCAGAGGGATCTCGACCTTGGTGGTGGATAGCCCCAGGCTCCGACTTGGTTCCCCAGACACTATAATCAGGATCCAACCTGTGCTAACATCAAGCAGGCGCAAATGTGAATGACCTTGGCCCGTGGAGTAAAGCACACTAAATTGTGCTAAAGCCAGCCACTATCATGTTTGAAAACACCCAGGGTCCACCTCCTTCCTTTGTAACTAAGGCTAAGCATGTGATCATTTATTCTCCAAATCTAAAAACATAGTAATGGATTCGTGTTTCTTTCCTTTTTTATCACCAGGAAATGAATTTGTACAAAGGCGTTAGCATGTCTCATGGGAGAAAAGAGAGAAGAACTCAGATCCTTTTGGAAACAGATCTGGGGCTTGATTCAGAAAGGTGATTCAAGTCAATGAGAACTGTACGAACATTGCGCATGCACAATCAAGCCCTTAGTCTCATTTTAAATTTTACTCCAATTCGAGAGCGACAAAGTTTTTGCTTTCATTCTATGTTTTCAACAGCTGGTTAAACTAGGATGGTTGTTGGAAAAAAGTTATTTCAGAATATTATTGTTGTGTATTGACCCTACAGGCTTGCTGTATACGCACCAGTGTTATGTGACGGGGGAAGCCTCTACCTCTCGGCCTCCCATTTCCCCCCGCAAGCTCACTCTCTCTCTGGCAGTACTGGAAGCTGAAGCTGGTTCCTGTTCACCCTTCCTCTAGGCCTCTGTTGATGCCTACTGCATTATGCTCTGTTAACAGAGTTACTACTGTTTGGCACACTCCTAATATCGCCTCTGCTTCAGTACTCAACAATTATAGTTAGACTTTCATCTAAAAAGAAAATCAAGCTATAATCTAGTTTATAATCTAGGTAGGTGTTAGTTTGTCTCATTTCTTAGTTCTGAAAGAAGTGAATTATGTGGATACCATTTTCTAGAAATTAATCCACTGGTGTATTTACCAGAAATGCCAGCAATGTCACATGTACCTTGTGAGCACGTCTGTGTAAAAGTAGGAATTTTATTGTCACATAATAAAAGTATCACGTGTTACAAAGTACACATTCCATTTCCTATTCTGTGTTAAAGGCTGGGAATGCTTTTTTATGTAGGGTCAACAATGTGCCTGGCACTGAATGATTATTAATTAGTGACAGATCCCGGCCCGGAGGGTCTTACAATCTAGGATTGTATTTTGCTTAGTCAGCAAGACAGTGGCCATGTGCAATTTAAGCATATATAATTGTATACCTATAAAATCATGTGAAGATCACACTATATTTTACAGGGCAAGAAATAATTCACCACCTCAAAGTGAGCCCACAGAACAGCACAGGTGACATTTGCTCTCCAATGCCCTCTTGTGGGTATGGGCTTTAAAGGTTTTTCTTGCCCAATAGATGGGAGATTCAGAAGCAAGCTCCTAAAACAACCCATTAGCCTGACTAGCAGATAAACATGCTGGGAACAGAAGAACTAATTTCAATATCTTACTATTGGAAAATTCATTTAGCACTGGTAATAACTGCAGGGATCTGCTGAGAAACAGCTCAGTATGAGGATCTAAAAGAAATGAGCTCCAGGATAGCACAGATCAGCAATTCCAAACCTTTTTTGCCTTGTAACTCCATTCTGAGATTTAAATATAATCTTGTGACCCCAGACAGCAGTAAAAAATATATCAAATATCAATCGGACTATGGTCCCATTGAAGGACGCAACTATGATGGTGGTGCAGCTTCACCAGGGCCCACAAGGCTGGGACCTCACACTCTCCGGTGTAGCGGTGTTCCCTGCTGCTGAGAAAAGGGGCAGAGGGGTCTCATTCCATCTTCTGTAGCAGGGCCCATTCCAGCCTAGCTACACCTCCAAGTTCCCATCTGCAGATGTCACATTCCCATTTGTGATCCCAACATGCAGTTTGGAAACCTCTAACATAGCTGTCTAAGATCTACAGGGGACAACGAGAAACAATTGGGAGTCTGGTATTCCAGGGGCTTATAACTATTTAAACTTCAATAGAACATCATTTGGGTAAATACCTAAAAAAAAATTGTTGAGCTTCGTCTAAATTTTAAAAAGTATCTCTAAAATTGCTTTGGGGACCTTGAGAACACCTTTATTTCAAGACAGAACTTAAGATTTTTTGTTTTCTTTAATTTAAAGATACCCTAACTCTCCTCATAGTAAGATACAGGATCAGTCAGATTCCTGCACATTCCATGTACCCCAGTCCCACAAGAACTCCATATTGGCACAGAGCTCTGCTTTGGGACATTATATAGCACCGGCAGTTTGCCTGATGCTGCATAGTTGCAATTAGAGACAAGACTTTGCCCCAAGAGGCTTACAACCAAAGGCAGATAAGGGAGGGGAGACAAGAGTATGAGCCCATACATTCATAACATTGAAAAGCTGCAGGCTCACATACTTCGGCCCTTTTCAAACTGGCGTGGTTGCATGGGGGGATGGGTGGTGCATGGGTGGGTGTTCCCACGGACCCCCACCCATCTCCATGCATGGACCATCCAGAATTTGTGCCCGTTGCCTTGTGCATGGGTGATATGGGGAAGTAGGGGGAAGGGAAGCGCGGGAGCATGCATGCACCCCCGCCCACCGGCCGCGGCATTCTCACAGATGCCCCCTCCCCACATACATGGGCAAAAGGGGGGCATCCATTTGAAAAGGGCCTTAGTTTAGTTACAAGGGGGTAGGAGAGCATAAGCTTAATTATAATTGGGGACGTGCGGAATTAGTCTCCACAGATTTAGAGACATGGGGAACAACAATACCTCATCCCCCACTAAATTTTCAGTAGCCCAGACACAGGATGGCATTCCTCATGGCCTTAGGCTGCTCCTTGGGACAACCTCCTTAAAGCCTTTACTATCCATGACTTAAATGTACAGTAAGGAAAATTACATATTGTGCAGCCTCCTGGGTCTTGGACATGTTCATTAAGTGTTTCCATTAACATTTATTTTTAATGCTGTAAAAATAAGGAAAAAATATATATACACATATGGTTAAAAGCAGAAATAGGATTGCCTGCAAGAGAAATAATTTTCATTTGATTTTTTAAAAAAGGTCTAGAATCATAGATAAGAAAAAAGGTCAGTAGCATAAAACTACAGTTCGACATCAGTTCATATTTGTTTTTTCTCATTTAAAACTGGCATGTTATTTTAAGCATCTGCTTCATTATCTTGTCTTCTTAGGATGCAATCCATCAAACTTTATGACAATGGTTACAACAGTAGGCTTATGGAGTGCCACACTTCAAAAAGCCAAAACACCAATCCAACAAGTATTTTCTCTGTAAGCTTAAATTTTCCTCTAAATGCTTAAATTTAATTAATTAATTTATTAATGCACAATTAAAATTTAGATAAATAAGTCTAGGGGGATTTTTGTGCAGAGGGGGTGACTGGGAAAAGAGAACAGGGAAACAGGGGTTGTTGGGGAAACATTGGTCAGTGGGGGAAGGTTATAAGGGTGATGCCACATGAGCAATGTTAGCCTAATCACCGCATGGACCTATGGTGGACAATTGCCACCCACACACTGCAGGGCAAGCACGGGAAGCTGGTCACCCAGTTGCAGGGAGGCTGAGTGGGCAGGCCAGCCCTTGTTGGACCACAGCCATGGCTCTTAACTATCATTAAGAACAGAATTGTTGAGTATGTTGATAAACATGGCTTAATGGGGAAGAGTCAACATGGATTTAGCAAAGGTAAGTCATGCCTCACTAATCTGTTGGAATTCTTTGAGGGTGTAAATAAGCATGTGGACAAGGGAGACCTGGTAGTACCTGGATTTCCAGTAAGCATTTGATAAGGTTCCACATAAAAGATGCTTGAGAAAATTAAAAAGTCATGGGATAGGCGGTAGTGTCTTACTACAGATTGGTGACTGATTAAAGGATAGGAAGCAACAAGTAGGACTAAACAGTCAGTTTTCACGATACACAGATGTAAAAAGTGGTGTGCCCCAGGGATCTGTATTGGGACCGGTGCTGTTTAATGTATTCATTAATGATCTGGAAAAGGGCGTTAAGAGTGAGGTGATCAAATTTGCAGATGACACCAAGTTATTCAAGGTAGTTAAAACACAAGCAGACTGAAGAACTGCAACAGGATCTTATGAGACTGGGTGCCTGGGCATCTAAATAGCAGATGAGATTTAACGTGGACAAGTGCAAAGTGATGCACATAGGGGAAAATAACCCAAATTATGAGTACACAATGCTGGGTACTAAGCTAAGAGGTACCACTCAGGAAAAGGATCTGGGAGTGATTGTGGACAATACACTGAAATCCTCAGCCCAGTGTGCAGCAGCAGTCAAGAAAGCAAACAGAATGCTAGGAGTTATCCACAAAGGGATAGAGAATAAAACTGAGGATGTCATAATGCCTCTATACAAATTGATGGTGCAACAATACCTGGAATATTGTGCGCAGTTCTGGTTGCCTCATCTCAAAAAAGACATAGCTGAACTAGAAAAGGTACAGAGAAGGACAACAAGAATGATAAAGGGTATGGAACGGCTTCCGTACAAAGAGAGGCTTGACAAGCTGGGTCTCTTCAGCTTGGAGAAAAGACTGAGAGGGGACATGATAGAGGTTTAGAAAATCTTGAGTGGTGTGGAATGAGAAGATATGGAACGGTTATTTACTCTCTCAAATAGTACTAGAACTAGGGGACACTGCTTGAAACTAGCTGCTGGGAAATTTAAAACAAAGAAAAGGAAGTACTTTTTCACTCAACACATAATTAACTTATGGAATTTGTTGCCAGAGGATGTTGGCAAGGCGAGTAGTATAGCTGGGTTTTAAAAAGGTCTGGATAAGTTCTTGGAGAGTAGGTCCATTAACCAAGAAGCTTATGGGATTAATTTCTTACTGTTGGGAGCTGGGAGTGAACAACGGGGAATGGATTGCCCACTGTGACTGTTGGTCCTTCTCCCATTCTATTGAGATTGGCCACTGTTGGAGGACAGGATGCTGGGCTTGATGGACCATTGGTCTGACAACATATGGCACTACTTATGTTCTTAATTGTGCCTTCTTTCATATTAATAGCTATTTTGATAGTGAGCAGTCCTTTGGGGACTTATTAAACTGGAAGGTTTCTTCTATTTGTGCACAAAATGTCCTACTATGTGGGAATTCACTCTGTATGCAAAATGCCCGACAAGTATGTGAGGATTGACTCCCAAGTACTTACTGAGGGCAGCAACCAGCAACAGGCACATGAGAAGACTGCTCCTAGGGATGTGCATGTCATTTTCATTATTACAATAACGATAACGAGAATTGTCATTTTTGTTATAGCTATTGTAATAACGAAAATGACAATCGATAATGATAACAAAAACGATAATGTTATGGTTGCCATTATTAGTGCTGTGGCAGTTGGGTTTTGGAGGGAAAACGTGGAGAGGGGAGGAGGGAGCAGACATCTTGAAGTCCTAAACAAGGTTGAACGCTTGAACTGTGCCTGTGTTCGGAGGAGCAAGCAGCTCAGCAGTATCTGATGGATGTATCGCTGGCCAAGGAGCAGCGTAAGCAGGCCCCAGCAGTCTCATGGCACTCTGATTGGTTGTGGGAGGCAGCAGGCACTGAGCAATCAGGGCGGCTCTGGGGAAGGGAACTGCAACCCTTTATAATGGGAGGGCCAGCCTTTTTCTCTCTGTTTTGTGAGAGCTCTGCTTGTCAGGTTGCATTTACAGAACTGTGGTGCTTGCACACAAAAAAATCCTCCCTAGTCCTCATTGTATTACCAATACCTTTCCTTCCTCATACCCTACGTTTTACCTTCTCCCTTTCCCTGCCCTTCTCCCCCCTGTACATTATACATTATATATATACAGTACAGGTAGTATAGATTAGATATTAGATACTACCAATATATAGGTAGTATAGATTAGATATTGATATATATTACAGACATATAAATTAGAATAGTTATATAGATAATTGATTAGATAATAGTTTTCCTTTTCCCTTCCCCGGTCTCCCTTAGATTTAGATAGATATTACTTGCATACATAGAGAGAGATTAGATATTATATAGGCATTTAGGCTAGTCGGTTTTATTATATATATTGTTATCTGAATTGATACCAATACCAAAAATAAAATCTTCATTTGAAACTATACCGATACCAACAGCAATGAAAACGACATTGTCGTTAACTAACAAAATGACATTTTTTTAATAACGAAAACTATAACAATAAACGAAAATGACATGGGGGCCTGGTGCACACCCCTACTAAATCATCATCACTGGCCAGACTTTACAGATCCTCATCAACCCATGCATAGAGACAGGAAAGAACCCGAGTCTCATTAGCAAATTAAATAGGCAAAGCACGTAGGCTCAGTTTCCGCTAATGAGCCTATTAATGCGTGTTACAAAAGGATCCCAGCTGGTCAGTAAGGGAGGGGGAGAGAGAGAGGAAAATTGGGAGTCTTTGATGCAATATAGAAGGCAGGCTAGTCCATGGGACAACTATCAGGTTTGTGTCTAGATATGTTATGCTACTGGGACCTATTTAATTCAGCTGTGAGATACACAATATGGCTGGTGCTTGCAGACTCTGATAATGTTAATCTGAATCACTGGAAGTCTGCAGCTAAACCTCCAGAAAGGAATGTTTATTTATTTCCACCCAAACCTCCAGAGATCATCAGCTCAATTGTGCTCTGCTAGCTTTCACATGGTTACATTAACAGGCTGTTTTCTTAATCCAAAGCTCCACGACCAATCTTTTCACTTATTGGGAAAAACAATATGACAACTCTTCCTCACAGAAGGAACCAAAGGCAGCCATTGACAGCAACTGAGCTCCACCACGTATCAATAACACATCATAGGTCTCGTTTGGGTTACAGACTACTAACTCCTCCTAACCTTCCATAGGACAAGACTGAACACTATTAGCTCTACAGATATGAAATTATTAAACGGCCTGCAGATACAACAAAGAGAACTTCCCGTCAGCCAATCACCCTTAAACATTTCCTCCATTCAAGCAAAATCTGACCTGACAATAAGATTGGTGAGTCATCTGTTCATAAAATATGAAACCAAAAGGTTTTGTTTTACCTGGTAAATTATAAAATTCTCTTCCCACTACCTGCTCCAAGTAACGCACACAGGCGGTTAGAGCGCAGGTGGCACTCAACTCGTGCCAAAGCCAACTGACTGCGGCACTGACTGTTTTTGAAGGGTTATGCCATGGCTGTGGCAGTGGCAAAGAAAGATTTCTTTGCTGCTGCCATAGTATCAGCAAAGTACCATCCAACAGAGCTTTTCCTGGTGGTAAATAGCTTCTTCAATCCTGGTTGTCTCCACCTCGAGTTAGCCATTGGCTGTCTGCTGTGACGAGTTTGTCACCTACTTTGCAGACAAAGTCACTCGTATTTGGCACTGCTAGTTTGAGTGCAGAGTCAGAGTTTGGGGTTGAGGAGGCCCAGTCTTGTCCAGTTTACTTGGATCAGCTTCAATTAATCTTGCCCAATGATGCAGAAGATGTGCTTGGAGGAGTTCAGGACACCAGTTGGGAATGAGGTCCATGCCCATCCTGGCTGGTGAAAGCAAGCCAGAAGCAGTGGTGTAGTGGTAATTTTAAAAGTGCAAGAGCTATTCATGAGAGCCCCCCCATAGCCTCCAAGGCTGCTGAGGGGGGCCGAAGGAAAAATGCCAGAGCTCCATTCCCCCACGTTCCTGCTCCACTACACCACTGGCTAGAAGACTCTGGCGGTACTGCTGGCTGGGCTTGTCAATGCCTCTCTTAGAAAGGGGTATGGTGCCTGACGGCCTCAAGACTGCAGTGGTCTTCCCCCTGGCCAAGAAACCATCTCTTGATGTTGACTCCCCTGCCAGCTATTACCCTGTCACTAGCCTCCCATTTTTAGGGAAGTTTATAGAATGGGTGGTTGCCTTGCAGCTCCAGGTGCATCTCAATACTATCAGCTTCCTGGACCCATGTCAGTCAGGATTTAGCCCTGGGCATGGCACTGAGACGGCACGTGTGGCCTTCGTTGATAATCTCTGCTTGGACATCAATAGGGGATATTTAACTCTTTTGATTCCATTCGATCTTTTGGCAGCCTTTAATACTGTTGAGCATTTGGTGCTGTTGACATGGCTGCAGAACCTGGCTGGAGTGAACGGGACCGCTCTTGAGTGGTTCTGTTCATTCCTGGCTAGGAGAACCCAGAGGGTGATGATGGGCAGTGGCTTGTTGTCCTCTCAGGAGCTGCCTTGTGGGGGCTCACAAGGTTCCATATTGTCCCCACTCCTGTTCAATGTGTATCTGAGGTCCACAGGTGAGATTGTTCAGAGATTTGGGCTGAGGTGCCGTCAATATGCAGATGACACCCAACTCTCTCTCCTTTTCATCTGACCCAGGTCCTTCAGTCTCAGTGCTTACCCAATGCCTGGCTGCCATTGAGGACTGGATATGGGCAAGCCAATTGAAGGTGACTCCAGACAAGACTGAGCTGATTATGGTTGGCCGATCTTATGACCTGCGGGAGGTGGGACCCCAGTCATTAACATGGTCTAGCCTCCCTTGGTCACTCATGTTGCAGCCTCTGAGGTCAGCCGGGGGCACCCACTTGCAAGTGCCATCTGCCCATAAAGTTGCTACAACGAGGACGTGCAGGGGGGTATTTGCAGTTGCTGTCCCACAATTATAGAATTCCCTCCCCTTGGAGGTCTGCCTAAGCCCAAACCTGTTCATCTTCCAAAGGAAATGCAAGACCTTTTTGTTTGGGCCGGTGTTTGGTGGGTAGGAATAGGGTGGGCTTGGGTAGACGAGTTTGCGGAGGAGAATTGGTGGGTGGGGATAAAGGGTGGGATGGTGTGGTTCTTAAGGGATTTTAAATGTAATTGATTGTATTCTATATTTCTTATGTTGTAAGCTGCCCTGAGTGCTCTAGAGAAGTGTGAAATAAAAATGTAATAAATAAATAAATAAATGGGTATAATTTGCATGTCTGTTATGCCATACATATAACTTTGCATTGCTGAGTTTAAACACTTTCAGTCCTGTTTTACTGAAACTAAAGAGAGCAGAACCTAGAGAAACACCTAAATCATAAAAATAGAACCAGCAGCAAAATTTCAATGAAGTCGACAGAAAGGAACTTTATTGACTCAGAAGCTAAAGAAAAGGTCAAATGGTCATATAAAAATCACATCCCTGGTTACAGATGACTTTTTATATATGAAATGCTATATAAATGTTAAGGTGGAGATGCTGCCTCACATCTCTGCTTTATAGTCTTGGACATTTCACCGGTAACAGGATACATCTGTCAGAATCTTAAAGATTCAGGATAAAGGAGGTTCGAGATGGGTGTTTGGTTGCTCTATTTATTGGGGTATGTCAGTAAGAGAAGGTAAAGGTCAAATCACTGGTTCCATGGAAAACTCCTTACAAGTTAGTCAACTTTAACCAAAAGTAAAGAAAGGTCAACTCAATAGTGTTATGTAATCTCTCTCAGAAGTAGGTAAACTTTAATCAGGTGAAGGAATGCAAGTATTCTTTGTTGCTGGTATCATCCAGAGCATCAAAGGACTATCCAATGTGATATACAGGACATCTTTTTTTCAAACAGAAGTTTGTTTTTTATATGAAGGCACCAAAATTTCACTAATTCATAGTAAAACAGGTTGGTTTTGCAATGCAAAATTACAAATACTCTTATTAAAAAAACAAAATAAAAGCATCCCTCTGCTTGCTTACCAGAATGCTATGTCTTGGTAAGTCAAGAACAGAATAACGGCTGAGAACAGGAAAAGCACATATGCTATGCATACAAGTAAATATTAGGGATGGGCGAATACAGTTCGGCAGTTCGGAGTTTGGCCCGAACTCGGCCTGTTCAGACAACCGAATTCGAACCCGAACGCAAACATACCGAACAAACCAACACCCAACGGCGAAATGGCCGAACAGTTCAGTCAGTTCAGATTGCGTTCGGGTGAGTTCGTGTGGCAAAAAAAGGTTCACTGGAAGGTCAAACATGACAGGGAGGTGTCAGTCACTGAGGAGCAGACTTCCAGGCACCAGGGGTCCATATATCTCCATATATATATCTCCATATATATATGGATATGGGATAGATAGATAGATAGATAGATAGATAGATAGATAGTAGAGAGTTGTAGGAGTTAGTTTAGTGATAGAGATAGCGTTAGTGATTTAGTTTTAGTGTTTGTAGGAGTAGGTCTGTGTACTTATTAGATAATCCATTTAGTTCATAGCATTTAGAATAGTTAATAGCAGTTAGATTTAGTGTAGATAGATAGATATAATATTAGATTTAAAAAAAACCCATAAAAAAAAAAAGAAAACCATATAAAACCCAATAAAAAACAAAAAAACCATATAAAAAACAAAAAAAACACCCATAACATTTCCTGAACGGCCAAACCGAACAGCCGAACGGAACCGCCGAATGACCTAACCGAACGGCCTGTTCGGACGACTGAACCGAACAGCCGAACCTGGCGAACTAACCGAACTGCCAAACTGAACTGCCGAACCAAACGCAGTCAAACCGAACTGCCGAACCGAACGCAGCCGAACCGAACGGTCGAACCTGAACCACGATCTGTTCGCCCATCCTTAGTAAATGTTTACCTTTTCCCCTTTGCTTTTACTTTTAAAAGATATTGAGAGAGGTGCTCTAGAAGCAATATACTTCATAGCTAGCACCGAAAGGGAACAACTCATAACAACAGGAATACCTATGTTTACATATAAACAGCAATTGGGCCTTTGCTGTGGCAGGCCCCTCATTGTGGAACTTGCTCCCTCCTAATGTCCATCTTAGTTCCTTCCTCATTAAGGCCGCATTCCCATCTGCGGCGCCGAGTCCCGTGAGGGAAGACGCAGCAGCGGGGAGGAGCCGGAGAGCAGAGGAAGAGCCAGTGCGAACAGGTATGTGCTGCAGCTTCCCTTGCGTATGTCAGGGCAGGATTTTGCACATCCTTGTTCTGACATACGCAAGGGAAGCTGCAGCACATCCCTGTTTGCACCGGCTCTTCCTCTGCTCTCTGGCTCCTCCCCGCTGCTGCATCTTCCCTCGGGGGTCTTGCCGCTGCAGATGGGAATGTGTCCTTATTGTGGCCGCACCTCCCATATGAACAGACCAAGACACGCATTTGGGTAAAAAGGCCTTGGCCGCAACTTTATTACAATATATGTAACTTGAACAGACCAAATTAAAAGAACCTGTGTGCATATAGTGGAGAGGAACCATGCTACCTAAAGCAGGTAAAGGGGGCTAAGCTAAACCTCGCCCCCTTACCCGGGTGACAATGGGAGGAGAGGAAGAGGCACCCGGCAGATCCCGGTAAATGTACCTGGCTATGACCCCACCCACTGGGTGCCCATCCTCTCCCCCCATTGGCCCCCTGGTGCTGCCCCTCATGGGCAGGCTGCCCGGCACCCTGTTCAAGGGGAGGCGGGCACAAATCCACCCCCACGCTTATGGCATGGGAGTGTCCCTTTTCTAGGTGCTTTAAAGATTCACTGCTGCTTCCCCTTCACATAGGCTGCTTTTAGATGAGCGGGTCGCCGTCGTATGACCCGCTCACACGATGTTTCAAAATCCCACGATGCGGGATTACACATGACAGCAGTTGGGGATCATGCACATGGGAGGTGGTAGCACATGATTTCCTGACCGCGAATTAAATACCTTGCAATCGGGGTATTTAATTCGCGGTTGGCAAATCATGCACTACCGCCTCCCATGCACATGATTCCCGACCGCTGTCACGTGTAATCCCGCGTCGTTTAAAAGCGGCTATGGTCTGCCCTCCCTCTTTACCTTCCCCTTTTAAAATGGTTTTATATTGTTTTGATATTTTTATTATTATAAAGCACTCTTGAGTGTCATTTAAAGGCAGGGGAGTGCTATAAAAATATATTATTATTATTATTATTATTATTATTATTCTAAAATATATCCTGCTTTGAATCACTTGATATCTCCCACAATTTTGTGATCTCCTTTTTGTGTATCGGAAATACATTTTAAACAGATTGCACTAAAATTGTTTTTAAAACCCCAACACACTCAACTTTTATGATCTCAGGATTAGCTTGAGTTCTCCACTACACATGGGACTGGCTTGAAAAGGTTAACCTTTAAGAAAAGGTTAAGAAGAGGATCCAAAGGTGTATTCAAGGAACTCATTATGAATGAGGTTAGGCTATTCAAAGAGCTGTCAGACTTGGGTCTGTCTGGGGGCTGGCCAGTGAGCTGGGAGAAAGGCTCCAGCAGAACGATCAGATGGAGGCGTAGTCAGGGCAGAGTGCAAGTCAAGCCCGATGATTTGTTAGCACAGGCATCAGTAAAAGGATCAGGTGAAGCCCTCATCTGGGCAGAGCATGGGCCAAGTCAGGTGATCAGTTAGCAGAGTGCAAGAGATCCAGACATGGGCAGCAGCAGAGAGGCACAGAGCAGGAAGCCCTGCCTAATTTTCCTTGGCTCAGTTTACAGGCTAGGCATGGAACAGGGTTGAAGGGCAGAAGGCACAAGAAGCGTATACTGTTGGCAAATCACTCATACTTTGCTGTTATCTCTTTAGAAAAAGGAAGAAGAGGAAGTGCTGTCCTGCTCTGTGGTTCTCCAAGTCAGCTCTAATTGGCCAAGGCAGTCTCTGAGGCTATGGGATACAGGCTGTGGCCTGGTGCTGGCATGGATGGAGGATGCTACCTGCAACCTGGTGCTGGTGCTGGCTGCTGCAGGTGACAAGAGCAATGACTTTCCATGGAAGTAGTACTAGACAGAGCCTTTGTCGGCGCACTCAATGAGACACGGAGACATTGCTTGGTTAAATTGCTGGCCGCATTCTTTATTCAGAGTAACCTGAGAGGCCGGTGGGTAAATTGCCCGGCAATTCTGGGTCCAGTATGCTAGCTAATGAACAACATTATTAACTTGGTCGCTGGCATGGATGTGCCCTCCAGCATCAGTGCCGTTTCTAAACAGTTCCCCCTTCGACAACACAAAGGCTCTGGCCGAAAACCGGGGGAACAAGCCCAACTCTGGGAATGAGCCAGAAGGTAAGTGGCTTCCCAGTCCGGTGGACAGCGCATGCCCTTTCCAGCCTTCAGAAAACCACGCCTCCCAGGGTCATGACCCCAGCGTGTGCAGTGCCATGCATCACGCTGGGTATCACCTCCCCATCTCTTAAAGAGATGTCTCATCCTATCCTACTTATTCCTATTTACCTACAATCGCATACTGGACCCCTGCCACGAAGGGGGAGGCGGGATTGCCTTCCCTGCCACCCACAGCCTCTCAAATCAACGAGCCCAAATGTTGGGCCAGTGCTTGGATATAAATCTCGTTACCAGAATCTAAGAGATGAATCCCATCATCTCTAAATAAGTCTATCCTTCCCCGCACCAATCCGGGGTGCTTAATCACTGACCCACCTAAGCTACAAACCCACCTAGCCAACTCCCTGCTTACCGTACGTCTAGTTCTGTCTACCCTACCTGGCTTAACTGCCCTATCCCAACGTATCCTAGGAACCCAACTTGTCCAAACTGTATGTATTTCATAAAACCAACTTCTAACTAGTGCCAAATCTTCCTTAACCTGTATGAGTAAATTAAGCCCTTTACGGGCAGGGAGGTCATTTTCACTTAAATGTACAACTAATACCTGTGGTGCTGGGGCACCTCTCATGGCTTGTAACGTAGGCAATAATTGGTTCCATTTCATCCCGATCTTTCCCAGCCACTTTATCACAAATTTGGTGTGCATCCCTAATTGAGACCCCCCACTGGCTTGTTCATGCAGCCTTCTCTGCCCAGCGCACCAGGCTGTGTCCTATGATCCATACCACCCTTTTTGGGAGTCTGCTAATGGAGGACCCTATGAGAAAGAGAAAGAAGGTGTTACTGGCTCTGGTATGGCTGGATATATTTTTTATATGCTGTTGATCTCCATCTCCCAACTGCCTTAATTGTGTCAACTGAACTGGTAACCCAGCGACGGCAGCTGTGGTAGCCGCCCCAATTCGGAATGAGTGGGACCCAAATGCCGCCAGGTCAAGGCCTACTCTTGACAACGCAGCCCTCATCACGGCATTAAATTGATAACAAGTGAGGGGCTTCCCATCGAGATGTATAAATAATGCACCGGGGATTGGTGGGCGAATATTCCAATATTTCTGCATCTGTCCCACTGGACACACATCCTTATTGCTACATTGGTATAGTTTCACCTTCTGCCCTTTTTTACGTTGGTCAGTTTTTGAATATCTAAGGTGCAATTCAACCCCCCGGTCATTCCATCTAACGTCTTGTATCCCAAGAGCCCGTCCCAAGGTATCTTTTCGGGATGCGGGGACCACGTCGCTAATTCGGAAGCCCCCCAAAAATGTTACCACATACGCCGTGGTGAACAGCTGCCTCTCAAACTCATCCCGACAAATAACCAGGAGAGACCCGATCAATCCTGCTAAGACTGGTGGTGTTATTGGAGACCTGGGAACTGTGGCCACTACTGCTGCTCTCATCCAACTTTCAAACATTCGTTTTAGCAAGAATCCCTTACCTGGGGACAGGAAACCATTAACTCTATTAAAAAACACTAATGCAGCAACCTTGCCACTAACAGTTCCAACAGCCAGGCCCTTATCATGGAGTTCCATTGCAAATTGAATTACCTGGTCCTCTTTTATGGGAAATACCCATACCCTTCCTTACTCTAAATTGCTGGAACTCCTTGTAAGCCCTGTAGTAGGCCACCTGGGTTTTGGGGGCCAGTGATCCCTTTATGATGGAATGCATCTTTGATTCCCAAGATTCCATACACTTGGCGGCAGAGGGTCCGGACATTCCCTGGCCGCCGGCGTCAATTCCCGGAACCGTTTCATCTGAAACCGAGAAAGGGCGTCCGCTATGCCGTTGTTAATGCCAGGTACATGTCGGGCTGAGAACAGGATATTTCTCCCCAAGCACAGGCTTACAAATGCCCGTACCAGGGACATAACCCTCGGAGAGCGGGATGACAGGGTGTTGACAACATGTACAACTGCCATATTGTCACACCAGAACAACACTGTTTGGTTGGCAAATTGCTCTGTCCACAAGAGGACTGCAACCACAATCGGAAAAAATTCCAAGAAGGTAAGGTCTTTAGTCACTCCCGTCTCCTGCCATTCCTTTGGCCATGGGGCAGCACACCAGTGGTCCTGAAAATACACCCCAAAACCAGCTCCACCTGCAGAATCGGAGTGTACCTGCAGGTCGGTGTGGAGCCTTAGCTCCTCCCTCCAAAAACTAACCCCATTATATTCCTGTAGACATTTCAGCCAAATGTCCAAATCGTCCTTCATTTCCTGCATCACCCTGACTCTGTAATGGGAGGGTAATTCACCTCTCAGCTTGCCGTATAGTCTGGAAAGAAAGGCCCTTCCTGGAGCAATCACCCAGCAGGCGAAATTTAGACTCCCTATCAAGGACTGCAAGGCCCTAGCTGTTATCTTTTTCAAGGCTGTGCATTACTTCACTTTAGTTTGCACATTCTCTAATTTATCTGCCAGGAGTCTGGATAGTTTCGCCTCCGTGTCCAGCTCGATCCCTAAATACGTGATGATTGGACTTGGGCCCTCTGTTTTTCCCGGGGCTAACGGGATTCCCAATTCTTCCACCATCCCCTGAAATGTGCGCAATGCGCGTGCACACTGTTGTCCTTTAGGCAGGCCAATTAGCAAGAAATCATCGAGATATTTAGTTATCTCCACCGTTTGTATATGCTGCCTAAAAATCCACTCCACAAGTGAACTAAATTGTTCAAATGCCGAGCATGATATGGAACATCCCATAGGCATGGCCATATCATAATAATATGATCCTTCAAAACAGAAACCTAAGAGGTGAAAACTGTTAGGGTGTACTGGCAGCAGGCGAAATGCTGATTTAATGTCACATTTTGCAAGTATTGCCGCCTCCCCCCCCCCAATGGCCCTTGCCTTTTCCACCGCCTGGTCAAACAATACATATTTAATGGTGATCAATTCCTTTGGTATAGCATCATTTACCGATCTGCCCCTAGGGTGGGACAAATGGTGGATCATCCGGAATTCGCCCGGTGCCTTTTTTGGCACTATACCACGAGGCTAGCCATGGGAGGGGTTGCAAACGGGCCTGCCACTCTCCCTTCCTCCTCAACTTCCTTCCTTATCTTTTTCCGAACAAAATCTTTGCGACCTTCGATGGACTTCAAGTTACGTGCCGCCCTAACCTGGTGAACTGGGCCCACGGATGATGAAACCATTCCTGAAACCCTGTACTACGTACTCTACCTCAGCTCTCACCGGGTGCCCCTGTAACTCCCTCTCTAAGCAATCAATTTGGATTGGGGTCGATCCCCTTCAGAGGACGGGGTGTCATATAACTATTTTGCCCTGGTTTTTGGTTACCCCCACCTTGTCCAAAGCGGCCTTGTCCACCTCATTGTCTAGGCCAAGGACACGAGGTCACTGGATGGTTCCCCCAACAGTTAGAGCATGAGTGTCAAAATCTGAAGGCAGGCCGCCCACAGCATCTCCCTTTATTGAAATCCCAGCAAGGCCCTGTGGCACCCTGCCCCCATCTTTGGGACTCCCCACGAAATGGCTCATTAGCCGGTGCTACTCCCCCCCGCACCAATGGGTGTCCACTGTCCGTCCGTGGCGCACTTGTGGCATCGATCATACTTTCTAACCACAAGTCTGCCGCATACTTATCCCACTGCAACCCCGGGGTATTTGCTGCTCTGTGGCGAAAAGCTTCATCATAGCGTAGCCACGCTCCTAGGGGGCCCGTACCATGTGCTCTCCTCACTATATCTGCGTATTTATGCAGCTCTAAACCACGCCCCGGGTCCTTTTGCATGATCACCCCCATGTAAATGGCGTATGCCGACATCCAGTTGTCCCAATTTCTATCAGCCTTGGGACGCCTGAACTTTTCCTTGTCCTTACCATCCATTGAACAATAATGCGAACAGGTCAATATACTCCCCCCACCAGATCTTATCCTTAGTTGCCTGGGTCAGATGAGACCCAAAGGGAGCCGAAACCTCGGGTATCGGCCCTCCTGGTGGGCGGATTGTGGCTTCGGAAGGGGGTTGTGATTACAACTGGGGGGGATTAGTGGTCCCTGTTCCTTGAGGAGGGGTGATTTGAGAGAGGGCCTCGATAACCCTCCGCTTGATCCCCTTGGCCAAGCTGACCATCCAGGCCTTTTCTTGGGGCCGCTGGCACCACCCACATCCATTCTCCTTCGAGCATTCGCAGCTGCGGGCTTCTTGTGGCAGTCAGATACACTCCTTCCCCCCTTTCCGGGACTCCCGCTCCCTGTATCCCGGACTCTGGGATCATTGATCCCTCACTTTGCCCAACCGGGGGCCCTTGCACGGTGGTATTTCCCGCTGGGTTGTTTCCCCAAACCACCCCTGTGGGCGAATCCAGAACCAGGCTAGCATCCCCCGCTGTCCCACCTGCAACCGCTACTCTTGCGTGCTGCTCCGCCGTGTCCATTCGCTGGTTAATGGGACTCTGCTGCCATTGTACCTCCTGCTCTAAGGCCTCTATCCGTCTCCTCAGCTCAGCACCGCCAGTCAGTTCAGTCTGCCATGGTTTCTCACACCTCCACCTAGCCACCGGTGGTTCTCCATCCCCTACTGAAAGACAAACCAGAGGAGGGCTCCCCCGCCCTCTTGGTGGGATGCTCTGTCCTTGAAGGGGAGGGTGCACCCTAGTTCCTGCCTCTTTCTCCCTGTGCCATTGATAATTGCCCCACCCTGGTATCCCTACCGGGTCCTGCACCTGCCCTGTTACAGGTGGTCATCCTGCTTCTATGCTTTGGGAGACTTCCCCCCCACCTCTCATGAGTACCTGGGGGTCAGTCCCCCGGCTTGCCGAGAACCAAGGTATAGGGGGTTGAACAGGGGCCATGTCACCCCTCCTCCTGAGGCCCTCCGAGGGGATTTGATTCCCATTTGGGCCATCCCCGCTCATGGGGGGCTCCTCTCCTTCCCCTTGGGCTTGGGTCTCGCCCTCTATTTCACCCCCCCCAAAGTCGCAGAGTCACTCCCAGCCCCTTCCCTGTAATGGGCTGGGCGATTGATGGGCTTGCCCCCTCTCCTCAGGGGCTGTTTGACCCCCGTGTTCCCACTTGTGGAGAGCTGGGCCTCATCCTGGCCCATATCAGTTATGGCCTTGTCCCCCCTCCACTCCTGACCCCTCCGGTTCCCTGGGTACCTGCCTCCCTCTCTCCTGGTAATAGGAGGCCCTGAGTGCTGAGAAGGGCTTCACAGGCTGCCAGACGCTCCATGAGTTCTGCTCGCGTTGGGGGTGCTCCCACCCTCCTTTCTTGCCTGGCCCTCACTGCTTGTGTTGCCACCCGGCCTGCTCCCTCCTTCGCCGCTTTTCTCTTGTTGCGGCCCATCTCGCCGCCTTCAATAACTGTCCTGCGGCCTCGTCAGCAGCAAGCCTCTCTTGCTGCTGACTCTCTCCTTGTGCCAAGCTGAATGCAGCCTGGAAGGCTCTCGTGACCCCTCCCAGCCTAAAGTGGGAGGGGTCATGTCTCAAGCACCTGCTTCACTGCGCTCTTCTGCCTGGCAACAGGGGCGTGGCACTGGTGAGCGTTCTAGCACGCTCACCAGCAGCGGCGTCGCAACACTCTTCTCCCCCTCCTCCGTGCTCATTCCCCGAGGAGAGGGGGCTCGCCAAATGCCCCGTCGCCGCCATTTTGGTGGCAAAGGGGACTTTTCCTGGTGTGTAAATAATGTTGGCAACATCAGAAAAGTTTTGCAAAGGATAATTGTACAAGTGTGCAAGGACAGTGTGAGCTCTACTAACTCCCAGGCACATGAAGATTGTGTGTACATTCTAGTGAATTTGAGCACTTTCTTAGCATTTTTAAACACTAACTGATGTGCCATCATGGTAATCCGGTGATCAGATAAACATCAGACAGACAGATTTATTTACGGCCTAGACCAAACAACATAAACATCAGACTTTTATCAGGCCTTTCTCCAAAACTTTTATCAGGCTTTTATCCAAGCCTACCCGGCTGTCACATTGACCACAGAGCTGGGAACAGACACTGGCAACGTCTCTGCTTCTCAGGCTGGAAGAGTAACCAGTATTGCTGTTCCCTACTTTGCACCCCAGTAATGTCTGCTTTTCCTCCTGTCTCATATCGCTGCAGGCAACTTGATGAACCAAACAAACAGTGTATAAAATCAAGTAAATTGACCAGCAATTAAAACAGTATGCAAGTCATGGAGAAGAACAGATCAAGAGCAACAAAAATCTGGACTGCTAGAGATCCTTGCGTGGAATGAACATCCTAGGAGACTCTTTCATCAGAGTGAAATGTTGAGAAACCGATGCAGATTCTCCCCAGGGACAAACACAGACTACAAACTAGTAGTTCAAACCAGGAGGCAGAAAGCATAATCTGGTCCCATAAAAATGTAATTGTATTGCCAGTGCTATATAAGAAAGAATGAGACAGAGGCCATTTTTGCATGGAGGGCGCCCTCCCCCCGCTGGGTGTGCGGGCAGGTATGCGGGGGTGGGGAGGAATAGGTTCCACCCATGGAAACACCACAGGTAGTGGGTGGAGGTGGGTATGCGCTCCTGAAGCACACCCATCACCCCCTCATGGAGCCATAAAAAAAAACAGAGGAGGCTCCGTGGGTGGAAATGGGTGTGCGCCCATGGAAAAAGGCATGCACCCATCTCCACCCACCGCGGCTGCACACCCATCCCCCCACCCACCGTTGTCCGTGGAAAAAAGGTTAGAGAAGCACTTTCTAGTCCAATGTGCCAAAGATTATTAAGTGCAAGAAAGATATTCGCAAGTTACCAAGAACTGTGTAAGAAATCTTCTCAGAAAGCAGTGTATGGAAAAAAATTGTACTTCATGTTGGAAAAGAGTCATGCAGTACAGCTAGCAGGAAAGAAAAAGGTAAGAGAGCAGGGACAGGAGAACAACCTTCACCAATAGCCCAATCATAGGAAAAGAGAGGAACAGGCAAAAAGCAGGGTTGGGGGTGGGGGGAGAGAAAGAAAAAAAAATTGCTCCTACACTGGCTGGGTATATTTGCCTTTGCCTATCCCCCGCTTCAGGGGTGGCAAGCCCTTTGCCACGACTGCTTGGGGAGGGGGCAGGACGGGCAGCGACCCCCACCTCCGGTTTTCTGTAGGACCCCCGAGGTGGGGAAAAGAAGACGGCAATGCGTGCCTCTGGAATCACCAGTGGAGAGATGGCTGGCGTGCAACTGAGCCCAACACCGGGCCTGGGGAAGACCCAGTTGCTATGATGAAATGGAGCATGGGTTCTCGTAATCGCTCACCCTCCCCCAGGGACCGGCGGTAGGGCTTATACCTCACAGCCACTGCCCCGTGTGCGCCTATCAGGGGGCGCAACTAACCTCAACGGCCAGGCCCCCCAGGTGTGGGCCTTGTCGTCCGGCTCCCTCAGGCAGGTGAACACGCTGCCGCATGTGTCATGGCCTCTGGGCACCAATGCCAGGCAGCGCCCTCGTTGGGGGAGGGTACATGGATGTCTCCGCCCCTATTGGGGATCACCTCCTCCCGGTCACACGGGAACGAATATGGCAAGGTGAATACATAGACATATTTGCCCTCCTGTTCAGCAATCCCATAGTGGACCCGGCTGAACAGGACAAAAAAGAGAAGGAACGTTTCAAGCGCCCCAAAGCTGAATGGAACTGGTCCAACTGGACCCCAGCTTTTTCCATCTATCACGGGGTGTTGATACGAGCATACCCCAGCCAGGCCACTGATCTCCTGAAATACACTGACATAGTGTGGCAGACATATGAGGTGGGGCCTTCTGGGGCCTGGCTGTGGCATGATGAGACATTCAGGCATAGGGCAGCCTAAACCCCGGGCCTCTGGTGGGATCTATATTCAAATGACCTGTGGCTCAACTGTATAAGCGGTATGGGCAATGCCCCCAGGTCAGACAGTGGCCATCTATTGGCAGGGGGGGGCAGGGGATGCATCCACCACTGATTCCTTTCGTGAAGAGGGGGGAAAGGTGGCGCCGAACACTGCGGCACAGTGCTGGGAGTTCAGCCGATATGGGGGATGTTCCCGCGCTGCCTGCAGGTTTCGGCACACCTGCCCCAACTGTGCAGGGCACCATGTGGCCACCGCATGCCCTCATGCGAGAACATGGACTAGGGGGGAATCCAACCGGGGGGGAGGGCAGGAAGGGACGGGCAAGGAGGCAGCAATCCAAGCATCCTGAGTAAGACCCCCAACTCCAGTTAGGCCAGATCGGTTAGAGCGGGCCGTGTTGGGACACCCTGACCAGGAGGAGGTTGATTATGTGATCTCGGGTTTTCAGTGGGGTTTTAAGATGTCCACTTAATGCCCAGCAGCAGCAGGTGACCCCCAACTTGAAGTCTATGGTAGGGCTGGAACATGTGGTCCTAAAAAACAATTGGTAAGGAGCGAGTAGAGGGGCGGGTCTCTGACCCATTC
This sequence comes from Sphenodon punctatus, assembly GCA_003113815.1. Taxonomy (NCBI): domain Eukaryota; kingdom Metazoa; phylum Chordata; class Lepidosauria; order Sphenodontia; family Sphenodontidae; genus Sphenodon; species Sphenodon punctatus. Next base: position 1,421,718 of record QEPC01014905.1, on the reverse strand, counting down.
CCGCCCCCCCCTTCGCAATATGGTGATTCCCTCCCTTGGAGTGGTCCCCAAGAAGGCCCTGGGGGGAATTCTGTTTGATTCACCATCTATCCCACCCGCAGCATGGTTCAATCAATGATGCAATACCCAAAGAACTTACATCAGTTCAATATGCATCGTTTGACTCAGCGGTGGCACTGGTGAGGCGCTGCAGCCTTGGCACCGTTCTGGCAAAGCGTGACATTAAGTCGGCTTTCCACCTGCTTCCTGTCCGCCCAGCGAGTTTCCATTTGCTAGGTTTTCATTTTAACAGCTGGTACTATTATGACATGGCCATGCCAATGGGGTGCTCCATCTCTTGCTCAGCGTTCGAGAGTTTCAGCGCCCTGATTCAGTGGGTCATAAGGCAGCGGGCTGAGGGTGGGGAAGTCACCAAATATTTTGATGACTTCCTCTTCATCGGACGGACTGGCACAGAAGAATGTCTGAGGCTGATGCGGACCTTCCAGAGAGTGGTGGAGAAACTGGGAATTCCTCCTCTAGCACCAAAAAAGATGGAAGGACCAGTCATTAGGCTGACTTATCTGGGGATAGAGCTGGATACGGTTGCAGCCGTGTCGCACCTACCCCAGGATAAGCTGAGATCCCTGTGGACCAAAGTAGACAAGTGCCTGAGAGCAACCAAAATTACAGCCCAACAACTCCAATCACCCAGGCCTTTGGGGGTGGGTGGGTGGATTAGGGTCATGGTTTTTTGCCCCCATCCTGTTTTATTGTTTTAAACTTCCGTTGCCTTGTTTAAATATTGTTGATTGTTTTAAAATTGTTTTTATAGTGTTTTTATGTATTGTTATAAACTGTTGGAAGCCACCCCGAGTTGGTTACAGGAGGGCGCGGGGTATAAATTACGAAAATAAGTAAATAAATTACTGGGGACCCTCAACTTCGCATGTAGAGTGGTGACACCAGGGCGGGCCTTTTTGTCCCACCTCTATGTCAAGCTTGCAGGTAATCCTCTTCCCCACTACCACATCAGGCTCACCAAGGAAATGAAGGAGGATCTTGAAACATTGGCAGCCTTTCTGGCAGGTTTCAATGGGACTAGTTTCTGGAGGGACCAGCGCTTCCTGGAAGCGGAGCTCCAGGTGCACTCTGATGCCACTGTTGGTTCTGGTTTTGGGGTATATTTCAGGGAAAGGTGGGCAGGAACAAGTCAGGGATCACTAGGATCTCACTTTCCTCAAGCTTTTTCCCATTGTCGTGGCAGTCCACCTCTGGCCGAAGGAATTAGCAAACCAGATGGTACTTTTCTGGTGGGACAACCAGGCCATAGTCCACATAATTAACACACAGTCTTCCCAGTCCCCATGGGTCATGAAGCTTGTTAGGGCACTCCTGCTCACCTGTCTGAATTTTAACATATTGTTTCAAGCCAGGCAAGTCCCTGGCATCGATAATGGTGTAGTCAACTCCCTTTCTCGCTTCCATATGGAGAGTTTCCACTCGCTGGCACCATGAGCCAGGGCGGCCCGAGAACCACTGCCATTATCGGTGTGGAGCCTTGGGTCATAGAGCTGTACGCCGCCATTCAGGGATTCTTGGTACCACACATGAGGGCTGCCTATGACAGAGCTTTCCAGGATTTTCAACAGTATCAGTTGTCACAAAGGTGAGAGCGGGGTTTCCTGATCCCAGAGCCCCAGATGCTCCAATTTGCCCTCCATCTGAAGCGAAGGGGGGTGGCCTTGGGCACCATAGCTGGAAAATTCTCAGCACTCAAATTTATGAGCAATCTTGCCAGGCACCCTGCTCCCGACAGGGTTTTTTTCACCAGGCGCTTGCTTGAGAGCTGGGCTAGGGAGCAGAGCTGTACCCAGGACCAAAGGACCAATATCACCCCGCCCTTACTGCTGGACATTTGCATGGTTCTTTATCTTGCTGAGCCACTATTTCCTATACCTACGGTCTGTTTACCCTTATCCTTGCCACATGGACCTGCCTGCTGTCATTCTCATCGTAACCAAGCCAAGTACGTGCACCTGAGACCTCGCATCTTCATGAATGTTAGACCCCTTGTCTCTCCCTCTGTTCCCCTTCCTAAGTCTCTCCCCCAGCTCCTGTCTCTCAGATTGTAAGCCCTAGGGGCAGGGACCGTGTCTATTTTATTACTTTGTAAAGTGCCAGGTACACTGCTGGCGCTATATAAATGTTTGTTAATAATAATAAATATGCTTTGACAGTTTTGAGGTTTCTTTGTTTAGTTCAGTGTTTAAACTGACATTCTTCAGGACCTTCTGCGTGAGTGAACTCGTAGTCAAATCAGCCAGGGACACCACAGGTAGAGCGCTTAATTTCAGCGACGTCCAGATCGATCCAGTGTCAATTTCCCTATGGATCCATCAACCAAAAACTGATCAGAGGGGAAGAGGGCAGGTGGTTAGGCTGTACTGAGTGGCACATTGGACTTGTGCCCTGTCCGGGCAGTTGAGGCATACCTCGCTGTGCGGTTCCAGGTATCCGGCCCCTTCTTCAGGCATGCTAGAAGCATGAATGTGACTCGATACCAATTCACAGCAGTACTTAGGACTGCACTGACTTGTCCGGGTTTGCCGACAGCCAAATATGGAACTCACTCATTCCATATAGAGGCCGCCAGTTTTGAGGCAGCGGTGGGCATGTCAGAGCAGGGCATTTGTGCCACTGGATGTTGGCACTCAGGGGCCTTCTGGTCTTATGTTTGGCAGGCCCCCTCCCATAATCAGTCCTGAACTTAGTTTTGTTCCCTCAGGTGCTCCCCCCCGATCGCAGGAAGCACATCTGGATCATCGGGCACAGCTTGGTGCGTTGGGCTGGCAAGGCGGCTGGGCAAACCTGGTGGGGAACCCATCTCGGTTTGTCAGCATGAGCGGTAATTCAGTGGAAGGGCCGTAGCGGCATGAAGTGGCACCAACTCTTGCCAGCGCTCCAGGCACCACGACAGGGCCCCCCACCCGATGTCATCATCCTGCACTTGGGCGAGAATGATATACCCCAGCTAAAGGGTGTCCAGTTGATCAGGAACATCAAGAGAGATGTGTGGGAAATAAAAAAGCCTTTCCCTTCCACCCTATGGACTGATCTGGTGGCGCACATGAGGTGGGGCAAAGGGGTGCACCTTAGGAAGATTGATAGAACCCAGAGGACTATTAACAGGGATGTGGGCAGGTGGCTTGCTGGCCTGGGGGGAGAGAGCATATGCACCCATGCCCTGTCACATAGGCGCCCGAGCTGTATTGCCAGGATGGGGTCCACATGTCAGCTGAGAGCAACAATTGCTATTTGGAGGCCCTGAAAGAAAAGTTGTTTATGTATCGGAGAGGTTTTAGGAGGTGGGGGTTGGGTTCGTCCGGGTACCCCGGCGACCCATTAATGGCAGGGGTCCAGTACTGCTGGTTAGAGTAGGTTAGGAGTAGCATAAGTACGAGTCATTAGGGATGTGCGAATGCAGTTCGGAAGTTCGGACCGAACTCGAATAGTTCGGTCGACCGAACTGAACTTTTGAACCGAACTCGAATTCGACCAAACTGTTTGGTCGAATCCGAACCAGTTCGGAAGGCCCCAAACCCCGGTTTTGAATGTATGAACTCGGTTCAGAAGTTCAGAATTTGACCGAACTCGAATAGTTTGGTCGACCGAATCGAACTTTCTAACCGAACTCGATTTTCGAACTGAACTGAATTTCCGAACTCGGTTCTGTTCGCACATCCCTACGAGTCCTCTCCTTAAGTGATGGGGATTGGGGAGGCCACACCTGCCGCAAAAGCAGGGTATGGCAAGTGGCGGGGTAGCCTCCTTGGGAGGGGTGTACAGTGAGGGCTGTAGGGACAGGTATGGTCCCCTGCCTGTAGGTGCCCTCATCTTTACTAACGTTCGGAAGGACTTTGGTCCCCCTCACCCATGACAAGGGGACATGGAGAGGGGAGACCTTGAGTTTGTGTCTGGGGTGGTAATCGAGGGTATATCAAAACCACCCCTGAGTTGCTGTTTGTTTAAGAGTTCAAGTACTGGACCCGAATCACAATAGGCGATTTCCCCCATCAATTTTAATTATGATTTGATTTGAATAAAGAGTGCAGCTGTTTAAATCCAGTCCTTCTGTCCTGTCTCCTTCGGTGCGTCGGCAAACAAGCTTACTTGATAATATGGAAGTGAGAGAAATTCTGGCATCCCTTCTCCCACCCCTCCATTGCAAGTCTCAAGAGAGGACATGCAGTGCAAGAGGCATGAAGATTCTTATTCCCAAATCAGGGGGACTGAGCCCCAGGTTGGGACCTTGTGGTAACTTGAGAGTTAACGGAGTTGACCTCCCCTGAAGTTAAGTATTTTCTGTGTTTTACTCAGCAGGGAGTGGAGTTGGAGGTGTTAAACCATAAGGATATTGAATAAAGATGGCTACTAAATTAAGCAGCTCCTGTGTGTGCTCCTGATTTCTCAAGCAAACTAAACCCTACCAAGTTATAATAGACCCGCAATGGGGGTGGGGGAGGAAGGTCGATACTACTCTACACTGATCAGCTACTTAGCAGGGAGCAGAGGCACTGCACCTCATCCACACTTTAAGCCTTACATTAGAGCTAGGAGGGGGCCAGAGCTGTAGCTACTAGAATAGACCTTGGTACAGAAGATGGAATGCGGGCCCCCGATCTCCACCACTCTTGGCAGCAAGGGGTGCAGCTGCACTAAGGAGTAGGGGTGTGCAATTCGTATCGTTTTAATTAGTTATGAACATGAATGGAGCCCCATTCGTTTTCTTAATGAAGGTAACAAAAACAAATGAATAAGCAAACAAAATTTGTTGGATTTTTCATTTTTGTTCTTATTATTTTTTGTTTTATTTTTAAAAA